>JAOVYV010000035.1:11742045-11758603 GCA_025674545.1 Hassar affinis | reverse complement strand
GCTGAACTTGGGAAGGTTGAATACAAGTCGAGCTGCAGCATTCTGGATCAGTTGCAGGGGCCTGATGGCATGCATAGAAAGATCAGCTAGGAGGGAGTTGCAGTAGTCGAGTCTTGAGATGACAAGAGACTGAAACTTTTTAATGTAAGTTTTGGTTGTTGTTTAACGCTTTAACTCATGCACAGTGCTCTGATCTCTCGTGTTCAGTGTTCGGACCTCCTAGCTCGTGAGCCATCATAAACATTGCTAAAGATTGAAAGGAACATTGGAGAACGAAGAAGTTCTAGCTCTTTTTGGGTTGCTATATTTTTGTATGTTATATCAACTTAATGAGCGACGGAGACGACAACGGTGACAGATCCACATTATACATATGCAAACTCTGAGGTAAAATCATGGAGCAGCACAACAGAACTTCCAGTGAAGTGATATACCCGTGTTGCCTCGCTCCCTACACACTGTGCAGTTCCCTTTAAATTTAACAAAATGAAAAGACATCAATCATATTTCACTTTTATCAAATCAAAGTCAGTTGAATAATGAGGCAACATTCACCAGTTGTTTATCTTATAATAGACCAGTGATAAACGGCAACAATTTTTTCAATGGTCCCACGATGCCTACCTGCATGTACAATGCAAATCAAAATGTGTGTTAAAACCACAGGTAACACGCAATTAAAAAAAAAAACAATCGCATGATTTAAAAAATTAATCACATGACAGCTCTAATTAAATAAATACAAGTAAGCACATAATAATGTTTATGCAATACAGCACAATATATCAAATCTGCTGTTTTCAAACTCCCATTAAATGGAAAATAGAACAGAAACCAACAACAGTAAGTCCTCAAGCTGTACTTCAGCATGTCCATTAAGCCGTGAGAGTGTGTTACATCTCCTAACAGCACCACTGCACTTGTGCTCTATTGTATGTCTTTGTTAAGGCTTTGTTCAGATATAGTGTATTCTTTCAACCCTCCAGTTTGTCCCTGTGTAAAGAGCTCCACTACTCATTAGAATGGAGTGAGTTACTATTGCGAGACAATGAGGAGACATTTTCAATCTATTATGCTCTCCTGCCACATATTGTCAGCTCAGACAACTGTACAGGCAGAGAATCTTCACCATCAGCTCGCCGACATATTAAGACTCACAAAAATATATAAAAAATGATTAGAGTATTAGAATACACAATAACAGTAACAAGCACCTTCTTTCCCTACTTCTCTTTGCAGAAGAAGCAAAGAAGTGACACACTGGTGCATCAGGTTCAATCCTCAATTCAGGGACCCAGCTTCAATCCTTAGCTTGGTTTACAATCTTTGTGGAGTTTTGCAGGATCTCCAAATGTCCGCTGTTTAGTTTTGTTCTCTAGCTTCCAAAAACAAGCCAGTTGGTGGACCAGCTATTGCTAAATTGCCCCTACGTGTGAAAATTCTCGCATTTTCTCCTTCACCTATGTACTGATTTTGTCATTAGAGAATACAGATCTCTGTTACAGAGCACTAAAGTAAGTGCTAATTTGTTTGCACTGTGTGTGCAAATAATTTGTTTTTTAATGGAATGTGAATTAAAGTCCATTCGTCTAACATTCTTCTGGCTGCTCTGAGTAAAGAGGGGTCTCTCTGGGTCTCTCTCTCTCTCTCTCTCTCTCATTACCTCCATCCACTTGTCAATTAACATGAAAATGGATGGTAGACAAGCAGATTTTATGGATATGGACAGAGTTATCCCCGGGTCAGATATCAGCTAACTGCACAGACAAAAGGCCAAATGATCCAATACAATATACAAGAACACAACATTTATAATTTCATTTCAGTGACAGGATGCTCACAAATAAATAATCTCTTCCTGTACAAGGACATGCTGACTATCTCTGTAATTTCCTTTCCCATTCTTTCCAGTAGGCAATAAAGCAAAGGCCATGGACACATGTTAAAGACAGGTGTGGTCTTGGCACTCCTCAAGTACTGAGGCTGTCCTGTCTGGTGCTGAGAATGTCATTAATTTTTCAGTCACTAATGTCAAATCAACATACAGCTCTAAAACACCCTACTGCTATAAGACACAACACTAGGATTCCTAAATTATTAATCTAGAGTAAATCCCAGTATACAACCAGTGTCCTTCAAGGAATGCTGTCCTGTTGTGTTACAGGCTAGTCTTTAACCTTATACTGCACCTCTTAACTTCAGGGTTTTAGCAAAATTTATTTTGCCTCTTTATTACATTATCATTTATACCCATCAGAATACCCATCAATGCCCAGCATTCATGCGAGTAGATTATAAAGTTATTGGAGAATCAATCATCAGTGATTTGTGAGAAGAACTGCTAGCCAAACACAGTACAAGAATTAACAGTCTGCAAAGCAGTAACATCATTTTATATATCAGAGTTCAAGATGAAATAAAAAAACCTTAAAACAGACACCTGAGACAACTTCTTGTCTGATGCTTTTGTTATTTCCTTGTTTTTATTTTTTGTCCATAGCCTTCTTTACATAGTCTTGCGCCCCCATACCTTGCAGTCTTCTGATACAGGTCTTCTTGCTATCCTCAGGTTTGGTGTGTCCACCATGGGTGGCAGCTCGTTTAGTGTTGCTGCCCCCTCTCTATGGAACGCTCTTCCTTCTCCTATTTGTTCCTGCTCCTCTCTCTATCTTTAAAACCCAGCTTAAAAACTAAACATCCTTCCTCTCACCATCTACCACCACTCCTACTTCCACTCACCATCTACCACCACTCCTACTTCCACTCACCATCTACCACCACTTTGATTCAACTTTTATCTGGCATATTGTTGTTTCTGATTTGTTTATAGCTGATCCATATTTATAAAGTGACATTGGGTTTGTGAGAAAGGCACTATATAAAATCTCACTTTTTCTTCTTCTTCTTCTTATTATTATTATTATTATTGGCAGTGGTAGCCCTGTAGCTTAGAACTCAGACTTTGGGGTTGCGGTTTGGAAGGTCGGGGGTTCGAGCCTTGACCGAGGCTGCTGCTGTTGGACCCCTGAGCAAGGTCCTCAACCCTCTACTCAACTATGTCTCAGCACCCCGTTTAAGGGGGAGAGTTACACCAAGAAGGGCATCTTGCGTAAAAACTGTTCCAGACCAAGATACAGACTTGATCCACTGTGGTGACCACAAGGAATGGGAGCAGTTGAAGGAAATATGTTCATTATTATTATTACTATTATTATAATCATCATCATCACATTACTGATTTAATCCTGTCTACTTTATGACTGTTTGCATTCACCTCACAATTCGTCTGCATCATGTTTTTGAGCACTGCCCAGCCCTTTGGTTTTGCCTACAACAGTGAGTTTAATAAAATCAGAAAACCTGCACTGGTGTGCATCTGTCCACAAGAGTCTAACTGATGGAAGACAGTTACACTGTGCAAAATACCCAGGGTGCATCTCATGTATCTATCACAAAAAATAAACCCTACAGACAAGTTCCTTGTCCTTTCAGTCTCAGAAAAAAGAGGTACTGTAACATTACAAGCTAGCATTAGCTTTTGGTTTGTAGCATTACCATTTCATAATTGTGTTCTATAACAAATAAGATACCCTACTATAGTTATCTGGCTTTGTGTATCTGTAGAAGACCTGCTTATTATTATTACGCGATGACCTGTCAGATTTTAAATTTAATTACTTTTGATTTTGTCTTCATTCCCTTCTCCATGTCGTAGTGCCTCTGTCAGGTATCACAACACCATAGTAAATCAAATGGACTTATTTGATATGCAATTTCTTTCACTAGAGCAGTTAATGCTCCCCACTGTGTATCTCAGTCTTACCACAGCTTTTCCGTATTGCGATAGACAAACCATACCCTAAGAGCATTCTATACTTTGAAACACACCCACACCACAAACTCTAAAGCACACCGAACAAGACACGTGTGCTGAGCACTTTCTGCATCCACAATCAATCATTACTAAAAACTATGTGGTGAAAAAGAACAAGTGCAATGAAAACTGCATTCTGAAATGCCTGACACACTCCCACCCATGTTCCCTAACACCATTTAAACAACATGAAACACAGAAATGAATTACAAGCTTCCTTTTTGACATTTCAGTTTGGACTGTAAGCAAAGATCTATCTTTTCTTGTAGGAGCAACCCCCTCAAAACGCCCCCCCAACCCTCACCTCAACACAAATGCATGCACTTCACACAAACACACAGTGTATGATATATTGCAAGCTATTTTAAAGAGTTCATTTTCATTCACTCATAAGTGCCAAAAATCTGTAAGCAAAGAACTCTGATTCTACGTCCTGTTGGGAAGATATCTGAAAAGCCAAATAACGGCTGCCATTCAAAAACACAAAACACAAGCAATCCCAACACATACCCTACTTTCAGAGGCATGATCATCACGAAAGCCTGACCTAAATATGTTTGGTGCTGTGCCAAGTGTCCTTCATAATACAAAGAGCGCAGCTAATATTGGAGCCAACGAACACACACTGCAACGTGGGAGGGAACTTAACACCAAATTTCAAACAAGCAATCAAAACTTGGGAAACTTGGAAGAGCATCCAAGATAAAATGCCTGATAAGCTTCCTTAAAAATTCTGAGTAAAGCAGATTTTTGCTACAGAATAATCCCATGAAAATGTGTCTATAATTTGAATATCTGAATCCAGAAAGTGCATTAATTCCATTCATTTTGCTAATCCATCAAGATTGTGCTATCTCAGACATTTGCCTTGTTTCATTATGCACGGAAAGCCTGCCAGCTCTGTTAGTCTTCTAATGTGTCTTCTCCACATACAGGCTTCATTCATTTTTCAGACATATTAAAACCCCATGCTTCTCCTCAGCATGGCTTCTGAGGAATGCAGTAAAGTTGCACTCAAAAAAACTTAATGAATAAAAGTGCTTTCCACAGAGTGCACACTCTAAGTGCTTTGTAATGGAGGCTGCACCTCTCCAGACAGCCCTCGTGAATCTGTTATGGATCTTGTTAACGTCTGCAGTGGCAGGCCTGCGTCTTGCACAGCACGCAAGAGGAGCAGCCGCATGCCACAGATTTCTGCCTTTACAGTGATAAGCAGCACTGTTTATGGGAATTTCTGAGTTTACAGGGACTGCTGTTAATCCGGTGTTCAAAGATGGGATAATGAGTTGAAGTTAATAGGTGTGAAATATGATCAGTTGTATTAGTGTTTATGAGCAGGGACAAAAAGGAAAAGGTGTCTGCTGGAACTCCTGAGTCCAGATTTGTTACATCACTGCCTAAGGACTGAAAGTGGAATAAAATGGCCAGGGCATATTTTGCCACAGACAGGATAGGTCTGGTGGTTAGGGTGTCTGCCCCGTGATTGGAAGGTCCTGGGTTCGATTCCCGTGACTGACAGGACTTGGCTGAAGTGCCCTTGAGCAAGGCACCTGACCCCCATTGGCTCCCCGGGGCTGTGGCTAGGGCTGCTCACCGCTCCAGGCATGTGTGTTCACAGCCCCTAGTGTGTGTTCACTGCACGGATGGGTTAAATGCGGAGGTTGTATTTCACTGTGTGCAAGCACAAGTGACAAATATGTCTCATTTTGTCTTTGTCTTTGATTCTGGTAATCCTGTTTAAATTTAAGCATGAATTGATTTAAACCTGGCTGAACATGGGCATAAACTTAAGGACCCATCCTGTTTGTTACATATACATTACTGAACAGTGAAATTATTTTCTTTAAATGTCATTGCTTTGTTGGGAGGCTAGGAGTGCAGGGTCAGCCATGATACAACACCCCTGGAGCAGAGAAGGTAAGAAGCCTTGCTCAGGGGCCCAACAGTGGCAGCTTGGCAGTGGTGGAAGCCCGGACCTTCTGATAAGTAAGCCAGAGCCTTAACCACTGAGCCACCGCTGCCTACAATTCAAAGAGGATGCTTCTCAGGGAACTGAAAACACCTCAGAAGCAATTTCATGAGCCAAACAGTATCATAATGGCAAATTATCATGAGCCAAACAGTACATAAAGGCAAATTCCCCCCTTATCACTTTCCTAAAAGCTTCACTGCTTCTATTGTTAGCTGTTCGGCAACATAAAATCCACTTTATATAACCTTAAGCACAATCATGACTTAGCTACAAAAAACTTCACTTGTAATAATTAACAAGGGATAAAATTTCATAACATGTTACAACTGCTGTGGTCACCAAATCACACACACTTGTCCAATTGTGCATACACACACTCCAGAGCATAAACACTTCTTTTTTTTTTAGATTTCTTGCCATGTGCACTGGAAAAAACATGCACATTTTTTCAAGGCATGTTTTGCAATGTCTAAACATCAGGTCCAAAACTGCAGTTGCTTTCTTTTGTTTAATGGTCTAGTGATGGAATGTGGAGGTTAGCCTAGACTTTATAAACAAAAAATATAATACCTTTGTCCTTTGTACTGGTGTAGCCCTAAGAGAAATAATCCAGTCCCTTCAGGACTCTTTGTCAAATATTACATGGTATCCAATGGCAACCATTTGTATTTCATGTGAAAATGCATAGCCATTGAGCATGAGGGCAACTAAGCTGCATTAAAGAGTAGCTCAGACAGAACAATGGCAATCCAGCACTGCAGTCTTGGCCACTCTTTGTCATTTTTTGTGTTGCACAAAAAATAAAATGGGGAAGTCTCTTTTTTAGTTAGTGTGTATGAATGCATGCCATGGCCAAATGTGCACATGTGAGGATAAAGGCCTAACCCTAACCCTATCTGGTAATAGAAGGATGAGCTCCTGATAACAGTCTAATCTCTGAGACAGCAAGTGAGATAGAACCACTCGCCTCATTCAGCAAACTCCCTTTCTTCAAGTTCTCAACACACAAACAGCTTTGTCTTCAGACACAAAAATCTGCATGAGGACAATGGCTCCCCCTCCTTGTGTAGCAACCCCCCTCTTGCCCCTATCGCAGCCCCCTCCTTCTCATCCTTCTTCACAAAAGGGGCCCATGCTCAAGACCCCCAGAATGCCAGAGAGCCTCACAAAGCTCACAGTATCCATGCCAACAACAAATGACAGCCAAACTTCTCAGATTCGCCTTCTTGGACCTTCTGAATATGGAGAAATAGCCATGGAGGATGCTCTTGTTCTTTAGGAGCCACACAGAGGATTTGCTTGTTTAACTAAAGCCCTAATAGTGAGCAATTACAGGTTAATAGAATATATACTGTATATAAACTAGCCCGATCTTAACAGCAAGAGATGGTTTCATTGTGAATTGTTTAGCAATGTATTCACGGTTTACTCACATAATTCTTAAGAATTTCCAAACAACTGCCAATAAAAGATAGCAATCCAACACCCAGATGATTCCGTCAAAAAACGATGCATACAGGAGGACACGTTTTACAACAGCAACAATTTAAGAAGTTAAAAATCACACTTTAGAAACAAAGCAGATGGCTGAGACATATGCCTCTAAATAAGGACAAAAATACTTGAGATTATAAGATTCAAACCATATCTAACAGGTCAAAACATTAGCTTAAATACAAACTGTAGCTAAAGCCCTAAAGTCCAGAGGTATTTCAGATTTATGACATTATCCCTCCTTGCTGACATGTCTGGTATGTAGCCCTGAGCAGAAGTGACAGGTAAAAGTATAACAGAAAGGAACAAAAGAAGCCTCTCTATAATAAGTAGATTAAATAAAAAAAAGATTTGTGCATTTTTATGCAAAAACATTCACTCATTCATTCTCAGTAACTGCTCTATCCTGGTCGGGCTGCACTGAATCCAGAGTTTGTCACAGGAATACTGAATGTTAAACAAGTCTTGGACACTTGGATGAGATGCCAGTCGACCAGAGGGCACCATGCATACACATTCAGTGACATAGGGGACATTGCAGTCAGCAATCCACCATGTTTTTGGACAGTAGCAGGAAACCAGTAGGAGGAAACCCAGAGGAAATCCACAAAAGCAAAGCAAATCAGTGGCATTCTTAGTGTTAAGGGAAGCCCTGGAATTCCTATGGCTCACTGCACAGTTTAAAGGGTATCACCAGTACCAGAACGCCACCACAATACAAAGCAGCATTTAAGACAAGGCTGTGGTAAGTGAAGCACACACCAGGTGAGAGATCAGAGCAACAACCCATCTGCATCCTGAGCAGCTCATTGATGAGCATTACCCAATCTTCTTATTCTCTTATGCATTCTTTGACAGCATAGGAGCACTCCTTAGAAATGTCTCTAAAGTAGACATGGAGAGCATGAAAACCCAAAGACATCCTATTCCTCAGATGCTTTAAGGCAGCACGTTCTAATCCCAGTAGATATAATAAGTTGCACTGCTTTGACACTTAACATACCATCAGCTCATCATCAACCCATTCCTGAGGAATTTACATTTAGATTTAGGCATTCAGCAGACACCCTTATCCAGAGCGACTTACAAAAAGTGCTTTGAGGCCACCATCAACAAATATATTCTGATACTACCTCAGATGTCTATTAAAAGTATGAATAAGGTTTTTTTTGTGTATGTGTGTGTTTTTTTTAATGAAAATGATACCTAGTTTAGGAATCTGTGGAAAAGAAAAGTTTTAAGACGTCCTTTGAAGATGGACAGAGATTCAGCTGTTCTGACACTTAGAAGAAGCTCATTCCAGCACCTCTGTGCCAAGTGGAGCAGAGTCATAAGGAATCAAGTATGTTACAAAGGTGAAAACAGCAAATCGTTGATAGTACCTAATAGATACTGTGGAAATGGTTTAAGTCTTTATTTTTTTTAATTGATATGAATATGAATAATGAATTTTATTTTCTTGTGGCATGAACCTTAACTTGATGTGGGTAAATGTGGTACTTTAAACATAAAGACTAGGCTCTGCTTGTGATCTCTTTCTCCAGAAAATGCACCTGTACCAGGAAACCTTTTTGGCTATTTGCGCTAAGCACTGTCACGTACCCCGGATAATCAAATTAAAGCCACGTCCATCACACAGTTGCCTGGAACCACAGACACTTGCTTCAACAAGCCTTATGGCTCTAACAGAGACCAAAAAGCAAAAAAAGAAATAGCTCAACGCACCAGACCAGACTGAATCATTTGAATAATGAAATAAATCTGTGCTGCGAAGATCTGTGGATTTTTTGTATAGATACAAAAGCCCCTGGCTACAAAATGTTAATGTGATTGTATATGTTATTATCACTAAACTAATCAGCAAATTATCCTCTAAAAATAATTTGCTGCAAAAATGCTAAATATCAAATAAAATTCAGATCAGAACTGTCTTGAGAAAGTCAAGACAGTCAGCCTTAAGGTTTCTTCACTTTCTGTGTGAAAGTGGGTCTGATTCTGTATCAGGATTGCTCTTAACACTTAATCTGACAATAGGTGAGATATGGATTGATTTAAACAAATGTGGCCCTATGTACAATCAAAGGTCTTATATGATAAAATACAGATGGTACAAGAAGAGTCTTACCTGATACAGTCACTGTCATAGTGGCCTCCAGGGGCCTGTTGTTGTCTAAGTCTTTGCTCAGCTTCAGCTCTCCTGTGTCCTGGTTTAGAATCAGCAAACTGAGCTCATTCCCCTCTACAAAGGTGAAGAGGAGCTTATCAGACACATCTGGGTCATGTGCAGGAACCTTCCCGATGACACCTGCAGGGAAGCTGTTGGATTTATTAGTGATGTAGTTGTTAAAAATGATCTCGAAATCCTGCAGAATGGGATAGTTGTCATTCACATCCACAAGGCGAATGTGTACAATAGCCCTGCTGACCAGTGGCGCAGACGTGGCCTGAACTACAATCACGAACTCCATCTTGGTCTCGTAGTCCAGATCCGTGAGAGCAATTAGATCCCCGTTAAAGATATCCAGCTGGAAGATTTCAGGAATATTACCCTCAACAATCTGATACAGGATTTGAGCATTTGTTCCCTCATCTGGATCTGAGGCACTGACACGTGCCAAAGTGGAACCCACAGAGCTGTTCTCCTCCACGTAGATATACAACACATCCTTTTCAAACACAGGAGCATTGTCATTAATATCTAGCACTGAGACCTGGATTTCCATTGCTGCTTTGAGAGGAGGGATCCCTTTGTCCACTGCATAAGCCTTGAGGTTGTAGGTGGCTACGTTTTCTCTATCCAGTTTCCTGGCTGTTCTGATTATCCCTGAGTATGGCTCAATAAAGAAATCCCCATCGCCATCATCTCCTCCCTGAAACGTATAACTCACTCTTCCATTAGAACCTGAATCTCTGTCAGATGCAGAGACTTGTAGTACACTTGTGTACACAGGTGCATCCTCAAACACAGAGCCTTGATAGATAGCACTCAGAAACTGGGGTGCATTGTCATTGGCATCAAGCACTATGATCTCTACATAGGTGGTGTCAGACTTCTGGGGAATTCCATTGTCTCGTGCGATGATGGCCAGTGTGTATGAGGCTTGATCTTCATAGTCAATCTCGATCTGTGTTGTAATGGCGCCAGAGTCAGGGTCGATTTTAAACTGAGACACGTTGTCCTCCATCACGTAAGTAATGCGTGCATTCTCACCAGTGTCTTCATCTGTGGCACTGATGACCACAACGGTGGAACCCACAGGCCTGTCTTCACTCAGCAACACCTGGTAATTGGCACTCTGAAACACAGGCCGATGAGTATTGGCATCGGTAACATTGATGAAAATCTGTGCTGTGTCGAAGCGTGTACCGTCTGAAGCCGTTACAATGAGAATATATTGACGTTCCTGTTTGTAATCCAGCGGCAAGGCTAAACTAATAAGCCCACCACCACTCTGACTGGTGATGGCGAACCTATTCCGTGTGTTTCCGCTAGATATCTGGTAGGTCACCACACTGTTCACGTCCCTGTCAATGGCTGTGACTGTGAGCACACTGGCCCCCACTGGAGCATCCTCATTAATCTTTAGATTATACAATTTCTGTGTGAAAGTGGGAACGTTGTCATTCACATCCAACACTGTTACACTCACGCTGGCTGACGAAGACATCACAGGAACGCCGTGATCCCTTGCTTCCACACCAAAAGTATAAAACTCAGTGGTCTCTCTGTCCAGCTCCATACTGACTGTAATCCACCCTGTACTGTTGTTGATGATAAAGGGAAAGCTAGGTGATGTGTCTGTAAGTTGGTACTGCAAATGCGCATTGTTTCCTGAATCTGCATCGATAGCTTGAATGTGTATCACTGAGTAACCAACAGGAACACTCTCCAGCACTGAAGCTTGAAAAGGTGTGCTGACAAATATCGGAGCATTATCATTCACATCCACGACCTGCACAACAACCATACCTGTGCTGTTAATGAGAGGTGGCCGACCACCATCTTGAGCTTTTATCCGCAAATTATACTCCCTGATCATCTCATAATCGAGAGGGTTAATGACACTGATGACGCCTGTGGGGGAATGAATATAGAACTGTCCTTTTACATTCCCACTGATTATGCTGTAATGCACTTTAGCATTGTTTCCAGCATCCATGTCTGTAGCTTTGACCTGAACTACTTCAGAGTTAACAGGCACATTCTCGACAACTTGGACAACATATCTTTTCTCTGTGAACTGAGGATAATTATCATTCTCATCCTCCACAGTGATATGCACAGTGGCGGTAGCACTGCGTGGCCCAGGATCTCTACCTTGGTCATTGGCCTCCACTATAAGCTGATAATGTGAGCGGACCTCTCTGTCTAGACGAATCCTGGTTTTTACCAAACCATTCCTTGGATCAATTTCAAAGACCTCATTCACCTTTGCCTCATTCACAATCTTGTATATCATGTTTGCATTGGAGGGAGCATCTCCATCAGTCGCTCGGATTGTCATCACTTCAAAACCCACCTCTACGTTTTCTCGGATGCTGACCCTATACTCAGTCTGCTCGAACACTGGCCTGTGGTCATTTGTGTCGCTGACCGTGATTGTGAGATACGCTGTTGCTGACCTCCGTGGGGTCCCCTTGTCAGTTGCCGTAACTTTAAACACATGGGTGTCTTTAACTTCCCTGTCTAAAGACTGCAGAGTTGTGATGCCACCGGTCTCTGGATTGATCTGAAAGTAATCATTAGATCTGCTGTCAAACAGAGCGTCCATGTCATATTCAAGTACTCCTGCATCTCCGTCATCAGAGTCAAAGGCTTTGAGTGTAATTACTCGGGTTCCAGGCGGCTCATTCTCAGGTATAGAAACCTGGTAATTGGGCAGCTGAAACTGCGGAGCTGAGTTGGTGTTTCGTTTTTTACGTCTAGCCCATGGGTCTGGCAACTGGTGCTCTCCATTCTCAAACAAATGAAGAGCACTGGCCGTGCCAGCAGGCATGTTCAATAAAGCTCTGTACACAGTGCCAGTGTGGACCTTCCTGCCTTGTCTTGAAAATGTTATTTTTCCAGCCCCTTGAGAGGTTCCTCCACCTGGGTGTCTTGGGTAGTCAGTTCCACTGGTTCCCACAGTGTGACGCCCCTGCATGCCAAACTGCAATATTACTCCCAAAACGAACACACTTTCACGTGAACTGGGCACGGTGCAAAGAAAACTGGCAGCATGCGCCAGACAGCGCTCAGTGCTCAGGTTTGTATCCCTAGTGTTTGTGTTCTCCGTCTCTTTTTCCTGGCATGTAGCTCTAAGCGCTGGCGAGTTTCGCGCAAACTTCGGTAAGTATTCAGGTATAATAGTGTTCAATGTGCCCGAGTTCACGCACTCCGCATTTCCAGAATGTAGATAAACATATGCGTCCGGTTTACGCTTCGGACCTTTCCTTCTGTATTTAATAAAGCAGTTCTGACCGTGAATAAACGTGTTGAAATGAATCAAGACAAAGTTTTCCGACGTCAAAGATGTGACCCTTAAGACCAGCGGGACTGCGCGCCTGGCAGAGAGCGAACAGTGAACTTTACGGGCGAGACTTACAACTCCATCCCCTCTCCCAACCTTCACACTGTGTCCGAGCGATTTTGGCGTTAAACTCCGGTCTATTCTGTAAATCCATCCTGTCCCGAGAGAGGCGTTCAGCAGCGCTACTCCAGGGTCAAGGGACTCCGAAATGTGTAGATCGAAGCATCCATACAAGGGGACGCGAATAAGTATCCCAAACCACATCCATTTAATGAGTTCTTCCATGGCTCATAACTCCTCATCCACAAAACTTAATCCAAACAGGTTACACGATGAATCCTCGAGTGGTTAAATATTATAGATAAATAACTAGCTGTAGTCCAGAACTCGCCGGTGGATCGCACCATGCTGCCGTCAGTGATGGATGACTCGTGAACGAATCGTTGCTTTCTTCTTAAACGACTCCTTTAAGTGACTCGGACGAATCGGTTCACAAGCACGAATGAATCCATTGCCATTTTTTTTTACTTTTGCCTTTTTAAATTGTTGATTTCTTTTGTGCTATGCGGTCTAACCTTCAAATACAGTCTGCATGGCATGCATTTAATAAATAAACTCAACTTTGAATTATAGTCTAAATGTGCGTGAGTGATGAAACGTGAAGCGTTCATAAGAGTTGATTCGGCAAAGTGATTCATAATGCAGGTCGACTGGAAATTGCACACATTCAAAATCCGACTTCCCTTCTAACTCATATGAAGCATATTACTTTTATAGTTATATATTTCTATATGAAATATTCCACTTTTTGTTATGCAGTCTACATTTCCTATATTTATAAGTAAAAATGTAACAACAATTTCATTTCATACAAAAAGTGCAAAGGACAATATACACTAGTGATTGGCATTTCATCTCAGCAGCTGACATTTACATTTTTGTGATTGCTGAAATTAGGACTGAACCAATTAAAGTGACCAGCCAGTATTTATCACTATTAAGAAGTGAATAGACCCCCATGTGGACAAATGTCATACACGCAAGTAATGAGTCTGCTGATGGGTTACTGTACAGCAAGACCATTAACAGATTATTCTTCCTACTAAAATACAGCTGGATAATCTCATCACGGGTTCAGATATCTGATGGGGATCTACAGAATACAGTAAGTTGGCTCAGAATGACTATAATTAGGTAAAATGTAATAACAATTAATGTTTAAATATTGTTTGTGTTTGAGAAGGTGCAACCATTACATTTCAATGTTTCTATTCCTTGTTTTTTGTTAAATGCCACAACTGCATTAACTAGCAAATTAAAACAACATTAAAATGCAGGAGGAAAAGGAAGCATTTCATTGTTTTGTGTCATTTATTGCAGTCAATGAGTACAAGATTAAAGTGTTATGTTATGAAAAATGTTTAAACAAAGATGTAAAACAGCTTCTGACTGCACTGCTTCATTGGTTCTATTTTTTCAGCCATTAAACATACAATAATGTGTACTTGACTCCAGAGCAGCTAAACTGTTAAATACCTAACGAGAATACAAAACGTCACAGGAATCATGTCATCACAGAGCATATCCACAGTTCAACCAGTTAACTTGAAATTATTGAAATTCTTGATAATCTTGTTAATGTTCAAAGTGTCTGATATAATTGATGCTGGCCAGGCGCTATTGGTAGTATGGTCTATATCGGGCCTGTTCTGGGTGGTGTGGTCCAGGGATCTGGCCCTGAGGAGGCCCCTGCATGCGAGGAGGGTGAGGGACACGTGGTGCAGGCCACAAGCCTGGGCTCAGTGCTCCCGGCTGGTTAAAGGGTGGGCTCATGGTGCCCTGGTCCTGGGGCAGAGTGTTAGGGTTAAAATGATGAGGTGGTGGGGCACTAACAGGTGGTGCACCATGCTGAGGGAGAGCAGCAGACATTGGGTGGTTCAGGAAGGGGGGCATCTGGTTTATGATATGTCCAGGTGGAGGGGTGATGGGTGGTGGTGCAGTAGACATTGGAGGTCCCTGGTTGTAGACCATGTGAGGAGCCCCTGTGGCCTGCATAGGGTGGCTGATTGGGGGTGGTGGTGGAGGTGGAGGCCCGTAATGTTGCTGCTGAGGTGGAGGCATGATGTGGTGAGGGTGGGACACCACACCCTGCCCTGGGTGATGATGAGGGGGCAGACCTGGGGGAGTCTGCGGGAGGGGTTCACGTGGAGAGGGAATAGAAGTGCCCGAGTCATCCTGGATGGGCACGGTGATGAGGTTGCTGTGCTTGCGCGTTGTCACAGTGGCTATCCGGAAAGTCTCCGGGGGCAAGGCTCGAGACGAGGGCCCTAGGTCAGAGGAAGAGGGTGATGCAGGGGGCGGCTGGCCAAAGGGGTCGTGACCCTGTAGAGGCGGTGGGATTAGGGGGTGGGACTTGGGCAGGTGAGGAAGTGGGGGCAGGCGGAAACGGTCTGGTGGGTCTGAGGTCAAGGTCGGAGTCAGAACTGGGGATGGGGTAGGATGAGAAGACTCGGCCCGCGAGGCTCCAGGTTTGCTTGCTCTCATGTGCCGGTGATTGATGTGGGCCTGTAGGTCCCGCTGAGAGAGGTAGGTGCGCTTGCAACCTTGCACGATGCTGCACATGTAGAGGGATCCGCGTTGACACTGCTCGATGCGCTGGACGGGCTCAGTGCAGCTATACAGGGACAAACTGAACTTATAATTTAGTATAGGAAATGGAAGCGGCACACAATCATGCAGTTCATAAAGTTATACTTAACATTAACCTTATTCATAATGTACAAAACTCCATCATTAACAAAATAATAATGTGAAAGCATAAAACAAACAGGAGAAATTAAATGATCATATTAACCATGCTTGGCAAATTCATGAGGATCACTGAGTGAAACAATTATTTACAATATATTTTAATTGATTTAGATTCTTTTATCAGCTGTGATAATGATTAATCACTGCTGGGTAATAGTGTCACCACAAACTGTGAAGCTATCATGAGTAGTGAGGTGGTAGCTTTCTTATAATGAATCCAATTTCTCATTTTTTTTATGATATATACATTTGAGGGAATCTAGACCTAGAATCTTGAATCTAGACCATAAATAATCTTGAGTTAAATATTAAAGTAAATATCTGTGGTTATTATTATAGGCATTACCATGCAGCCCAAATCACAAGGATTCCTCCAACACACAAGCAGTAGATTTAGTCTGGGATGTGTAAATTAACTTACCCTGGACAAGTCTTATCACTTTTCTTCTCATAGAGAACTGCACAGTCATAGCAGAACACATGCTTACAGGGAATCTGTTTAAAGATTAGAGAAACCACATTGCAAGAAAACATTTAAATGTGATGATTGTGAGACCTGGAACACTGTGGCAGGCATGAATAAATGGAAAATAAGGGTCAGCAAAATTTTTGTATAATATACAGTACTGTGCAAAAGTTTTAGGCAGGTGTGGAAAAATGCTGTGAACTAAGAATGCTTTCAAACATACAAATAATAATTATATTTATTTTTTGTCAATTTACAAAATGCAAAGTGAGTGAACAAAAGAAAAATCTAAATCCAGTCAATATTTTGTGTTACTACCCTTTGCCTTCAAACCAGCATCAAAACTTATAAGTTATTTGTAGGATTATAGTCAGGTGTATGATCAACCAAATATACCAAACAGGTGCTAATGATCATCAATTTCACATGTA
>JAOVYV010000035.1:11727866-11739835 GCA_025674545.1 Hassar affinis | reverse complement strand
TGAGAAGGACCTGTAAATGGAACAACAGCCAGAACCTACAAAGTCAAAGATAAAGTCAGAATCATTATTCTGAGATTACTATACTGACTGAATTCATCTGGGTGTTAATGTCGTTTCTCTATAACTCTTGTTTATTATAATCTGAGTTTGATTATAATCTGAGTTTGATTATAATCTGAGTTTGATTATCCTGTATCCTTCAGATGAGATCTGCTGAGCTCTGGATGCTGAGAGTAAGGAGCTATCGCCCATTTACTCAACTGATTTCTATTCCATCCTGTCCAGCTACAAACAGTCCAGTCCCTGAACCCATGATCTCATCCACCATCAGTGATCCAAGCTGACTGACTCCACGTGCTTTTAGGAACCGTTTTACACCTACCTGTCAACAACAACAACAACAACAACAACAACCACCTTAGCTCGTGAAGCAGTTAGCTGGAGAGCGCCGCTCTGCTAAACGACCTGTGCACATCAAACATATGAAGTACCAAATCAAGGCAAAACCCTGTCGTCTTCAGAGGGACTCTATCAGTCACTACTGGCACATGTTAAAAACGGATATTATTAACACTCCACACACACAAGCGATTAAAAACAGACGCTTTAACGGGGCAGCTTGAAGCTCACCATTTTGGTCCATGTCTCGCGCTCTGCATTCTGGGACGCCCTCTGGTCGCTTCGAGGGGGCGGGGCCTTCGTGCTGACTTTTCGCGCAGATCATTATTGCGCATCGATTACGCATATGTTTTATCCTTACTCTGCTTCTCCTCCTTCTTCTTCTCCTCCTTCTTCTTCTTATTATTATTGTCATATTTCATGGTGTCATATGTGACATAGTGGTGTGAAAAGAGGCAAACAAATATAACTAAATTTATTTAGTTACCATGGTTTTATTAATATACATGGCACATATATTATACATCATATTTTAAATGCATCAGACACATTTTTAGAAGTGTTAAACCTAAACATTGCCAAATATAGTTCTATATAGAACTATATATCTATATAGTTATAGATTTTTCTGCTGATAAAAAAATGCATTTATTATTGGTTTCTTCGAGTGGGCGGGGCCTTTGCGCTGAGTTTTCGTGCAGATCATTATTGCGCATTAATTACGCATTTTATTATTATTATTATTATTATTATTATTATTATTATTATTATTATTATTATTATTATTATTATTATTTAATAGTAGTAGTAGTGTTTAAAATCATTTAAGCAATACGTATTTTTTTTAAAACGCATACCCAGTAGTGTAATCCTATTGTAAGGTATGAACCTTTTTCTTTTCTATTACGTATAAATAATTTTGATTGAAAGGTTGGAAAATTGTTATTTAATCAAACCTAATGGCACTGGATATAACACTAAAGTAAGCTCATATTTCATGGTGTCATATGTGACATAGTGGTGTGAAAAGACAAACAAATATAACTCAGTTTATTTGACTACACGTGATGTTCATCTTATACCACGGTTTTATAATATACAAGACACATATATCATACATCATATTTTAAATACATCAGACACATTTTTAGAAGTGTTAAACTGAAACGATGCCAAATATAGTTGAAAAGATTTTCTGCTGATAAAATTTTTTTATTTATTATTGGTATAGCATATTGTGTATGTAAATCCCTGACCTCACAAAAAATTATTCTTTTTTTTACACTTACATTAATAGAAATATTTCTTATAGTACCAAATGTCTTTTTTTTGCACATTAATATTCGTGTTTCAGTGTTGTGCAGTCACTTGCAGACCTTTTCCATGTCTTATTACTCCAGTTATTTTCGGTTCTTCTTTTTAAGCACTAGAGGGAACTCTTAAGATTTAAAAGGGTTGCATTCTACAGATGGAGTATCATAAGACAAATAAAATTTCTCCCTTTTATTTCTAAAGCTTTACACAGTGTAAGATCTTGTTATCAAATACTGACAATGATATTCATATTTAAATAATTCAACTAGAACTACTTATGAAACCTCACTCACAACAGATGTTTTCATTATACCAGCTGCCAAATAAGACTTAAAGCTAGCTGTATGATATGCAATAATTACATTATCGTTGGATTTATCACCTGCATTTATTATACCGCCAACAATATAACAAAAATGGATTATAATCACAAATTGCATAAAAAATGTTTAAAATAAACTTGCCTATTTGAAAGGTGGATTTTCTGCATAATTACGGTTTAATCCAACTTTCACTTATCACAAAATGAATGTGAATTATAAAGCATTTAAACACTACACTGAAGGTTCAATAGTTTATTCAAATCCAAGCTGACTCAAAACCTTTTAATGAGCCTTTCAAATAAGAATATTTTTTTTTTCTATCCTCCCTGTGTGTGGGGTCCATATCAATATGTTCTATGCTGATTCTGCCAAGAATCATAGCCCTGAAACTGGCTTTATCTCTGCCAGTCCCTCTCCAGGGCTGCGCCCTGAATCTTTTCAGGATAAGTGTAGATGGTGAAAGGCGTTATTTGCAGTCTTGCACTGAGAAACATTGTATTCAACCTGACTGACAATTCCCACATGAACCCATCCCAAGACCCATCCTTGCTTGCAAAAGCTTAAGCCTTTGTTGGATGCTCCTTTTATACTCAGTCTTGATTACCTTGATGTTACCAGTTAAACTGCTAATTGTGGAACCAGAACAGTGTAACTTCTATAACCTTTTCAGTCTTAGTTTGCCTCTGTCCCAATGTTTTCTGAGTGCATTGCAGGCGTCACAATCTGTTGTTTTATCATATTTACAAAGTACAATGAGGTTTGCCAGTGAAAACACTGAAAATATTTTCTTTGTACTTTTATCAGATAAATAAATGTTTATGTAAATGCATTACATTTTTAGAGAGCAGCCATAATGAACCAAACCATGATTTAAGAACAAACAACTGATTTATTCCAAACACTGTACTGTCTTCTATATTTACAATAAAGCTTTTGATATTTTTCTTTTAACAAAGCAAACAAGGAATTTTTCCATTCAAGTACATATACATGTACACAATCTGAATTTTAAACAGTTAATATCCCTGGAATGAAATCTACAAGTAGAAACACAATACAAACATGATGGTGAACATGTCAGATATATTACAATGGGCCAGTTCACAAAAAAAAAAAAAATAAGGCAGTAAATTATTGTTGTTTAATATAATTTCATGGTGAAGTATTAGGCTTGACATTTGCTGGGGAAATCGACCCAAAAGAGGTTGAAATATTATCTTAAAACTTGAAAAACGGCCTATGTGGGGAAAAAAATAAAGAAAAACACTGGAACGACACTTAAAAAACCAGCACTGTAACCTCAGATAAGACCAGAACTGTTGTAATCTCAAAACTTTTCAATCAGTCTTTCAAACAAGAGAATTAATTTTTCTCTGTTCTTCTCATGTGGAGTGTCTAGACTGCACTCGGTAGAGTTTCTGCCTTGGTGTTCAGCTTTCAGAGTCTCTCTGTCCCTCACGAGAGCAGCCTTGTCCCTCTCTAACGCTGCCCTGTCTTTCTCCAGCCGGGCTCTGTCCTGCTCCAGCGATGCTCTGTCTCTATCCACAGCGGCTCTGTCCTTCTCCAACTGCGCCCGGTCTCTCTGGAGCGCCAGCTTCTCCCGGTCAGCCAGATCCTTCTCTCTGTCCAAGACCAGCCTTTCTCTGTCCAGCTCTTCAAGCTCCTTCTCAAGAAACTGTCGTTCTTGGGCTAATCTGGCTCGCTCGATGTCCAGGCCTGACAGCATGGTAGGGTTCTCCTCTCCAAGCAGCCTCTCTTGGCTCAGCACAGTCGGTCCAGAGTCGCCGACCCGTGTTATACTGTCATCATCCACCAGCAGCTCTAAAACATCACTTCCTACTTTCACCTGGCAAATCCTCTTGCTGGCCTGTGGGCCACAGTCGCTGTCGCCTGCTGATGATGTCACTGAGTGAAAGCTGTCGTCAGGAGTGAACTCATCCTTTAAAGCTTCGTCCAGGAGTTTAAACCATCTCCACTGAGAGGACTTTGCGACTGCCTCCATTCCAGGAGAAGGATATTTGATCTCCTAGAAATAATAATAAGAGGAAGAAAATTGTCACGTCACAGAGGAATTATTATTATTTTTTTAATAATACCAATCAGCTGAAATTGCAGTAGACCAACCTTGTATTTTAGCTTTAGATTTTCCCATTTTTTGGCAATCTGTTCCACTGTTACCTTGTCGTCCAAACCTAACTCCCTAATAATAGCGCTGAAAGAAATAATAATAATAATAATAATAAAAAACAATCATGTTAACTGAACATTAACTACAATATTCACGTTTGCTGATTGATATGGGTTAAATTACCTCCAAGCTGCCTTGGCTGCATTTCTTTTCCTGGTAAACAGCAACGCGTTTGTGGTCCGCAGCCGGATCAGGTTTTTTATGTCCTCATCGGTCACTAGATAGGACAAAAGAAATAGGCTAGTTAGCTAGCTAGATTATTCAAACAGTACCCGTGTTGTCCAGCTACAGCTGAAATACCTCAATTGTAATAGCCACAGTTATTACATCCACTTACGTTTATATGTAAATTCAGAGCTGGCCATTCCTTATCCTAGAATATTTAATTCTACCGATAAGAAGACTAGAGCTAGGGCTCTTGAAAAGGAGTGTCCTTCGGCGAGCGGTTCTTTCTGTGTAACAAAATGGCGCCGACCCTAACTCCGCCCCCAGCAGAGCAAGTGCCCTAGCACATTCACCTCTCAGCGCGGGAGCAGTCAAGTGGGAAACATGCACGCGCACTCACATGCACGCGCACTCACATGCACACGCACACCGTCTCCACTCGGTATGTGGTCGTGTCTCTGCGCCTTTAAAGAACTGTTTATATACTGAATGATGTCCATTCTTATTTCTAAAAACGTGGCCATAAGGTACATGGGATATAAGTGAAAAAAAAACCCTAATCACATCGCACACTCAGTAACTTTCAGTAAAAGGTTCATAAGTATTTGGACACCAGTTTGTGGTCACAATGGATTTGAACAGAAGCATTCAAGATGTGATTAAAGTGTATACCTTCAGCTTTCTTTTAAGGGGTTTAACAAAAAAAAGTTGCATTAACTGTTTAAGAAGTACAGCCATTTTTTTTAACATAGTAGGCCAGCCCCATTTTCACAGGCTCAAAAATAATTCAGGTCAGGTGTGAACTGTTTCTTCTTTGTTTCATGACAAGAGATGAAAGTGAAAGTGGAGTATTGAGGTACTGTGCACACAAGCTAGTGAAGTGAGGTTCCTTAACCACAAACCCATGGCTACCCACTATATCCAGATAGCAATCCCATATCAATGCGCAACACATGAATTAAATCCTGATCTTCTTAGTTTAACATGGGTTTAGTTCACCTACAGTTATGTTCACCTATAGTTTGTTTGTCTCAAACTAATTAAGCCACTTGACCTTTTCCTGTGAGAGCTACCTTGCCATAAATAATAGAGTGGGAATTTTGCTTGAGTTTATATAGAAAAAGTCAAGTGATCAAATGAGTGGAGTGGAGTGGAGTGATGCATGGCTTGCTTTATAATGTGCTGCTGTTTTAAAGGAAAGTCTGTAGATATGCAATTTAATTTATATTTATTGATTACACATATGGCAGACAAGTATAGTACAACAAACTATTCCATGGTTCATATGAAAAGTACAAAGTATTTGCATTTACACTATATAATAGCAAAAAGAAATGCAAGTATGTCTGCCTTGAAAGAAGTTTATGGTTTCCTGTGGTTCACCCTGATACTGTTAGTATCTTTTGCTATTATTGTTGTATTTATGCTTTGATCTAACCTGCAAGAATACATTATTAAAATATTGATGCAATTTTCCTCTTCAACTATCACACTGCTTCAGCTGCCTTAATCCACTGAAAAGAATAGTGAGGTTTTCTTTCATTATGTGAATACTTTATAAGTTTTAGGTTCTGACCTAATGTTCCATGTGTACATTTGTCAAATTGATGATAGAAGTGTTTCCCAAGAATGGCTTTAAATGGCTACAAAAGACACACTTAGTCTAACAGAACAACATCTGGAGCACTTAGTGCTCTGTTACAGAGGATGACCTTTCTTCTTAAGGAAATTAAACTGAAGCTATTATCTATAGAAACATGACAATAAATTCAATGTGTCTCAGAAAAGAAAATGTGAAAAACAAAAGAATGAAATATATATTGTCATTACAACTGGTTGAGTGTGTAGTGAATGAGAACGCAATGAGCTGATTAGATGGTTTACATGGTGTGTTTACTGGGGCTGATATTTAGTAATTCAGCAACAAGTTGTGCATTGTAGAATTTATGATAATCTAATGAGTTGCTGACTCACAATGCAAGACTGTCAGACAAAATACAGACAATAAAGAGCAGTATGCAGTACTAAGTGCGTCTTAGTGGATACAACTACACTGGTATCATCTCTGTGGTTCACAAAATAATCTTTTTCTCTGTGCAGGAGTTTCCTCACATCCTCTTTTCTGTATTTGTGACTGTGTTTATCTACATGCTCTGTCTCTGTGGTTATATGAGAAATCCTCTCATGTTTGTTCATGTGTTCTGTTTGTTTTTGTCTTCACTAATCCTGTGATTGTGAGCATTTGTGCATGCATCTAACACCATTTGACACCATATGGTTTTACCACAGTGCAAAAACATAAGCATGGGCGTCACTGTGGCTTGACATCACACATGTCACCATGGTGAGCAACTATGGGAGGGTGATGTCTGAGTCAGAGACGTCACTGTTCTTCCTTTCGTCAAGGGAGCTGGACTAGTGCAAGTGTGAGAATAACTAATGTGAAAAAGGGTAAGATGACAAAGAGTGGGAAAACTGTTAGTGACCTTTTAATGCACTGTTTTAGGGGTCAGTTTCCTTTTGTATATACTGTATCTTCATCAATTTATCGTATTCTGCATGTGCTTTTTTGGTTTGTTATTTCTTCCAGAAGTGGAGGGTGATTGAGTGCAGAACATATTTGCACCATATACATGGAATGGTGAGCTTATGAAGGTCTGAAGGTGTAGGTGAGCAAAGCCTTTAGCCCCATAGCTCACATGGCCAGGATCAGAGTCATCAGATGAGTTGCGGCCACACTGCTGCCAAGCAGATCGGCAGCACTATTTATAGCTAATCCTGTTTAAGCGAGGTCATGCTCTCTACCATCCCTAAGACAGAGCAGTGGAGTTAAGCAGGTTGCGTGCCAGTGTGTGACAGAGGACAGCAGTGGAGCACCACATCAGCTTCAGCATCCACTCCCGACTATGACCTCATGCTCACATGCACAGGCAAGTGTACCAAAGACACTCTATGTGGCTCTTATGCACACATAGCACACAAAAAGAAAAGTAAAAGCATGTTTATATTGTGCACTATAAATCAAATGTATATTATTCTGAAAATAGGACAAGGCCAGTAGCCATTACAAAACATTTTTACGAATTCAGACTGGACTTTTGTAAACAAAGATTTGTAAACAAACACCTTTGCATATTTCAAACTTTAAAATGTGTATTCATATATGGTTACTATTGGAAAATAATATTCACATGTATTAAAAATAATAATAAAGCACACACACACACACACACACACACACACACACACACACACACAATTAGCTCCTATTCTTGATGCATGGAAAACCCTAGACTCAATTGTATTGTATGATGTGCACATAAGAAGATTTTGAGATTACCCTGCTATGTAAGACCAGACATGAACTTTGATATCAGCAATCCTAAACAAACAGTCCAGTGATTATAATTCACCACATTTCCTTTTATAGCCCACAAGCTCAGAAATGAAAGAGCTTTGGAATTGCAAGCACATGTTATCCCCCAGTTTCCTCTGTGCAGTTCAGTATAGTAAGCAATGTCTTTCAAGAATGACATAAAAACGACAGCGGCAGTAATACTACTGTATTAAAGGATAGTATTGTGATTTGGTGTCTGATGGTGGATCAGATACTGAGAAAACAAAAATATTTGTTTTCTTATTTTAAAGCTAACAGTATTATCCTCCATCTCAGTTGGCAGTTAACATACTGTATGGAGCAAGGCCCTTAACCCCCAACTGCTCAGCTGTGTAAATGAGGTAATTAGATAAGGGTGTCTGCTAGATGTCATAAATGTAAATGTCCTTTCCTATACCAAAATGATCATATGAACAATCATTTGCTTTGCTCAATTTCTATAATGAATACATTTTTAGAAGAATTACAGATATTTTAATTCAGTGATTTTATAGTGACTTTTTAAAATTGCAAATAGATTTGGCAAATCTAGAATAAAAACACACACACACACACTCACAACAAGCATGGAAAAAAGCCTGGGCTTTGTCTTTTGGTGTTTATTTTTGCCATTTAAAAATGATTTATAAATAAATAAATTGCAATACTTAAAATAACGTTCATTTAATTACATCTAAAGAGGTGGCCTGGGTCTGTGGGATGCTTTAAGTAGTCTGCGACATTTTAATTAACTTTGGCTTCTATCATGCATCAAGTCTTCTTGTTTGGTGCAATTAGCTGTAGCTAGAGGAGACACCTGTACCTGGAACGAGCGTGTCAGCCAATCAGAGCCCAAGTCCAATTCCTCATGACGTAGGCACTGGGCGGAGCAGCAAGCGGTGGGCGGGGCTTTCCAGATGGAGCGGTAGTACCCCTGCCTCGCCTGGAGATGAGATGTGGAAGACCCTTCGCTGCTGAAAGTAAGTGCAAATGTTGTTTAGGGATTAGTTTTTTAAAGGACAGGTATGCATTGTGTTATCCGTTTTGTCTAAAACATGAAGTGGTGCTGTTTGGTCATGACTGTGCGACAGTATGAACGGTGTGTGCATCTTGTTTGTCTTTTGCATCTAAGTGATAAGTATCTGTGTTATAAATTATTTTTGGATCGCACTATGAAGCTTGCCACGTTAATCTCAGGTGTTTGTTCGGTACGGACACACACACACACACACACACACACACCCTTTGCAGCGTGTAGTGAGGTGTTGGATGCAGCTGAGAGTGGCGAGTTGCACCAGCTTTAACCAGGTATCCTGATTTGATGGCGCACCTGTTCTGTATATACAGATAGTCTACTGTATTTATAATGTATTTATCCCATTATCCTCGTCATTATTTCGGGAAGTTTAAAAATTTTCCAGATGACCAGACTGCACATAATAAACTGCATGGAGTCCAAACGCAAGGATATTTCTTACAACGTATACAGTAGTAACCCTTTATAAACACTGTAGAAGCAAACACCTTATTGTCTGCATAATGCTCCTTACATTATTCCAAGTGAATAGTCTATAATTTCCCCATAGTACAAAGTGTACCTTTGTTACAGGTGCCCTTATGTCTGGGCCCTTCATTTGTTAATATTAGACTCTACTACAGGTAATAAAATAAATTATAATGTAAAATTTATGCATTATAAATACATATAATTTCGTTTTAATTATAAAAAACACACACAAAAGCAGTCTTTGCCAGTTGATTACTGTTATTGTTACAGATATTCATATTTGAATTTTTTTGTTTTATTTATTGTTTTTGCAGATGAGGCTTTGCATACTTGTTTTATTTATTTTTTCCAGTTTATTTCACTGTGAGGTTGCTCTCAAAAGAGATTTTTCAAATTGTAAACTCTCTCCAAGGTTTGTTGGAAAATATGTTCTTGATTGTTCATGAGTTATTAAAAAAAAAGAACATGTCATGCACTGTTAAAAATATCTACCAAAAATATATACCATACACCCTGAAACAATCAGTATTTTGGTAAATTCATTGACAATTTCCTTCTAATTAGGGATAGGAGTTAACATTTCCATTAAAATTTCATGAATTCAGGTCATACAGGAATACAGTGAGTTTAGTGTGTTTCAGAAAAAAATTCAGATCAAAATTGAGATACTGTATCAGGGATATACTGTTGTAATGGATGTGATATGATTGTGACCTGGGTTGGGACTAAAGCCTTTTAAAATTTTTGTGCATGGACAAAAACAGCAAAAAAAATTTCACATTTCTGTTGTGTTCCAATATTTGTATGACTATTAAAAAAAAAAAAAGACTATAGATGATAGATTTGAAACATTTGGGATGACATCATTTTTGCCAGTAGTATCTTGCCTTGAGTTTTAAATTAGACTATATCTGATGTAAAGTCTTAAGTATTTGTTACTTGTTTATTCATTTGATCTCTCAGTGCCATACTGAATTATTGTGCCATAGATTGAGTTGGTACTGCCATTTTTAAAATCTGATATAAATGTTTCATATTTTATTTGTTTCATTTTACTAAAAGTGATTTTAGGGTGCCAAATTCATTCATTATTGCATTCAATTAATGGTAATTATTCAATGTAGTTCTGTAGTGTGTAGCCAAATATTTGTAGACACCTGACCATCATATGGTGCATAATGAACATACCACTCCAAAATCTTTCCCTCCTTTGCTGGTATAATAACCTCCACTCTTCTAGTAAGGCTTACCACTAGATCATGACTATGGATATTTGTCTATTCAGTCACAAGTGTTATTGAGGTTAGGCACTGATGCCAAGTGAGAAGGTCAGGTGTGCAATTGGCATTCAAGTTCATCTGAAAGGTGTTCAGTAGGGTTGAGATCAAGACTCTTGCTTCCAGTAAAGGGAAATTGTAATGCTACAACATGCAAAGACATCCAATATAATTGTGTGCTTCTAACATGTGGCAGCAGTTTGGGGAAGAGTCACATATGAGTGTAATGGTAAGGTGTCCACAAACATTTTGCCATATAGTGTACATGCACAAAATGGTTTGTGTGACACCACAGGTATACAGAACTTGATGGTTAAAAAACAACTCACACATTTCTTACTTTTGCTAGCTATTTGATTTACTTGGCTCTAACTGTGGTGAAGAGGTCTACATTAACGTTACATTTAAAGTTTAAAGACAGTGTCAGGACACATGATCACTGTAAGAGTTGATTTCATACAGGGATTTTACTGTGTAAATGTTATGTCTGTGTTCAAATCTAGTGCAAGTACACTTTATCCTTGACAAGTGCAACACTCAAGTGGGTCATTTTAAACTAGAGTACAGCCGATACAAAGTACCAAGAATCACTTGTGTGTTGGGAGGTGGGTTCTTTTGCATTGATATTGAACTGCGGAACAACAGCTGCAAATGTAATAGTTTATTCTATTTGGACTTAATTCAGCAAATATATCTATAATGATATCACACGTGTTTTTTTTTGTATTGCTTTTTGATGCAAAATTGGTATCAGTGTGTTGTTATTTGAGTTTAAGTTACTTCAAGATGATTGAGCTACTGGTCATATGTTATATATGAGAAATATGAAGTGAGAGGCTCATCTTGACCTTGTAAGCTTCAGACATACAGTATTGTTATTTTTATCTTCAGACAGCATGGCTCCACAAATTTCCTTTCTGGTTTGCTGTGTCTTGTATTCTGAGTCAGCAAAATTGTATTACATATGAGTCCTGTGATTTGTATTTGTATCACTTTCATTCTCTTGCCCTTGAACTGCCCTCGTACTCAGTTTGTCCATTCTGCCCCAAGCGACATTCTCATGTTGAGATTCCACTGTTGTGACATACAGGAGACTTAACCCAGAGCTGTCACTCTGCAAATGTCCCACATTTTTAATATTTGCTCAGAGCAGGTGAACATTTCGAGTGGTTGCAGGAATTGCATCATGGAAAGCTCTGTGTAATAAGGCTATTATATTTTTAAAAAAGAACCTTGAATCTGTGGGCGACACGGTGGTTCGGTGGGTAGCACTGTTGCCTCACAGCAAGAAGGCCTGGGTGGGGCGGTCTGGGTGGAGTCTGCATGTCCTCTCTGTGTTTGCATGGGTTTACTCCGGGTACTCCGGTTTCCTCCCACAGTCCAAAGACATACACGTTAGGTTGATTGGCGTCTCTAAAGT
>JAOVYV010000035.1:11716246-11727766 GCA_025674545.1 Hassar affinis | reverse complement strand
GTGTGAGTGTGTGTGTGTGTGTGTGTGTGTGTGCCCTATGATGGATTGGCGTCCTGTCTAGGGTTGTTCCTGCCTTGTGCCCTAAGCTGCCTGCTAGGCACCGACTCTTCCCCTGAAAAGGAATAAGTGGTTAAGATAATGAATGAATGAATGAACCTTGAATCTGTAAACAATCTCTAAACATCTAAGGAAATATTGATTTTATTTGTATGAAGAAATGTTTCTGGCTTTTTTTGTAATTATTATAATGTCTGTAATGATCTATTATCTGTATTTATACAAACCCCATTTCCAGAAAAGTTGGGACAAAAGGTCAAAGAAAAGATTTTCAGTGATTTCAATGACAAACTTAATTCTATTTGTTACATAGAAAACGCTTTAGAAATCGATGGCTGCAACACACTCAAAAGTTAGGACAGAGGCAAAATAAGACTAACAGGTTATACAAATAACACTGGATGGTTCCACAATTAGAAGTTTAACCTTTTGATAGCAATGCCCATGGTGTTCTGGTATCCAACCTCTTAGTCAATGAGGTACCCTGAGATTATGGTGTTGTATCCATGGGAATCTGAAGATGATAGGATGCTTTGCCATGACAGTGTTCAAGAACGCGATGGTTTCATGATGATGAAGTGCACTGACTTGGAGTCATAGGGGCTCAGTCAGTAGGATGATGTTCCCATCCCCTGTGAGACCCCCATCAACGGCCCACATCTTAAGAGGATTCTTTAGTGGTTGCATAGGTATGTTCAGCTGCATCACTGTCTTGTGGTCTGTGAAACTGTCTGCAGCCCCAGAATTGATTTAATGTTGTGAAGACAGAAACACGGTCTTAGTGCTTTATCTGAACATTCATGGTTGATTGCAAGTGAAAGATTAACTGAGATGGACTCCCTGGAGAGGTGTGTGCAGGGATGGTTGTCCTTTTCATTTGACTTGGCTTTCCTTGGTTTCACAGTAGAAACCCAGCTTCTATTTTCAGCATTTCTGGTGTTTTGCAAGGTTCAACTTGGTTTGACACAACTTCTTGGGTTCTGTGAGGTCAGTCTTTGGTCATGGTGCTTGCTGTTTCCTTGTGAACTTAATGATTACAAAGAAGGTGATTGAGCCGATGGCCAGGCAATCAGGCAGTCTAATAACACCTTATCTCTACCTGCAAGTTTAGTGAGCACCTCTGGATTCAGACCCTGATGGAAGGTGGCTATCAGTCTAGGTTTGTTCTATCCACAGCCTGCTGCAAGTGTACAGAACTCCAAATGTTGTGCTACATTTGCCTTGCTTCAAGGAGAGGAGCTGTTTTTTTTTTTTATTTATTTTGGTCAGAATGGTCAGAAACATACTGGAACATCTAGTCTTTGCATGCAGCCATCACTTGCACATACATTATATTGCCAAAAGTATTTGCTCATCTGCCTTCACATGCATATGAATTTGAGTGTCATCTCATTCTTGATCCATAGGGTTTAATATGATGTCTGCCCAAGGTTTGCAGCTGTAACTGCTTCAACTCTTCTGGGAAGGCTTTCCACAAGGTTTAGGAGTGTTTGTGGGAATTTTTAGCATTCTTGCAGAAGTGCATTTGTGAGGTCAGACACTGATGTTGGAGGAGAAGGCCTGGCTCACAGTCTTCACTCTAATTCATCCCAAAGGTGTTCTATTGGGTTGAGGTCAGGACTCACTCATCCATGTCTTTATGGACCTTGCTTTGTGCATTGGTGTGCAGTCATGTTGGAGCAGGAAGTGTTCAAACTGTTCCCACAAAGTTGGGGGCATGAAATTTTCCAAAACCCCTGAAAAACAACCCCACACCATAATGCCCCCTCCACCAAATTTTACACTTTGCACAATGCAGACAAGTATCATTCTTGTGGGAACTGCCAAACCCAGACTTGTCCATCGGATTGCCAGGTGGAGAAGCGTGATTCATCACTCCAGAGAACACCTCTCCACTGCTCTAGAGTTCAGTGGTGGTGTGCTTTGCACCACTGTATCCAATGCTTTGCATTGCGCTTGGTGATGTAAGGCTTGGATACAGCTGTTCGGCCATGGAAACCCATTCAATGAAGCTCTCTTCACACTGTTCTTGAGCTAATCCGAAGGCCACATGAAGTTTGGAGGTCTGCAGCAATTGACTCTGCAGAAAGTTGGCGACCTCTGCACACTATGCACCTCAGCATCCACTGACCCCACTCTGTCATTTTATGTGGCCTTCCATTTCATGGCTGAGTTGCTGTCATTCGCAATCACTTCCAATTTGTTATAATACCTGACTGTGGAATATTTAGTAGTGAAGAAATTTCATGACTGGACTTGTTGAACATGAGGCATTCTATCACAGATTCTATTTATGACCCATTATTTCACAAATGTTTGTAGAAGCAGTCTGCATGCCTTGGTGCTTGATTTTATACGCCTGTGGCCATGGAAATGATTGGAACACCTGAATTCAATGATTTGGATGGGTGAGTGAATACTTTTGGCAATATAGTGTTGCTGCCATGGACTTCCTTTCCCAGCATAACACTCCACCAGCAGATTCACACTCAGCAGCGTACTACTAATGCACACCTGCTCCTAAGTGCCTTCAAAGCCTATAAATACAGACTCTAGATGAAGACTCATTGCAAATAATGCTCATTGCGCTCTTACCTGGCTTTACAAGCCTTACCAATTCCATTTGTAGATCACCTGACTTTTGCTAGTCCCTGTTTGAGTTCTTTGTCTAATATTCTCGATTTGTATACCTGTACTTTTGATAATAAAGCAACCATGCATTTGTATCCATCTGTGACTCCAGAGAGTTCCATGACAATTTCTTTGATATTTCTATCATTTACATTTTCTATGTAATCAGTAACCCTTAAAATAGATTACAAAATGCCTATTCAAACCTCTCAGTAATACCTCAAGCAAAAACTCATTGGTCATGAAGTGGAAGCTCCTTTGCTATAAACAGTTGCCTGGCTACTTTAGTGTAACTCATCCATGAGCAAATGAACACCAACTCTAAACACGTGTCATGTATGAGATTATAAATTATGTATTCCATCTTATACTCTGCATTTCACATGCTGTGTTGACTGCAGTTCCGCAACTTACTACAGGCACAGCTTGCCTAATTAGATTAACCAAGGCTTTCCTGTGGTAATCATTTAGTGAGCCTCTTCCTTTGATGAACACTGTGCTGCTCAAGATGGCATACTGAAGGTCAAATGGTTTTCATTAAAGGAATGGACTATATCTTGGATGTCTGGTGTTTCACTCTACTCATGTGAAGTGCTAATCAGTTGGCTGTTAGAACAAATCATTTTCTTTGAGGTGTCGGGACCTGCTCACAGTTATTTGCCATCTTTTCTCATTGCTTCAGGAATGGATTTAAAACTACTATGTGAGTACGCTGTGGACATGACACTTTCTTTTAAGAGGCAAACGTCTGTTTGATTGACTAATACATTTACAAAATAACTAAGTAAAAATAAAATAAAATAATAAGTTTGGATCATGTAGTCTGTTATTATATTAAGGTTCAAATGTGTTATGTTCAAATGCTATGATATGTGAATCAATTCTGTAGCAACACTGCCCTTCTTAACCATGACACTATTTTATAAATGGGATGTGTATCATAATCTTCTCACCAGATTGTATTTGTTCACATATTACTGCAATATACTGATGCTTGTGGCTTTTATAATGAGATGTTTAGATGTTGTCAGCTTGTAATCAGTTTTTGCTTATTAGATCTTTCACATTTTTTTTCATGCACTTTCTTTAAAGTAGAACTTTGCCAGTGAATCCGTTTTGCATGTATTGCCTAAAGCTGATCAGTTTTAGAACAGAGTCTTGTTTTATGTAACGGAACTAAATTTAACCCTTCGGTCTTAAATGGTCTCGGCAGATCTTGCCTCTGAAGCACTGATGGAAAAGCCAATTGTCACTTGACACTTGTTTATGTCTCCCATGAAGTGAAATACTGTTGGTATGATTCCCTCTCTGATTAATCGTAGAGTCATTTCCTTTGGCATTTGACAGAAGACCCGTGACCTGTGACTGCATCTGAATGGTGCTCAGGGATGTTTGCCAGCTGTCAGATTTCATTATTTGAATTTTAGTGGCTGTGTAGTAGGATTTAAAATGACGAGTTAAGATCTTGCAAATCTTTTAGTTTAGCTGTTTGTCAGATCTTATCCACATCTCTGAAACAGTTGTGATTTTTCATAACTATAACACACCAATAATGGTTCTTCTCCTCTTTTTCAGATGTAGTGCAGAGTGGCTCTAAACAACCTGTATCTTCAGTGACCCTTATTAATCCACGATGAGAAAACATACACAGTTGCATCAAATGGACATAGCTGTTTACATGCTTCCAGTTTTGGCAACTTGTATTCTGTTTCCCTGAGTCATTAGTAGTTTATGGGTAATTCTGGGTTTTACCGCTGATTACTTTGCTTGGTGTGCTTCAGAGGAGATATGGCCCGAAACTCTCACTGTCGTTCCAAGTACAATGCAGACGCCAACCACGATGCTGACTTCGGCTGCACGCTCCAAGAGCTTCGGTCACTCATGGAACTCAGAGGCACTGAAGGATTACAAAGAATCCAGCAGTGTTATGGAGATACCCAGGAAATCTGCACCAGGTTAAAATCATCACCCACAGATGGTAACTGAACTATTTTTGTATTGAATTTTATCTGGTGTGCTGAAGCCCTTTTTTTTACTGTTGGTGCTTCACTGCTTCTCAATGCCACAGAAGTTTTTCTTTATTATTGTCATTGCAGTAGGAGGTTTAGGTCACATGTGCCATGCTGATCTCTGGTGCAGCTGATACTTGAGCAGACCCTTTGTAGCTCTGCACTGTTTCTGTAAGGACTGTTTTGGCATGGTATACAAAAACTTCTCAGCAGGCTTACCATCTTTAATCAAAATAATACAGAGAACTCTGCTTATAACTGAATAAATTAGGAAGCTGTTAAATTAAGCTGTTACCGGTTGCTAACAAAAATGTGTTCTTGAGTTATTCCAAATTACTGTATGTATTTGCTTTCATATACATTATGAAATTTGATTTAACTGCTACATATAATATAGCAACTTGTAGCACCTCCTAAAATACTTCATAAGATCTACTGAAATCTGCCATGTACTATCCAAGGCTGTTATGTCAGGCCAGATTAAGTCAGTAGTTTTTATCTTTGCTTACTGGTGTGTTGTGCATGTTCAGGCACATGAAAGAATCGCTTCACTCTAAAAATGCAGCTTGTGTACTGGAGGCATTGCTGGATGATAAAAGACTTATTTAAAGAAAAGATGATGGAAAAAGGCTATAAAAAATATAGTAGTCTTGCAGGGTGGGCCGTTGAGTAAGGCAGACAGAATATTTGATAGCCATAGGGATCTGACCAAATATAACTAAACAACTAAAAAAAACCTTTACATTTATTAAGTGAATGAATTGACACTTTATGCTATCTTCTTTATTTTTTGGTTTGTAGGAACTTTAATTGAGTCTATTATTCATATAACTGTTTGCCTGATAATATATATTATGTTATAGCATGTTTGTGACAGGTGGTAGCAGATCAATTTCTGCATGTAATCCCACTCAGAGTAAACCACATGGCAAACTCCTCAGTGCAGAATCTTCCAGACTGATGGCTACACACTTTTGTTTTGCTTTTGCCCTTGTTGGCACTTTTATATGAAAGTACATGGGCTTTGAAATTGTAAAATAGTTAAACAGTGTGAGAGGAATGCCCATAGTGTTCTGGCTTTTTATGTGTGGCTGCTGTTGCCCTATTCAAGTTTTAAAATATTTGTAAGTTTTATATGCTGCTAATTTTAAATGCCTGTATGTTAAAATGAACAAGTTATATGTTATGGCATAGCAAGCTAAAATATCTCATATATGATAACTCTCCAGTTTTCTGGTTAGTTATTTAGTTTGGCTTGCTTTGCACACCTTGTAGGTTTAGGCAAGAATCATGTTTCTGTGTTGGGCCTGTATTTAAGCTAATTCTTCTACCAAACCATTTCAGGGCCTGAGATTGTTGATGCATATGACCATCCAGTTTAAAAAATTTGTACAGTTCTCATACACTATATTGTCAAAAGTATTCACTCACCCATCCATATCATTGAATTTAGGGGTTCTAATCACTTCCATGGCCACAGGTGCATAAAATCAAGCACCTAGGCATGCAGACTGCTTCTACAAACATTTGTGAAAGAATGGGTAACAAAGTGGAAGCGATTGGGAACAACAGCAACTCTGCCTGTGGTAGGCCACGTGGGGTCAGCAGATGCTGAGGCACATGGTGCGCAGAGGTCACCAACTTTCTGCAGATTCAATCACTACAAACCTCCAAACTTCATGTGGCCTTCAGATTAGCTCAAGAACAGTGTGTAGAGCGCTTCGATTCCATGGCCGAGCAGCTGCCTCCAAGCCTGGATGGTCCCTTCCTGTTGCAACATGACTGCACATCAGTGCACAAATCAAGGTCCATAAAGACATGGATGAGCGAGTTTGGTGTGGAAGAACTTGACTGGCCTGCACAGAATCCTGACCTCAATCTGACAGAACACCTTTGGGACGAATTAGAGTGGAGACTGTGAGCTAGGCCTTCTCCTCCAACATCATTGTCTGACCTCACAAATGCACTTCTGTGAGAATGATCAAAAATTCACATAAACACACTCCTACACCCCGTGGAAAGCCATCCCAGAAGAGTTGAAGCTGTTATAGCTGCAAATGGTGGGCCGACATCATATTAAACCCCTTTGGATTAAGAATGGGATGACACTCAAATTCATATGCATGTGAAGGCAGATGAGAAAATACTTTTGCCAATATCGTGTATTAGTGCAATTAAATCAATCAATAAAATTCATTGCCTTCTTTTCTGAGAACTCTCAGTTTACCTCATGGTGAAATACAGCTAAGAATCCTGACTGCACTTCTTGCATCCAATGTTTTTGCACTGTATTACACTAATGTGTTTCTTGTATTATATTATTATATTATTAATATTATTATATTATATAATTTCTATTGCAGAAAAAAAGGATTATGTAAGTTTTTGGTTGACTAAGGGATGTTTCTTTTTTTCTCAATTTTAGGATTGAGCACAAATGCTGAAGATCTTGCAAGAAGAAAAGAAGAATTTGGAAAAAATGTCATACCCCCGAAAAAGCCAAAAACATTCCTTCATTTAGTGTGGGAGGCACTGCAAGATGTGACGCTAATTATTCTGGAAGTTGCAGCCATGATATCCTTAGGCCTTTCCTTCTATAGACCCCCAAATGCTGAAAGAGAAAGTGAGTGTATTGGGCATTTTAAGCACATCAGAACTACATCACTGCATTAATTACCAGCATATAATAGAAGAATTAGTTTTTAAAGGTTTGACATATAGCTTTAGCTTTTGGCCTATCAGTGCAACTTTGTTATGCTTTGTTGTTAAAGATATTATCTCACATTTTACTAGTGCATCTGAAAAAAATTGACTTGTGAAAAAGTTCTTTTTTTTCATTATTCTAAAATGTTTTATATCCATTATATGTAAAGTGACACATTTCAGCATTTGTTTGCTTTAATTTTAATCATTACGGCTTATACGTTGTGAAAATCAGAAATCATCAGTAATGAACACAAAATATACAAAAGTTTACCTTTTTGAATTAAATTTTTGAACCATTTTTTTTACCATTATATTCTAATGTTTTGGAATGCACTGGTATTAGCCTTGTGCTTGTCTTTTGGACAATGCAGTTTTACAAATATATAAGAGCATAATGATTTTTAAAATGGTCCATATCTGAATCAAGTATAGGTTCAGTTATAGCTCAGTTTATTTACATTTTAGACACTCTCATGAAAACCTAATTTTTCATGTGTTGTGGCACAGAAGTGAATTGTGATGTTACTCATTAAACAGCATTCTGCATGCTTTCCAGCTGTGCTCTGGACTGACAGTGTTTTCTATGGTAGACTGTGGAAAGGCTGCAGGAGGCATGGAGGATGACAGTGAAGCAGAGACAGGATGGATCGAGGGTGCTGCCATCCTTTTATCAGTCATCTGTGTGGTGCTCGTCACTGCCTTTAATGACTGGAGCAAAGAAAAGCAGTTTCGTGGCTTGCAGAATCGCATTGAACAGGGGCAGAAGTTCACAGTGATACGAGGAGGCCAGGTCATTCAGATTGCTGTGGTTGAGATTGTCGTTGGAGATATAGCTCAAGTAAAATATGGTAAAATTCCCTTTCCTGTATCTCCAGCTCTGCCTTCTGTTTTGGCTTATAAAGCTTTCATTTTGGTTTTTTAAGTAAAGCTTCTCTATATTTGCCTGAGGCCTGACCATCTGGCCTGTGCTGCATGTCTTCAGGTGACCTCCTTCCTGCTGACGGCATTCTAATCCAAGGAAATGATCTTAAAATTGACGAGAGCTCTCTTACAGGAGAGTCGGACCATGTCAGAAAGGCACTGGACAAGGATCCAATGCTACTCTCAGGTTGTGAATCCTTAGAATTTAGCCATTTTCTTCACCTAGAGAAATGTTTTATTACTGAGCAAGAATTCAATTAACTGAATGTGTTCTATTAAGCAGAAACATGTACTCTGTTACAAAACATAATGAGAAGAAAGAAGGGCATTGCCCAGGGCAAGACCCAGTAGTACAACTGAAAAGACAGTAGAACTTTGTTAATAGTACATAACTGAATAAATGTCTAACACACAACAGATATATATGAATTTTAGAATGTACAGTATGTACAGTTGTGGTCAGAAGTTGACATACACCAACCATGGACATGGATTTCATGGTAATATTGGGCTTTCAATGTTTTCCTTGAACTGTTTTTTTGGGGGGCAGAATGAGTGTACAACATACATCTTTAATAGAAAAAAAACAAGATTTTTAATTAGATTTACATGTCAGTAATGTCTCTTAGTTCCATTTCCAAACAACTGCTGATTCCCAGATCATCAGTTCTCATAATTGTAAGTACAAGTTATTATGACCAACCCAAAACCACCAAGGCACAGGCCTACCATAAAATTTGATGAAATTGATGAAACACCAGTGTCACTGTCTACAGTCAAACAGGTTTTACATCACCATGGACCGAGAGGCTTCCATCCAAGAAGGACTAACTCAAAGCTGTTACCACACTTATAGCAGTTATTGTATTCCCAATGGCTTGTTTTCGCAGGTTTTATGTAGCTTAGGAATACTTGGGTTCTGGGACTTATAACGTCTATTAGGTAGTACATGACTAAAATTCTAGCAGTATTACAGCTCAAAATAACCTGAATTCAGGTCTACCAGCCTTAGCATTGGATATTCCAAGTTAATGACTAAGCGCTCTTGTAAGTTGCTCTGGATAAAAGCGTCTACTAAATGCCATAAATGTAAATGTAAAATTGTCTCCTTCAAGTTTGACTACAGTTTGCAGCTGCCCACATGGCCTTCTGGAAGAAATGTTATAGTCAGATGTTAGAAAGATTTGTATTGTTTGGCCAAAGTGACCAGAAGTATGTTTGGAAAAGTAAAGGTGAGTACACTCTACCAACTGTTAAGCATGGCATGGCCCATAGCATCATGCTCTGGGGCTGTTTTGCACCTTGTGCAAAGTATATGGTATAACAAAGAAGGAAGACTACCTGCAAATTCCTCAGCATAACCTCAAACCATCAGCTAGACAGTTGGAACTTGGACATAATTGGATGTTCCAACAGGACAATGACCCCAAACACACATCAGAGATGTTTGTGGAATGGATAAAGAAGGCTAACTTTAAGCTTTGGAATGGCCTTCCCAAAGTCCTGGCCTCAATCCTATTGAAAATATGTGGACTATGCTTAAAAGTTAGGTCTGTGCCAGGAAACCAACAAATTAATTGAACTCAACTGATATCAATTCTGCCATGAATAGTGGTCTAATTCAACCAGAATCCTACCAGGAATGATAAATGCTGGTTGATAGCTACCAAAAGTGGATATTTTTGCCCATTCTTGCTGTATAGAATACGGCTGCTCAGCAGTCCATGGTTGCCATTGTCTCCTCTTCATGATGCGCCACACATTTTCAATAGGAGACAGATCTATACTGCAGACAGGCTAGTCAAGCACATACACTCTAAGCCTACGAGGCCATGCTGTTGTAACTCATGCAGAATGAGGCCTGGCATTTTCCAGGGAAAATGCCAGTATATGCAGATCACCCATGCCATCACAGATGCTGGTATTTGCACTTTTTGTTGGTAACAGTGTGGATGGTATTTTTCAGCGTTGGCATGTAGAATATGATGTTCATTTTTCCCCAAAACAAGCTGAAATGTGGATTTGTCTGACCATAGAACATCAATACCTATCAATCAATACCTTTGGGCTCAGAGAACTCGTCAGTGTTTCTGTGCAAAATTAATATATGGCTTCCTCTTTGCATAATACAATTTCAGGTCCCAACTTTTGTGGAAATGGGGTTTGTATTGGGTTTTGTAGCTTTTGTAACTTTGTATGGGGTTTGTAACTTTTGCACAAAATTCTTGTTTTCTTCCTATTAAACATGTATTTCATATTTGTACACTCATTCTGCTCCAGAGAAAGAATAGTTCAAAGAAATCATTGAAAGCCCAATTTTGCCATGACATTCATGTCCAGGATGAGTGTTTGTAAACTTCCAACCACAGCTGTAGACTTTTTATGGCTCATTATCTGATAACTTGGAAGAAAATGTAACTACTGATAACTACTGTCCTATTGCTTCAGGAACTCATGTCATGGAGGGATCAGGAAGGATGCTGGTCACTGCAGTGGGCTTGAATTCACAGACTGGTATCATCTTCACTCTCCTCGGTGCGGGAGATGAAGACGAGGATGAAAAAGAAGAAAAAGAGAGGAAGAAAAAGAAGAAGGAGGAAAAGAAAGAAAAAGAAAGGCAAAAGAAAGAGAAAAAAGAAAGGAAGGGCAAAAAAAGTAAGAATTTGCATAGAAACGTGCACCTTCACATACTTCAGTACATTTATGAAGTACACCGCTATGATATTAGGCTTGAAATGTTGCAAGCATCCTCATCTACTCATTTAGACTCTGAAAGTGTACAAATAAGTAAAATTACAAGGTTGTTTTTACAGCATGGTGTAGTGTCAACAGAGAATTTGTGCCATCTTTGTTTTTATAATAGCCTCCACTAGAGAGAAGCCAAGATAAAACTCTCCCTTTATCACAAACAGGAGGCCTTTTACAATGGCCACCCTGTCTCTTTAAAGGCAGCACAACCCCATACCCTTCCGTGAGAATCCCGGAAAAGAATAGGTTCTCAGCACCCCCTTGCTATTCGTAAAAGCCGAATAAATGGGGCGCCTAGTTTGCCGTAAGGTGCGACCTGTGTCTGTGGAAGAAGAGATCCTGGTGATTGAGGAATCTGGTAGTCACGGCTACCAGAAGCCAACACATCACTTTGGCTCCTATTTCACATAGACAGGAGGTCAGAGTGGCCCACTCTGATCAATCGGCT
>JAOVYV010000035.1:11694603-11706147 GCA_025674545.1 Hassar affinis | reverse complement strand
GTCCCCTACCCGGGGACCATATATTAAATTGATTTTTGGAGCAGGGAGATGGAATAGGGGCTTGCTCCGTCCACTCCACGCATCGACCCGGTATTGCAGTACTTCCGGGAACGGTGCACCCCCTCTCTATACTGTCAAAGAAAAGATCATGTGAGAGTCTCTGCTGGAGAGTCCATCAGTTACAGCGCGTGTACTTTTTTCCTGCAATTCTACATTGCAGCTGATTGTCTTCATACATACATATAATATTTATAATAATTATTACAAACTTAGTAGTAGTTCTAACTGCAACTTACATTTATTTCGGGAGTACGGTTTAATTTCTGGTCCCAGATGCTGATGATAAATTGAGACAAATCATCATTTGTGCCAGGCGGAACTGTGTATCCGGACTCTCGTTACCAGTCGTACAGAAATTTCCGCGGAGCTCTAATGCGTGTTTATTCAGAGCTCTCTGATCATAGACTGTGATTATACAGAGGAGAGTCGATTTTCTGCCCGGTCCTTGTTTATTTGGTAATAAAACTTAAGGAAGCGGAATTAAATGTAAGAGAAGTCGTTTAGTTTTGGCAGTAACTTAACACACGGAGGGGGCGGGGCTCACTGTAGCGGGCTTTTAAACAATCTTTAGAAAATTGTTGAAATATTATAATAAAGCAGAACGCTGTTTGTCTGGCACTGACTTGTGATTTTAGTGTATATCCTATGATATGTAAAAGAAAAAAAAAGTTTCATGACCATTGTGTATCTCATTATGTATTCAGAAGCAGTGCATCATGGGTAGTGAGGTACTGATTTTTAAAGAAAATAGACGACTATACGGTTTTATGTGTAATAAAGATGGTATTAATGTAGGTTTAGACTAGTGTTTTAGACTCGGGTATTTGTGTAATGATCAGTGCTATATTGTTCACGCTATAAAATTCCTTTCCTTTGTCATATGATTAAACAAATGGAAGAATTAATGAGTGAATGTACAAATTAATCCATTTGACAGAGGATTTCACCATAGCTTTGTGTATGAATGAACCTGGGAGAGACTTTTTCTGTATAAAACCTGTAGATTAGCTTAAACATTTTCATAAACTTCCCTCACATTTTTACACAGTAGATACTGGAGGATAACGGAAGACCTTTTTTATTCTTGTTTATACTTTCCCAGTATGGGTTTATGTAAGAACGTGCCTCACAACAATACCTGTCAGAAATCACACCCACACTCAACTCATATTCTCATATTCCCAAAATATGTGGGACTACACTATATTGCCAAAAGTATTCACTCACCTATCCAAATCATTGAATTCAGGTGTTCCAATCACATCTGTGGCCACAGGTGTATAAAATCAAGCACCTAGACATGCAGACTGCTTCTACACACTTTTGTGAAAGAATGGGTCTCTCTCAGGAGCTCAGTGAATTCCAGCATGGTACCGTGATAGGATGCCACCTGTGCAACAAGTCCAGTTGTGAAACTTCCTCACTACTATATATTCCACAGTCAACTGTCAGTGGTATTATAACAAAGTGGAAGCGATTGGGAACGACAGCAATTCAGCGGTAGGCTATGTAAAATGACCGTGGTGTAAAGCATGCTGACACTGGACTCTAGAGCAGTGGAGACGTGTTCTCTGGAGTGACTCTTCTCCATCTGGTGGATAAGGAGAATGGTACTGCTTTGTGCCAAGTGTAAATTTTGGTAGAGGGGGATTATAGTGTGGGGTTGTTTTTCAGGAATTGGGCTTGCCTCCTTAGTTACAGTGAAAGGAACTCTTAATGCTTCAGCATACCAAGAGATTTTGGACAATTTCATGCAACTTTGTGGGAACTGTTTGGGGATGGCCCCTTCCTGTTCCAACTTGACTGCACACCAGTGCACAAAGCAAGGTCCATAAAGACATGGATGAGGGAGTTTGGTTTGGAAGAATATGACTAGCCTGCACAGAGTCCTGACCTCAAACTGATAGAACACCTTTGGGATGAATAAGAATGGAGACTGTGAGCCAGACCTTCTCATCCAACACCAGTGTCTGACCTCACAGATGTGCTTATGGAAGAATGGTAAAAAAAATCTCAAACACACTCCTAAACCTTGTGGAAAGCCTTCCCAGAAGAGTTGAAGCTGTTATAGCTTCAAAGGTCAGACATCATATTAAACCCTATGGATTAAGAATGGGATGTCACTCAAGTTCATATGCGTGTGAAGGCAGGCGAACGAATACTTTTGGCTATATAGTGTATATAAACTTGTTGGACATCCCTATTCAAAACTACAGGCACTAAGATGGAGTTTGATGCTGTTCCTAGAGGCTACTATTTCATAATAATAGCAGTTGCAGTTGACCGAGGGTAGAAATTTCATAAACTGACTAAGACAAGGTGGCATCCCATGACAGTGCCATGTTCAAAATTGGCATTCTTCAGTCTGACCCATTGTACTGCCAACAAGATTGGTGCTTGTTAATATGCACCTGTCAGCATGTGTGTGGCTAAAATTCCCTAAACTCAATAATCAGCAGTGCTGTCCACATTCTTTCAGCCAATATACTGTAAGTATATATCTCACATCCTACAATTTAAAATTTTGACCAGTATATGGCAATACAAAGAAGCCACAGCTGTTGAAAGTGCTGTGTTGTTGCAATGCCAACACACATGCCAGTGCACAAACTGACTGACATCCCATTATAATCATAGTAACTATTTTAATGGAATGAAAGATTGCTAGAATAGAAGAGGTGTGATAAACAGTGAGAAATCCTAGTGTTCAATTAAATTTTATTTCTAAAGCACTTTTAATAGTGGACATTGTCCCACAGTAGCTTTACAAAAACTTCAGACATAACATTTAAATTTATATACATTTTATCCCTAATTTTAATTCCATAAAGCCGTGGGCAATGGTGGCAAGTAAAAGCGTACTCTACTCTTATACTAAATATCAGCACACACACACTTGGAACATTGCTTTACCATTCAGAATAATGGACCAAAAGCAACAGCTGCAGCAAATCTGTAATAGAATTTTTTGGGTAGGAAGAATGAAAATAGAAATAGCAGCGTTTCAGTTTAGCCTCCAGAGGGCAGTGTGATTTCACTTTAAAACTCCATGTTGTCAGTGTAGGAAGCTCTCCTCAGATGGAAGAGACAATCACAGATGTATTCAGAATAATGGTGAAAAAGCTCTGCACTCCACACTGAAAACTCAGGAGGTTCCTGTTTTTAGGGGCCATTCAGAGCGCCTGTGTCACATTTTGAAGGCACAGCCAGTGGCACATGTTTGCTGACACTAATGAACAGTTTGTGGTTCTGTATAGTAGGTTTATTTACAAAAGAAAAAGGGTGTCTTTATTACATGCATGTTTATGCATATTAACACGCATTAGTAAGAAACAAAACACTTGGGGTCATGCTGTTACAGGAAAGTAATCAGTGGCTGGATGGTGAATGGTATGATGAGGTCTGATGCAATGCTAGCAGGATGAATCTCGAAGTGCATAGATGTATATTTTCTGCTCAGATTCAGTCAAATGCTGCAAAACTGGTAGGACACGCTTCGCAGCACAGAGGCATAATGACTGAAAATGAGCTGCCTATATATTTTAAACTTTTGCAGCCTAATACATTGAAGTACCAGAAAACTAGTATAACAGTTGGTAAGTATAACATACTTCATAGGTCCCCTACAGGATCTTGGAGGGAATGTTGCACAGTCCTCAGCATTGAATTCCGGTGTTGTATGCCTATCACCAGCCGACGCTGCTCACGTTCACCCAGAGTCTTTTTCAGCCATGCTGCTGTTCTCGTGGTAGAAACGGCTCTAGATAGGCTCATAGATGTCTATTGCTTTATATACTCACTGGCAGACGTAACCAATGATGTGCATAGGTGGCTTTGCTATGCATTTTTGCAGTTTCTCTGGTGTATGTCATTAAAAGCAACAACATGTAAACTGAGAGCAAATACAAATAATCACAATAACTTTAAATACTGACTCAGTAATTATTTTAACAAAGTTGTTTAAACCAAGTTTTTTTCCATATATTATTTCTATAACTGCTTCATCAGGGCAGTGTTTTTTTTTTGCATGGTATAACCTCTTTAAAGCAAATGTTGCAGTGGCTGTTGACATCATCTGTATGTACCCATATGTGTGACAATTCTACTAGACTCCGAATTGAATTGTAGAATTTGGCTGTAGACTACCAACCAGCTCAGGGACATGACATAAAATCTTCTGCCTTGTAAAAAATAATGTCCCCAACAAAAAGTTATGGATAAGAGAGTGCACGACAACTACAAATACTTCACCTCTGTTGTCGGCAAGTTGGAGGAATGAACTATAAATATGCTCTTCTAAATCTGAAAGTATGGTAAGTTTGCGTTGTATATGACATTTTGTTCTTAATCATGCTTAATGATGCCTTCTTAGATTGTCTAAACTGTAATGCTGTGGCAGTGTCCGCAAATTATTCAATACGACGATCTGGAGGAAAGAATCTTTACCTCTTTGTCTTTTAATCTCATTGGATAAATTGTTTTCATTTTCATGACTTTTCTTTTCTTAATCATGGTCAGTTTTACCTTATTGTCTACACTGGAGTGCTGTTTTCTCCCCATTTTTTTGGGTCAGTGTTACAGTGAGTTAAGGAATATCAACTAATAAATGCAACCACGGGGTATATTTATTAATCAAACAGTGGGACACGGGTATAGAGGGCCAGATTACTTGCAGGTAAGGACACGTGCTATTCAGCAATATCACACAATGCACGTATAGCACTAGAAACCTCAAAGTAGCTTTAAATCAGCCTCAGAAATATTTTACTTTTATTTAGGTTCCCAAGTGTTATAAGGGTCTTAATAAAGATCGAAGTGTCATTCTATGACAATAGTGTGATTGTGTTGTTAGAGCAGCATTCTGCAATGGTGTCAAGATATATAATAATAAATAAATTTGAAATGGCTATCGCACATCGAATACATATACTGTAGATGATGTCAATGTCAACAGTGTCTCTGCAATATTTACTTTGAAGATGTTACACCATGCAAATGACTTGATTCCTTAATCTGTGTAATGAAAAAGATATAGACATAATCTATGAAATAAAAAAAATCCTGATGCCAAATGATTGATTTCTTGCTCTTTCAATGGTATTATTTCTGTTTAGGGGCGTAACGATACAGTTCTCACGATTAGATTCGATTCACGATTCGATTCACGAGTCCACAATTCAATTTTCTTACGATATTTTAAACAAAGAGCACTTATAAAAGTCAGTTCTTTTTTATTTCTGAAGTGTAAAACAATGCACATTTTCTTGTATCTCTTTCTTGCAGCTTCTCCATATCTTAAATAACTGAATGAAAACATTCCTTTTTTATATTTGAAGAATAAGAATTCAAAATAATGTGTAGTTTTTTTCAGTAAAATCTTTAACAAAGAATTTTTAGTCTGTAATAGTCTCTAAGACGACTTTGCGCCTCACTCGAACCAACAACCTACTGACACGGTTTACGCGGGTTAGTCCTGCTTGGACAGCAAGCTTTTAAGTGTGGGCGAAACAATTTGTGTGGTGCTAGTCCAATTTCGTTCACCGCTACCTCCATATTTCGAGCGTTATCCGTAACGGCAGCAGTGTTGTGATTAGCTTTTACAAGCTCCGACTCTGAAACAGCCCATTTCTTATGTTGAGCCCGGTGTGTGACTCGAAAAGAAGACGAGTTTGTAGTACAAAGCTTTTCCAAGCACTCAGACCTGCGTTTGTTTAATGACCAGTATTAATAATTATATAATTATAACCTTTTTCAAGGATAAAAAAATCAGCTTCAGTGTTAACACAGAGATTTCATCATGCTGATAATGAGATATTACACACTATTTCACAATATACGATTTTTAACAACCCATCGTCTCCAGAGCAATCATGGAGGCAGGAATGAGGAAAGGATGGAGGGTAGTGCACACACATTTGAGGAACTTCCACTGACAACTGCTAATGATGCTAATTAACGCTTTGCTACACCTTAATCTAACCCTAGCCTTAAGATCACTAACTAAAAGGAGACAGTTTTGCTCTGGAGTTTTCCTGACCATCACCCCCATATGTGCTTGTTGTCTTGTCTCATTACATATTTAGGCTCCCTTTGCTGTTCTAATCTCCACTTTTCAGGAAAGGCTTTCCAATAGATTTTGGAGCATGGCTGTGGGGATTTGTGCTGATTTGGTCACAATACTCCTGCTGAGGATGGCCCCACAAGGACAGCCTAAAGATCACCATGATGGGAAGCTTATAGATGCACTTATTTTATGTCTTTGTAAAGCTGCTTTGGGACAATATCCATTGTTAAAATCGCTTTAGAAATATATTTGAATTGTATTTATTTATAAAGGTGTTCTAGGGGGCTGAGTTCTGTGAAGGACCCTTGAGACAAAACCAACCTTGACAGACCATGTCTTTATAGACCTCACTCTGTGCACAGGTGCGTCATCATGTTGGAACATGTTTGGGCCTCTTAGTTCCAGTGAAGGGAAACAAAAAAAGTCATTGTATACAGTTGTGTGCTTCCAAGTTCATATAGTGTATTTCTATCAGGACATTTGATCCCCACCAAGATATAAAAACTTGCATGCATGCACACACACACACCCACCATATTGATTTGCTAAGCTTGCTTATTATCCTTTACAAATGCATCCAGTTGTATCTCCTGTGTTATTAAAGGCTTGAGGCGATCACTATACAAAAGCCAGGTAGTAATAGCAAACAAGCAACTTTCCTAAATGCAACTTATCAACCGAAAGCTCCTGACTGCCTCTGTCCGCCCCTGGAGTTTGGGCACTGAAATTGGATTTTAATTTGTTCTTCCCACAACACCACACACTTCAGCACAGGCTGGATGGATGGAGCCCAGTGCTGAGGACAAACAGGTTGAGTTTAATGTGCTATGTGACTAAAGACAAACTACAAGGTTAAAAATCCTTCAGCACATACCTGATGAGGGAACCCTCTGACACGGAAACAGATCATTACCTTTGCATTTGGTACATCAAATGTGACATCATGACTCATTTACTACAGTTCCGTCTACCATAGTTATACATATCACAATTTCTGGGTTCCAGAGATTAGCTTTTTGTCTGTCTGGAGCTTTGCATGCTCTTCTTGTGTCTGTTTTGGTTTCCTCCAGGATCAAAAGCATGCTGGTTAGCTGGACTGGCTACTCTAAATTCTCCCTAAGTGTGAATGTGTGTACGCTACGATGAACTGGTGTGCCATCCGGTGGTATTCCTGCCTCACACCCAGCATTTCCTGGCTAGCCTTCAGATAATGCAGTTAGATGCGTGTAGATGAATGGATGAAAGCATATGAATGAATAAAAGCATTAATTTGCATTAATTAGGTTACTGATCGTGTGTGCTTATGCCAAGGTAATGACATTAATACAGATAAACAGGAAGGAAATTATGTATAATGAGGTTTTAATTTTTGCTCATTTGTTTTTTTTTGTATTAATCAAATTAGTTTTATTGGGCTAATCAATGCTAATGACTCTTCAGGCCAGATCCTTTAGGTGTGAACAACAGCAGTTTTTTTTTTTTCATTCCTTCTTCTTAAGTGCTTGGTTGCTCACTGCCGTGCAAAAAATCAGTTTATGTATGCCAGTAATTTTAAGTTGGATGAAGGGAAGAGTGTGGAGATTTAATAACTTCATCACCAGGAGGGGTTCTGTTTCACAACACAGGCCAGTTGAAATGCAGATTATACTCATGGATGAGCCGCAAGTCACTCAGTGAATCGGTCACAGTGAGCCAATGAGTAAATGTGTCAGTCTCAGTAAATCGGTCTCTGTGAATCAGTGAGTTGTTATGTAAGGATGTCAGTCAATCAGTAACAGTTTCTGAGAGTCAGTCTGTAAGTCAGTCAGTAAATGATTCAGTGAATCAATGTGTCAGTGAATCATTTACGCTGGGTCAGTGTGTTGGTGAGTAAATGAATTAATCATAGTTTGTCAGCCAGTTAATCGCTCATAGCAGGTCAATCAGTGAATCAATTACAGTGAGTCAGTAAATCAGTAACAGGGATTCAATGTGTGATTCAAGGTGAGCTTGCAAGCCAGTAAATTGGTCACGGTGAATCAGTGAGTCAATGTGTGAGTCAGTAAGTGAATCGGTCACAGTCAGTCTAAATGTGTAGTGAGTTAGTCAGTAAATCAATCCCAGTGAGGCAGTCAGTGATTTATTAAGCGAGTCACAGCCACCGTGTGAGCCGGTGATTCAGCTATTCAGTTACGTATTGTGTGTGCCAGTGATTCAGTCAGTACAAATGCCCTCTAGGTCAGACCTTCAAATGTGGGCTTTTCATTTCTTTCTTTTTTTTTATTTAGCAATAATTTTGTTATTCTAGATATCCCTGCTTCTCCCTGATTCTTTCACTTTGTGACACTTTTGCTCAGTGCTTTGTTTGCTATTGGGGTTTCTGTCTGTTAATGGCTGAAATACACCAAATATTTGATTAGGAGAAGGTTATTAAACAGCATGTGAATAATGTGTGTGAAACACATTTACTGCAAACATACTGTATGGTGCAAACAAGGAATAACGGAAATCAGAAACCCTCGGCGAGGGTGCCTCTGCCTGCATGGTCTTGTTGAAATCCTGTGTGACCATCTTAATCATCCTGAAATCACCTTGGCTCAGACAGACTGTACCTCATATCTGAGCTGCTGAATGTCTGTCCCTGTGGACAAACAGCTCCATGAAAGAGACACTGACACACACCCACATGCAGGCACCTCCACTACTGGCTTTTAGGTAAATTCAATTTGGGATTCAATTTCTCCTGCACTGGAGGGAATGTGCTTGTCATGTTCAATAAGAGATTGTTTCCCCTGTGAAGAGCTGCTTTGGTATACTAATAAGCTGCTTTGATAGGGTCGTCCTCTGCATAGAAGAAAAAATTATGTTTTATCTGTCCAAGGTACAAACAGAAAAGCACTGTAAAAAAGCCTCAGCTTCCTTCATGGTAGAGATGATGAACCAAACTGTGGGGTTCATGTTTTTCAGGAATATCCTGTATTATTTTGTTTTGTTTCATTTTGTTTTTTTTGTTCTCATGTAGCCTGAAAATATCCATGCCAATTTATGTTTGCCATTCACTGAACTAATCACAGGCCAGTGGGCAGATCTGTATTGACCTGTGGCCACTCACATTAAAAACTATTGACTTCAGAGCTACAGTGATTGAACTTCATATAGAGCCAAGCTTTAGTGCAAGCTAAATTCATTGCTGTGCTTTGTCAGGATGGATCTGTCATAGACAGCACATGATCAATAGCGAAACTAACTGGTTTCTTTCATGTATCCAAAGCTTTTTAAGCTTATGACAAACTTTTCCTCAAATACACAGTGGCTTAAAAGTCATGAGAAGCTTCAGCTAGACGTTGTGATTAAATATGGGTCTGCTGATAAACACGAGTAAATCATTTCAACTGAGAACAAAAACTGTAGCTGTGTCCCAATTCAGGGGCTGCGTCCTTCGAGGGCTGCATTTGAAATCCGATTACGTCATAGCGGCGCAACTAGGCTGTCCCATTTAAAAGCCTCCTTCATATGTGGCTCAGAAATTTCGCCGTCTTTTCCATGGCAACGAAGTGTCCAATGGGTGTATCGTTCGCCGGTCAACATATCCCGGTGTTCACTGCATGCCAAGAATATGACGGCGTCAGCAAAGGAGTGACCGGCTTATATGAGTAAATGTGAATGTATTTAGTTGCACTCCAGAGTAAAACTGGCATTAGCCATGTAACAGTTGTTAACTGCCTAATGTTAATGTTGCTAACAGAATGCAGCTTAAACATGGACCTCTCTCATCAGCCTATGACACATCACATGCTTACGGTGAAACATCCCCAGCTCTACAAGAAATCTGCCATAGCGCAGAGCATCTCATTTCGGTTCTGACTTTGTGGTCTACGCAGCCTTCGAAGGATACGCCTATATAGACTCTGGTTAAGGGTGTCTGCCAAACACTGTAAATGTCATGTGCCATAAAAAGCCTGATTGTATCAGGTTTCCTCCAGAAGCAGCTGAGCTCCTAAAGTAAGGTTCCTAATTGATAAATTAGCTTGTCAATCCAGTCACTGACAAAAAAATTTAAATAAGGAAAAATGACTCAGGAAAAAAAATGACTGTATCCATCAAATTTATTTGTTCAAATTAATAATGATTTGGCTTAAAGGGTCCGAAAATTCTGCTTCACGCATCTTTTCCTCATCACGCCTTTAAAAAACATACATACACAGTGCACACGTCAGCAACTCAAACATTTTCAGCCATCACAATCGGTCTGTCCTGTACGAGTCAGTGTTATTGTGTAAGTGCCCGAAAGGTCATTTTTTATCGTTGTCATCACTGTTGTCTTCTATTGACCCCCCCCAGTTGAGCAGAGGTCTACGTTCAGGTGGAACACATGGTCTGATCCTCTGCCACCGGTTTGGAGGCCATATGATGTGAGACGCTCTGCCATGGAGGAGTCCGAGTGACACCTGCAAAAAGGCAATCTTGTTTACTGACCTTATAAAAAACAATCATTCACACTACAAAAAACCCCAAAAAACTCATCCAACTGAACAGAATAACTGTGTGAGACAGATGATAAAGGTGTGATCTGATACTCCAATGAGGAACCTACCTTAGTATTAAGTATCGGGCTTGTCATGGAACATTTTATTTAACTCTGCTTAAGTTGATTGCTGCAGTGATTTATGTTTAAGATGGTATGGTGTTTAAGCAGCACAAGGCTGACCTAAGCATGCAGAACGGTATCAGTCGTTAAATATAGCACCTCAAGTCACAAGCAACATGTAAGTGCTGATGAAAGGAAGAACTGAAATGGCCTCTCTCGTTCATGTGTGACAGATTCTCTGCATTCTCACATTACTCCATGGCATGTCTGCAAACTGTCGCTTAACAGTCATGGGTCACTAATATTTAGGGCTGTCCTAATGATCTCCCAACACAATTATTTCTTAGGGTCAGATCAGAGGATTCTCTTTATATATCTCTAGTCTGTAAACAGCATGTTCATTCTGAGCAGGTCTAGGGCTATATTTCTATAATTATTCTCTCATTTATGAACTATTATTTATATTGAAGTAGTATTTTAGCCTAAATCTGGTCAGAACCTAGAACTTCTTGTAAATTACGATGAGGATTTAGTATAGATTAGTGAGTTATATATTTATTTTTTTGCTGTACATTACTGATTCTACAATAATCAATTTGTTTATTTTAGTAATAAAATAGTATTCAATATTTATTCATTCATTTTCTTAACCGCTTATTCCTTTTCAGGGTCACAAGAGAGCCGGTGCCTCACTGGCAGCATAGAGCGCAAGGCAGGAACAACCCTAGACAGGGCGCCAATCCATTGTAGGGCACACACACACACGCACACTCATGCACACACACACACACACACACTAGGGTCACTTTAGAGACACCAATCAACCTAACGTGCATGTCTTTGGACTGTGGGA
>JAOVYV010000035.1:10997477-11011912 GCA_025674545.1 Hassar affinis | reverse complement strand
TCGCATTCACACACTAAGGGCCAATTTTCCCATCACCAATTCACCTACCTGCATGTCTTTGGACTGTGGGAGGAAGGCAGCAAAGCAAACATGTTTTAATTAGAGCCGTCACGTGATTAACAATTTAAAATTGACGTTAATCGGTAATTAAAAAATAATTGCGAGTTAATCGCGGTTTTAACGCACATATTTGATTTGTTTTGTACATGCAGGTAGGCATTGTAGGGCCATTGAAAATGTTGCCGTTTTTTAATTGTATTTAAAAGAGAGTGTGAGTATATCACTTCACCGGAAGTTCTGTTGTGCTGCTGATACGTGATTGGCTGATTGGATTTTGATTGTTTTTTTTTTTTTAATTAATTGCCAGATGAATAAGTAATTATCAGGGACAAAGTAACAGTAGTACCATAGTTTACAATGAGAATAAAGTAAAGGAAGTTCAAGTAAAGGAAATAAAAAAAAATAATTAAAAATGTACATACCAGTGTGTGTGTGTATGTGTTATACGGATCCGTCGCCTTTGTGGTCTCCCGTCAGTCATTAAACTGATGTAACACAAAAATATAGCAACCCAGAAAGAGCTACAACTTCTTCCTCCATTGTTCCTTTCAACTTTAGATATCTTTAGATAGAGATCCTACCACTGAACACGAGAGATCAGAGCACTGTGCAGGAGAAACGACAAATAAAGCATTCATTAAACAGTTGAAATACATCACCCAGCGTTCACAGACGTTCATCACAATTATTTCAAAAGTGCCTGCAGCCTGCAAAGTTAGTCTGAACACTGCTGTTAGAGCCGTTTGACTGACTGAGTTCCCTCTGAAGAGCCCTTGGGATTCTGTAGCCTGTGCAGGGTGTAGGGAGCAGGGATACAGCTTGTAGTCGGAATGCACCCTAAAACGATTAACGCAGTCAGTTTCAGTATGTTTGTGTTCACTGATGTGCTCATTTTTAATCTGCGTTAAGAGTTTCAGTGGCGTTAATTTTTTAATCGCGGTTAATTCTTTAACGCGTTAATTCGACAGCACTAGTTTTAATTGATGTTTGTTAAAATGTTAACAGATTTCACCTGCACTGACCGTCAAATCCATAAATACGTTCACTTTATCACAGCACTACATTACAGCATGTTCCTAAGTTTTAAATGATAACTTTCTGAACTCTTAAATATTAAGATTTATTAAGATTAATATTCATGTTAAATATTAGAACTTTTCAGCCTAACAACCACATACCTGTTCATTAATTAATGTAGATTATTGTGAGCTTTGAGAATTGTACTTATTAATACTATTAACATTGGTTTAATGCAGGTCTTGATTATTTGTCTTATTCAGTTCATTAATTTTAAAACATCCAATTAAAGTTATTTACAGTGTATGAATAATTGCGGTCATGGCTTAGTCACCTCAATAATTATGTATCATTTGTTAAATGAACCTCAACATAAAGCAGAATTGAACGAATGCCCTTAGATTTCCATTATAAGGGAGTTTCACATCAATTGTCTTGTCTCATTGCAAACAAAATCATATACCCCCTTCATCTGATCACAGAACTGAATCAAAAGCACAAAGAGTCCAACAAGGGCTTATGTTACACTTTATTGTTATTTTTTTTTGCCATGTTGACATTTAGGCTGCATGCAAACAGGTAATTATTGATCTTTGTGACTTTCCTCATTTCACCTTTTATCACATTCTCCAAAGCTTACTCTGCAGTAAGGCTTCTGATCACAGTGTGAATTTATTTCCTCAAGGCAGAAGCATGACACAAAGTGGGGTGAAGAAGTGTTAACAGACTAAGTGCCATCCTAATCTGGGCACTTTTACTAAACAATGTTCGTGTTTGTACAGACATTCTAATACTGCGCAAGGTAATGGATGCACTATTAACAACACGTTTACATTCACAACTCGAAGGAGTTTTTGTCGAGCGCACAGAAATGGACACAAAACAAAAAATAAACTTTAAGATATGATACAGTGTATGGTTTTAATAAAAGTCATTTACATAATGGTGATTGTTAGGCTTATTGGATTATTATGATGGTGGGATCATTCTGTTTTACAGGTGGTAGGTTACAAAAGGTTTGTGCATTGCCATGTTTAAAAAAACACTTGATATAATGCCCACCAAATGAAGACCACTCTTACTTTTTGGTGATGAATCAGAATATAAAAATGTTTCTGTTAGGAGTTGCGTTGTATGTACATCAAATTTTCCGAACTCTTAAAGATGCGGAGGGGAATATTCTCATGATGAAGTAAAAAGCCATTTCATTGTGCCATGTATTGTGTTGAGGTTAACTGTAGCCATTAATATGTCTAACAATGTCAGTTATTATTTGCTTTGAGATATTAAAATCTGTTAGACTTCCCTCTTAAGTTCCCAGGTAAATTCAAGTAACAGTTGCCAAGTTTACAGAGTCAATTTTGAAAACCAGCTTCCGCTGCTGACGATCCACTATCCGAGAAGCAATGCCTGTATTTACACGTGGTCAAATATAGCCCTCAATATGTTTATGTAAATATGTATCAATCAAATCAACATTCACTGTAAGGAAAGTTTCAAGTGTCCTAACTTTAAAAAAATATGGCAAGCAGCTCCACAGTTTTTACTTAAACCAATTTTAATTAAACCCAGTGCCATACAATTGCACCGGATTCCCGATATCACTGTAAGTAAGAAGCTAATGCAAGAGTAAGTTTGTGGAAGTGTATCTTATGAAATACTCGGCAAATAATCTAAAATAGAAGCACATGGGGTTCACATCAGTATAGTTTCTAAGTCAGTGTAGTCTAAGTCACTCTTCTTAAATGCCACCTGATCAAAAGATGCAAAAGATGTGATTTTCCCCTCTAGCAAGTGTTGTCACTTATAATGTGAGAGGCAACAGATATGCACATTATCACTTCTGCAATAGACTAATAGCATTAACGAAGAAAGAAGCCTTTACTTGTCACATATACATTACTACACAGGGAACAGGGTCAGCTGTGTTGCAATGCTCCTGGAGCAGACAGGGTTAAGGGCTTTGTTCAGGGACCCAACAGGGGCAGGGCCCCCCTTAAACCTACTGATCAGTAACCCAGAGCCTTAACCGATGCCCTATGCTAATTAATCTGCTTGTATCAGTGATACTTCATCCACTGCAGTAGTCTGATATTGAGACATGTACCTTATGCATGACTTCAGAAGTGTCTGAAGTCATGCTTAACAAAAGATAAGGCTTGTATAGAAATAAACTATAGAAAAAAAACATCAGCCTGGCTGAGTCATGCAGCTATGAGATACACTAATGCTGAGATATGCTTATAGCTCTAACTGACCAAACTCAATACCTTAAATCGTAATGCTTCATCAGCATTTGCAATAAATTTTCAATTTCAATCAATCAATTAGATTGACTGAGGCTGACAATGACATTAGACTAATGCAAAATTATACATGGCTTTACTGTAAAACTCTCTGCACTTGCTAGAGGGAAAACAAAACACATCTTGTACTACAGAGAAGTAGTAATTACTGAAAGGAAATTACTGTTGTATTTGCAGAAGGCTCACAGAGATACATAGTTAACAGAAGCTTACTTTAAAAAGCTGTGTAGCTGAGTTTTTTGGCACTGCTCTTTCCAACCCAGACACCATCACCATTCTTGCTGTTTTTGGGCATTACATGGGTGGACTTTTCACCCTGGCTTTGCTTTTTCCTATCCTCCAATGGAAATAATAAATATTTACAACATGAAGTTTTCGACATAGTTCACAAACAGGAACAAGACACTTTATCGATAATTAAAAATAAATAAAACAACAAGCTGAAAGGGAAGCTGAAATAAATATACATGAGCTCCCCTTTTTATTTGCATATAAGAAAAAATGATGCATTGGCTGAGTCTTTTATCATCTGACTGAATGCCCGTTGCATATACACATGATGCCACAAACTAAATCCACAGAATTGTTGGGAAATGGCCAGCTGTTATATGGGAGTTAGAAGAAAACAAGAGAGACAAGAGAGTTATCATCAATGAAGCAAAAGAAGAGAGATGATCTGACAAGTGACAGAGATCCTTAGACAGAGATGTGTCCTTTGAACGTCTTAAACAAGCCACAGACATCCTGCATTCTGTCAGATGTACATGGGAGTCTCCTGGCCAGTGAGGAGCCTGAACATGGCTGCTGGCATTGTCTTCATATGGATCTGTTCAGACAAGAAAAACAAACGGGCACTACTGAGATCAGTCTACCAATAATCATTGGCAATAATCATTCATAAATTATCAGCAAATACAAGGTCATGGTTGTACTTAATTGTAATTAACTGTTATTTGGCCTATTAAATATGTGTGGAATTTCTTAGTAAGGGGGCTAATACACAGCAGATAATAATCCAGGGCTGGGCTGATGCATGGACTATAGTGTGTTATTCTGCATATACCTCAGTGACTTCCCAATGATTACAATATTTAATTATTATATAATTATATTTAATTTATTAATAAACAACATGTTGTGTATTTTAACCATATTAATTATTTAAAAGTCCAAGAGAAAACTTAGTTCTGTTATTAAATGTGTTATAGCTGTGATAAACCAGCAACTCTCTGTCTTTCAAAAAAAGCATAGCTTGTCATTGTACCATTTTGCCAGAAAGACTTTCCCATGATGGGAAATTGTATAAAGTACTGTGTAATGATGTAATGATTATACTTCTTTTTTGTTAAATCATACTTGAAAAACAGTTCTTAGTCTTAGATTATGTGAAGCAGCTGCCAAACAAGTCTTTACTATAGAAACAATAATAGTCTGTTACTATAGAAACAGTAACTTATTAGAACAAGCAGATTAATATTAACCTGACAATCACAATATAGCAAGGAACTACTGTCTGTGGTGTGTGGATATACAAAGTAATGCACGTTTACCCACACTGTGGTATAAGATAATATATCTAACTGTTATGTAATGTCAACATTTATTCATAATGCCATCATTCATGTTGTTTTGATGTTCTGTATCAAAATGTGTAGAGGTTCTTTCTAGGAAATGGTCTGAATTTAAGAATTTAACACACTCTAAACCTGGGATTATGAAACAGAACCGAGTTTGTCCTCACCTCACCCACAGAGTTGGACAGCGCTTGCACAATCTTCTCATGGGCTGTGGCCACCACACTTTGGCCATTTATCTCGATGATCCGATGGCCAACCCGAACCCCTCCTCGCTCTGCTATACCGCCACGCATCAGACTACATATCTGTACACACACACACACACACACACACACACACACACACACACACACACACAGACACACAATCAATGAATTGACACTGCAGCATTAGTACCTAGAATCTCAGCTGAAACTGGCCGTTTCAGTGCTACAATAACTTCAGCACTACTTAATATCATGTAACAACCTTATAACAGAGTCAGTACAGAAATAATAATGATGAAGTATAAATATGATACAGCAGATATGTCCTAAAAAATTTGAAACTGCATTAAGCAGAGGTTATTAACCTTTGTATTATTATTTACATGTTGCTATAGAATTGGACTGTTTGTGAACATTAAATGTTAAATGACATTGTGCACCTTTGTGTAATTTCTGTCAGCTACTGTACTGAACCTTGTGTTATGTGAAAATGTTTTTTTTTTTTACATTTAAGTTGGATGGAAATTAAGTGATGGAAAGCATTCACAGAGACACTGAGGGGGGTTAAAGGTTGGTTGCTCTGCTACTCACGATGCCATTCTGCACACTAAAGCCCAGCTGGTATTTGAGGTCAGGTCTTTTGATGAGGACTGTGGTCACTGGAGGGCAGCTCACAATGTTCAGTTTCACCTGCACCTGGTTCTTCAGACCCTGAGGGATCAAAAAGAGCACAGATTATGAAGTACACCAACTAAAGTACTTAGTTATTATTACACTGGTATAGCTAATGCTTTAAAGTTACTGTATAGATCTTTTATCTTCATTGCCTGTGCTTAGTATTCATCATTCATTTATGCAAATAAGTATGTACATGCACAGCAAAATGAGAAATTCATGAAGGCTGAGGTCAGTAATAAATTGATAAAGCCTACACATCCCACTTTTGGATGGGGGACTGCCCATGGCTGCCATTTGTAGAATTGTTCCAAACCTAAGCAATAAAAAGCAATTACTTCTAGAGCTCCCGAGTGGCACAACAGAAAAGCGTTTGGTCTGGAGATCTAACAGAGCAAAATTGCCCATGAACTCTGGGTGGGACGAATGACATGCTCTCCCTCCCCTGTCAATCACATTAACATTAGTTCACGCATGTGGAAGAGGACAGATAGCACTCTCCTCCAAGAAGAGTTTGAAAAGATGCAGTTGGCTGTGGTTGCCTGGCAATGTGCCTCAGAGCAAATACACAATAGCCTTCACTCTCCCCAGTTGGCAGTTGTTATGTTATAAATGTAGGTCCTTTAACTTTTGTAACTAAAATTAATACAAAAGCTTTTCTTTATAAGTGTACAATGTTTTTTTCACTATCTTGGGTAAAAGCCCATATCATACGTCTATATATCTGTTTGGATCGCAGATAGTATATATATATATATAGTTATATATAGATATATAGTTTTCACTGTGAAGGGTGCAGCATTCAGAGGGAGTAGGCTATAGTCAAGATTTCAACTTCAGAATGGCCCACAGACAAAGTGACGTAAGTGAAGGCCTCTGGCCCTGTGACCTCATTATCCCTGCTCACCTTAATGATGCCTTGACAGGTGGCGAGTGGAAGCCCCACCAGACTAGTGTTGTTGACAGACATGATCTGATCGCCGATGCTGAGCTTCCCTGAGCGTGCCGCTGGTCCCCCGTTCATCATGTTAGCCAGAATCACTGTGGGCAGGATAGAGCCCCAGCCAGACTCCACAATTACTACACCCAGAATTTCACCCTTCTGCTTTTCCAACAGCAGCTTTGGGGGGCAAGAGAGGGGCAAGATTTATTCAATTAAAAATCTTCAGTAAAACATTTTACAGCAGTGTTAGGTTCTATGTTTCAAATCTACTTTTAACCTTGTTAAGCAAAACTACTAAATTAGACTAGATTCGATTACAGTAAATGTTCAAAGAAAGCATCATCCAGAGCTTATAGAGTTAGGCCAAATATACATGTTTTTGCAGACGCATTCAGAGGTTCAGAAGTGATAATGCCACACAGTCAGCTGGTTCTGAAACTAACAAACTCAATACCCTCTAATACGCAGCAAGCTGAGAGCAATACTGCTGACCAAACTCAAATCAGAGTAAACCAATTATAACAGTGCAATAAATACTATATGAAACACTGGGACTATTATTGTATATCAAATTAAAATGTTATCAGGATCTTTACAAAACTAATTGCAAGAGTATGTTGCAGGCCAAACAATTTGGACAAAATAAAATGTTCATGTATTAAAATCTTAATGTATTAAGTTTATTTTGAGGAAACCAATGTCACATATATATATATATATACACTCAGATGTGAATTTTATGTCAAAACTTAATACTACTTTACACTACTACACTACTATTTACTTTACTGGCAGCACTATTACTAGCATTGTTCTTACTGCTATTATCACTTTGTGGCAGGAAGTTAATTGAATTGAGAGGCAAAGACATTATGGAGATAAAGAAGGAGAAAGGATAGCGTCAGTGAACAGAGATGAAACTAAAGGGAAAGAGAGTGAAACAAGACACTTAATGAGAAGGGTTAAGTGCAAAAGGACTGACTGCAGTGGAGACAGACAGACAGTGTGAGGCAATTAAGGAACACAATCCACTACACTACATTAGCCCAAACATTGGACACCGCAGCTCACTGACAATCCTCTAGGACTAAAAGGACTGCAGAGTGAGAAGGAGATATTTGCAACAGCAGCCATAATAATAAGCAAACTTTGCAGCTGACTGAGGCTAACATACACTTAGCCTAAAAGATTTTACCCTAGGTGATTTACTGCAAAAACACAGCACTAACAAAAGGTCAATCCCAGAACAGCCACAGTATAGAAGGTCTAAAATAAAGCACTTTGAAGGGTCTTGATCTGAGTACTAAAACCTTCAGTGCCCCAAGCAAACTTCAGGATGCTCTATTGATTTCTTGTGTATTTTTAGGACAGTTGCATTCTTTTGTATAGTCTGTAACAAATCTGATTCAACAAGTCAAGTTCAGTTTGAAAACAAGTCTATACTGACGTTGTATGAGTTATTTCCATTGGCTAGTAGAGCTCAGATGATGACACAAATCTAAAAACTTCATCTCACAAAGGACATAGTGGTCAATAGTGGACTTAAATTACAGTATGTTTGGATTTGGATGACCCAGTTTAGGCTGAGATTTGCTCTGGAGGTGTAGATGCTAGTGATAATCCCAAGTCTAGACTACTTATACAGTACTTGCTTATACAGAATCTCTATATTATAATAATATAGTCTGAAATAATGTTAATCCATCTTACTGTATGAGTACATCATCTCATTTAACATATAGATAAACTCTCATACTAGATGAACCATGATAAGCTGGAGGACTAACAAAACCAGTCCATAAAAGCTCTAGCCATTTTGCAGCATGCCTGTGATTTCTCTCTGATAGCTCTTTCCATTGGGAAGGAAGATCATATGTAAAATTACAAGCAGATGTGATGCAGAGCCATTCAGAGACAGTCATGTGTGGAATATGCACTGACCTCTTTGCAGTTCTCTGAGTTGGAGAAGTGGATGAGGTCATCATTGTACATTTCCTGTGTGTTGATGATGTCGCTGTACTCTTTCTGGCTCAGATCCTCTGGGTTGATGCCGTTGGCTCGGAGGAACTCCTGGTAGGCCACACTGAATGCCTGACCTATGGACTGGGCTATAAGCTGGGCCTGGACCACAACAGAGTTTCAGAACAAGCAAGTATTAAGGCACATTTTTCCCACAGAGTTACACAGGAGTTTGTGTAATTCAGCATAGTACTGTGAGAACTGTGGCATTTATCATTTACATTTTCTTATGAATAATAGAGACTTTCATTTGTAGCAAATATCTACCAGTTCTAAATTAAAAAACAATCTCATCTCCTTTGACTTTAGATTGATGGCACTAGATCATGCTCGTCAATTTTACATTTGAAAGCAGGGTAACACACGGATCTGAGGATTAGCCAATACTGAATACTGATCTGATACTAGTATTCTCAGAGTAGCTAAGCCTATTGTATGTGAATCCAAAGCCAAAACTGATTTTCATTAATACACGATTTTCATCAATTTAATTGACACTGGAAAATTACACATTTGTCCCAATCCTCTGGCTTTTTGTTAGTGTTGCAGCCAACAGCTTCATGCTTTGTGAATATTCTGTTTTGCAAAATATTACTGTCATGACGTGATGCGCTATGCGTTTCTTTACAGGAGCCATGATGAGTTTTAAACATGCATTATAAAAGAAAAAAGATTGTCAAAAAGTTCCAATACCTACCCAGCATTTCAGACCAATAATGGTTTGATACTTACACTTAACTTATGTATTGTCTAAATTACAAACTAGTCCTTCTTTTTGACAATGCACCTACACAAAGGTTTGCTGAAACTATTTAAAGATAATTAAGTTCTTTAACAAGGGAAAATCAATGTCAACGAAAATCATAAATGACTGCAGTGCTGCTTCATTCCCATGCTTGTCTTTCTATTGATTTCTTTTTGACATGCTCTACAATATATACAAGATCATATTGAAACATGTTTATGTGATCTGATTAATGTATGAAACCAGGCACGGGAACGGTCGACTCAGCACCTGCAACCACAACAGATCTGCAGGCAAGTGTCTGAGGCCCTGATGGTTCTAAAAATAACTTTGTTCAAATGTGAAAATGTGAAAATGCAGGATGCAGTATGAATGACTCATCTAATAGCACACAGGCACACTCAAACTTTTTCTCTTGGTCTGTACATCAGAGAGGGTAATGAGTCAGTAAGAGTGAGTGGCAGCTGTGCTGAGGAGGAGAGCTGGATAGAACACATAATTATACAATGCAGCATTTTTGAACTACAAAACAAGTTTCAGGAGCCTGGCTTTCTGGTTACTTCTGTTATGCAATGTTAAAAATAAGCATATCCAAAAGCAGTGCCAGAATCATCATTTTATGAGCAGTGGTCAGTGCTCAGTGCTATCTGTTAAAAAATCCCAGCTGCTATTGTTTCTCACAGCATCCATGCTGTTTCCCAGTCACAGGATTTCTGCTCATATGTGGTCTACTCATATGTGGTTATTTATTAAATTCGACCTTGCCTGTTCAGCTCTCTGCGGTCATCCACTTGGCTCCATGTACAAAAGATTACAGGTATGGAATCTTCTGTGTTAACAGTGTAACCACTATTAGTAAATGTAGAATTGCAGTAAAATTGCAATGTAATGCTGTGAGGATTCACAGCATGAACACTAGCCATTCATTCAGCAAGTGTAGAAACCGTTTATCCTGGCCAAGGTCATGGGGGATTCAGAGACTATCCCAGACAACTCCACATAAGGCAGGATTACTCTGTAGATAGGATGCCAGTCCATCACAGGGCATCAGTCACCCTTTCACACCTGGGGAAATTTAGTATAGCCAGTTCACCATCTGACATGTTTTTGAGAGGTTGAAAGGAGCTGCAGAACCCAGAGGATTAAGTGCATACTGAAGAATGAATGAATGAATGAATGAATGAATGAAAGAAATTCAGATTAGTTTTTTGGAATAGGTTATCATAGCTGCAGATTTACAATCCTTATTATGGATTTTCAGTCTAAAGTAATTTTGATTTCATCTTTGCATTTATGTACAATTAACGGAAAAACATCTCTATCTTCCGTGTATAAGAGAAACCATGCAAACCTGTAATAAAATGACAAGCACCATCATCCTTGTATCAAACAAGCTATACTAGATTTCACCCATGCCATTAAGTTTTTTTCCTTTTAGCCTTACATCTTCAGACTCAAAGACGTGGCAGATCATCTTGTACTGTTTCTTGGCCTCTGGAGCACCTGGGGTGGTCTCAATGCAGTCCTGTGAGGCAGAGCGCGGCATGCGTCTGCGCGCCATCAGAACCACAATGTTACCAATGTCAGCGATGTATGAGATTGTGCGCAGGGCATTGTCCATCATCGTCTCCTGTAGAAACAACAACAGCCATAATGACAGAGTCACTTCTCCTTCTGACATCCATAATATTTTATACTGACATTTAGATCAAGCATTTTACCCACTAGACTTACATATTGCTTCTATCATGTCTACCACACATGGACTGACAGTCAAGACAGAAATCTGCTTACTTCAACAGTGCAGAATCATGCTTGCTTCAATCTGAAAAGACTGTTCTGTTCTACCACTGTTCAACACTGTCATGGTCACTGGACCAAAGGAGACAAGCTGGTGTCTCACCAAGTGTCATTGATAAGAAGTACTCCCGGTGCACTGACTATGGTTATCTCCACAACAACTGATTTTTCATATGATTTAGTTTTACTTTCATTATTAATTACTTTAATTTAAATAATTTTCCTCTTGACTGAGTATCAAGGCTCCATCACAACATTCTGCTGTTGACTTTATGTAGGTCTGAATTGAGTCAGTAACTTTAAAAATAAGAAATTAAAAGTCATCTGTACCAAAGAATTAATGTTGAATATATTTAAATAACATAGAATAAATTAGAAGTCCATTCTAAGAGTGCAGACCTCTGCCAAGGCCAGTAGGCAAGACTTTTTTAATATGTGCAAATATTAAATTTCATGCCACATGCCACTATTCGGATCTGCTCCAAAATTTAATGGGTTCTTCTTTGGCCCATGCTGCACGCTTCTACCAAGTTTCATGACAATGAACCCTGTTTGTTTCTGTAATCCTGCTGACAGACAAACTTATAGACAAGCCAACCAACAAACAGGAGAACAAGAAAACCGAAACCATAACCTCCTTGATGGAGGTAACTACATTTTAAAGAATTTCTTTTTCTTTGGGTTTACCTACACATATCGCCTATAAATCACAGCACCCCCTTACACCATATACCGAATGTTATAATTTGATGTCATTTTACCAGTGAGGAGTTGATCTGTTTTGCATGCTAGCTAGTCTGCTATGTCAAGCTGATGTCACAAGCACAAAACCCAGCCAGAGCACATCTCTCATTATATGGAAACTAATAAAGCGTTCGTTAAATAGTTAATACATTTTAGCATCATCTGTTGTGTATTAACCTGATTAACAAGGTACATGTGGGTCAGTTAACAGTATGTAGTAGCAGCATTCTGTTTTCTCTGCATCTTACACCTGCTCAGATGAACATCATTTCTCAGTCAGCACAATATATGATCTAATTTGTGTGTGCATGCAGGCCACACACAGCCTTTAACCTTTTCTAGACAGAGAGTGTACACAGCAGATCCATACATTTTCATTCTGGTCACACACTGGGCTACAGGCCAGGAGGGGCCAATCACTGCCCTAATCAGCCATGCTCTTCATGTTCCCTCAGGGACAAGGCGCCTGGCTTTACATTAAATTGACACTGGGATACAACGTAATAGTTCCTGCTTTAATACAGCACCTGTGACATCTCAGTATTGGCAAACAGGCAAGAGCTTCTGTAAATATAAAGCATACAAGTAAAACATTTACTTTTAATTAAGACATTTCTAACTATCACTATTAATTATATAAGTAAAATATGAATGTAATAATGTAACTACTATTAGGATATAGATCATTGTAATTACATTACGATACATGCCACAGAATTGTATTATAGAATTACTGAAGGTATTTTAAAGAATTATTTAGTACCAAAGTACGTGTGAGAGCTCTGTACGGGAACTGTACAGAAAATAACCACACAATTCTACAAACAAAAAGGAAGAGGAGTCTGACTTTATTATATTATATTATATTATATTATATTATATTTTAGCTGTAGTTAAACTCATCATATCCCCAGCCAGGTCTCTGTCTTCACCTTCTTTCCTTTTGTGTCACAGTCACTGAGATTTGTTTTTTCTCTCTCTTCTTACTGAAAATCTAAGCATAGGTCCTACATGAATAAAATGCTTGCTTTTCAACAAGCTGCTCTTCATGAGATAGGAATAAATTATTGTTCAAAAATGTTAAGTGTCAATGTTAAAAGTGTAAAGAGCATTTTTTTCTCTCTCTCTTTTTTTTACACATTTGAAAGTTGTAATGTTTAAACGTATTTCTATAATATTTATTTTTTTATCTTAGATACCTTAGAAAAATTGTGATTCTTAGTTTCCTTGTGCTATTGTTCTGGCTTGTTTCTTCATTTCTGTTTAAACAGAGTGCAAGTGGGGTAAGGTGAACCTGTCAGTGTTTTTTACTGGAATTGCAATCATGCCTACTGCTCTTTCAGGCATTTTTTAGTGATTAGGTCATCCCCGGTGGATGTAATGTAATCTTAATTGTGTACTATTCCTGCAAATTACTTCTGTAAGGACCATCAAAATGTAAATAGATTACAGTGCAGGACATAATCTAGACTACTACTTGATGAAAAATAATGAGGCAGGCCTGGGAACTTGCAGTGTCTGGTGCTACATGCTTCCTCTCTTGTGTGGTGTGTGAAGGAAGCAGAGCCGTGTCAGGCAGGAAGAGACACTGCATTGCAGTACATACAGAAATGCACAACATCCATGCCAGGCTGCCCACACACTGCTGTTCAGATAAGCTGAAGGCACACACACCCTTACAGAGATATGAAGACCGACACACAGACCCCCCAGTATGAGCAAATGGTCATGGTCACACACACAGCTATTCTGGTCACTGTCAGAACACGGACTGTTTCTGTCTCCACAGTGTGTAGTACACATACTTAACATCATATTGCACATATTTAATATCATAAACCTGACGTTTCTGTCAACAAACAAAAGCCTTGTATACATTAGTGTACTATATTTTCTAGACTATAGTTTATGATAGACCTGTGCACACACTGAGGGTAAGCTGACTTTATGCTGATGCTGAAGTAAACACAGTCTCAGGCAGATTATCTATAACAAAAATTAAACTCTGGTGAACGCATAATTGTATGCATTGGAATGCTTAAAGTACCAGTCAAAAGTCTGGACACACCTTCTCATTCAATGTTTGTATTTTTTTTCCTACATTGTAAATGAATACTGAAGTCATCCAGACTATGAAGGAACACATAAGGAATCATGTAGTAAACCAAAATATGTTTCCAGTTTTAGATTCTTCAAAGTCGGCACCTTTGCTTTGATTATGGCTTTGTTCTTACACTCTTGGCATTCTCTCAATCAGCTCCATGAGGTGATCACCTGAAATGGTTTTCCAGCAGTCTTGAAGGAGTTCCCAGAGGTGCTGAGCACTTGTTGGCTGCTTTGCCT
>JAOVYV010000035.1:10972997-10983221 GCA_025674545.1 Hassar affinis | reverse complement strand
GTGTGTTTTTCAGAATAAATGGGAGTAGTCTTATACTCAAACCTTCCTGTGTATAAAACATGGTAACCTGAGATATAAGCGTGGGATTACGCAGACTGTAAACCAAAGAAAGATCAGCAGGGAGTAAACAGCTCATAATTCTAGCACCAAAAAAACTTATATCAATCAATATTTCCCCACTGTGCAAAAAGGAAGCATGCTTGGGATAACACTGCAAAGAAAAATGAAAAAAATGATAATCTAGTGTCCTGCTTGCACCAAGTGTCTTTTTTCCTGTGCATGCTGCTATCTATTAACAGTTTTCTTCAAAAGGTAACTTCAACTGAAGTCATCCTCGTCTACAGAACCCATTTTTATTAAACATTTTACAATACTCTGTAATTAGGAAAAATGCATAAAACTCTTTAGTTTTCTTATTTCTTTTTTTCTTAATTATGGCACTATATCCCTTGTAGTTTGCATTTTATTTTTGCTGTAGAGATAAAATGACGTGAAGTCTTTTTTGCCTTTTCAGCAGATGACTGAAGGCAGATAAGAGGGAAGTACAAAGTGGCTACTCACCATCGACAAAGCTGGGGAAAGATGCTGTCTTCTTTGTTGGCTTGGGAACAAGAAGAAACATCCAAATAAGAACAGAAGATGAAACATGTGTATAATGTGTATGTGTATAATTAAAAATGAACTAAAATGTGCTAACAATTTCTTTTCTTTGCTTAAAACTTTGGGACAAATCTCCAACAAAACAAAATGGAAACAAGGAGCCTTGGTGAACATACAGAACAATAGCAAATACACACAGATACTAATTGGTGAATGGCTTTTGACCTAATCAGCTGATGATAAATCAGCACATACAACATACAACATACAACAAGATCTCCACAAGTTTGTGGTGAGGTCTCTGACTGAGAGATATTGCTTTGTAACACCCATCCAAACGGAAAGTCAGCATCCATGCTCATTAATTGCAGTCAAAGAGAAGAACCCCAAACCTGAATCAGACAGGGTAATTAAAAAAAGAAAGACCATGCAGGACGAGATGGAAAGCTTCTTAGAAATAAACAGCCAACTCTCTTTTACTGGGTTTCTCCTTTGTCAGTTCACAGTGACCTAGAAACTTCCCCATAACATTACACTGCAGAAAAATATGGTATATGGAGTTTATGGAGTGCTAGATAAAATACAGGATCTTGAAAATTGCCCCACGAATTAAGACAGATCAGTGGAGAACTCACAAGAAGGACCTTGAGCAGATGAAGACCTCTCCAATCAAATGCAACACCCAACAGTCTTAACAGAGACATTGTTCTATTTGGTGAGGAGCTAAATTTGCAGATTTCATTTGAATGCATCTGAATACAAATGACACTATAATTATTCTCAAGGCAATTACCCAGTAAGAATGACTCTACTTGAACAATTTCTGTTCATCCAACATTAGCTGAAATGATCACATTAGACTCTATAACTCTGAGACCAAAATATCTGTATTTCTTCTGCTCTGTAAACTATCTCAAGAAATGCCAAATGAAGTGTATATGTGCATGTGAGCGTGTAAAAAGCCTTTTTATTGCCTACATATACAGTGAGAAAAGGGATTTCTTTTTTAAAACGTCTAGATACCTGTAATATTTACACACCATATATTACACACAACTGACAAATTAAAGGAAAACCGGTGTCCCTGTTATGCTATGAGGGCATTTTACCAGCATGGTTTGACTCCACTCATTCCTTTAGCAGGGAGGGTCACTGCAAACCAGCACACAATTGTTCTGATTGATCACCTTCGTCCTATGATGAAACTTTTCAATCCTGATGGAAATGATGAGATGACTCTGACCCCATTCACAAGGCATAAGCACTGACTAGTTTGATGACAATGCAAATTATATTACGCTATGGTCATCATAGTCACCAGATCTCAAGCTAACTGAACCCCAATGGGAGATTTTTGAGTAATGTGTTAGAGAATGCTCTACATCATCATCAAAACACCAACTGAGGGAATATCTTTTTTTTTCAGGCAGTTAAGCAAAAAACTCTTCCTTTAAGACTTGTCTTTTAGCATGCCTTACTATACAACCAAACCAACAGATGTATAGATAATATTTCCTTATAATTAAAGTAGATTAAAGAAATCATAATGATTTTTAGGCCAGAATTTAATGGATTCACCTCAGTGATGTTGTTGTTCTCCAGAGGTCCATTGAGATCAGAGCGTTGCTGTTTTCTTGGCGGCTCTGCACTGTTTGACACCTAGAGAGAGAGAGAGAGAAAGAGAAAGCAAGAGACAGAGAGGGAGAAAGAGGGAGAAAGAAAAAGAGAAATGAAACAGGAAGAACACCCCATCAGCACACTAGATGAGTTTCAGTGTGATTTTCCCAGGGATATAAACCCTCTGGATACCAGAGATGCAATATAAAGCTTGCCAGATGACAAATGATAAGGAATAGAAAAGATCAAAATTTGACAGCTCCTGTAGGAAGCCCTTTGTTGTCTGTTCCATGGTCTGACCCATATCACCCCCAGTCACAGCCACACTAATTTCAGTTCCACTATGCTACAAAACCAACAAACAACAATAAAGAAAGCAAAGCAAAAGCTGAAAGCTAGATTTCAGTCCAGATGGTGAAAATTGATAATGAACCCAAATTAAACTATTTAATAATTACAAACCTGTAGGCTTAGTCTTTGCAAGCAAGGACGGGTTGTAGTTCATCACTTTGTGCCAAATGTCATGAGAGAATTGTCAGTCTGTTCAAATACAATGTTTCTCAGCACAAGATTGCAAAGAATTTCACTATCTACAGTTCATAATATCATGAAAAGATTCAGGGAGTCAGGGGAAATCATGGTTCGTGAAGGTCAATGGCATAAACCACTACTGAATGTGTGTGGCCATCAGACCCTTAGGTGGTATTGCTTGAGAAACCGTCATGCTACGGTGATGGACATAGCCACACGTGTTAGGGAGTACTTTGGAAAATCACTGTGGCTTAATACAGTCCACCGCTGCATCAAGAAATGCAACCTGAAACTGTATTATACAAAGAGGAAGCCATATATGATTTTGTGCAGAAACACTGGCCAGTCCACTGGGAAAGTGGAGACATGTTCTGTGGTCAGATGAGTCCACGTTTCAGCTTGTTTCTGTAAAAAAATGGACATCAGATTTTCTGTGCCAAAGATGAGAAAGACCGTCCAACAAAAAGTGCAAAAACCATCTGTGATGGCATGGGGAATGCATCAGTGCCCACAGCATGGGAGATCTGCATATATGTGAAAATACCATTGATGTGGAGGCTTACATTGGTATTTTGGAGAAACATATGCTGACATCTTTTCCAAGGAACCCCATGTCTATTTCAGCAAAATAATGCCAGGTATCATTCTGCACAAGTGACAACAGTGTGGCTTGACGGGCCTGCCTGCAGTCCAGATCTTCTATTAAAAATGTATGGCACATCATGAAGAGCAGAATCAGAAACAGTGACCACGGACTGTTGGGCAGCTCAAGTATTGTACACAGCAAAACTGCAACTCCAATTCCCAAGCAATTAAAAAGTATCATTTAAAAAGTTGATCCAGTTGTAAACATGCTTCTGTCCCAACCTTTTCTTGAGTGTGTGGCAGGCATCAATTTCTACATTTCTTCACATTTATCTCCTCTGTGCAGATTTTATTAACTTCTGGAGGGTGAAGAGAACTTTGCCAAATATCGTAATCACTCTATAATCCACTACATAATCCTAAAGTAAAAAAATACTTTAGATATTCTTTATATGTATTTGACAAGCAAAGTGATTAATTCAGAGTATTCAATCTTTTTCTGTCTTTAAATAATAAAAATTTGGAACAAAAGTTGTGTCTTTGTGCTGCTGCATTAGAAAAATCTACCTAATATCAATCAATAAATTACAGGTCTGAGATAAGCTGAAAACACTTCACTTGACCTTCACAGACAATCAAACAAGTACGATCTTTAGAAGACTGCATATTGCTCATCTCCAATCCATGCACTATGATATGACTATGGATATGCACTGAAACATATTTTCAGAGAGTACAGTTAAACACTTAAATGTATGTTTGTTGTATGTTCCAAAACCTACTTGTGCTATCTGCAGAGAAATTACTGTAGATTATGCACATCCTTATACAATATGAACCCAGTAACAAAGCAGTTCCATTACAGTCTTTAATGCAATAAACTCAACTGCAGTATGGAAAGAGTAACCACACTGTCTGTGACTTTTGATGTGACTTTCAATTCCTTATATGCCCACTGTTATCAAAATATTGGCTTTTGCAATACTAATGGTGCAGATGTTTGCAATTTGTAAACAAACACTCTAATCAATCTCTAAGAGCCAATGTTAAATTCAGCATGCACTGTGATAAGGTAGTTAAATTAAGCATTGTGTTACAGCAAGGGCCTGGTCATGCTTCATGAGCATAGGCGCACACTTGTGAGTGCTCAAACTCATGAAGGTCGTCCACCCATTCATCTTCGCACAGTAGCTCAAGGACTCATGTCGGTGGTGAGTGCTAGCTGAGGAGCAGGACACCAAGGGAATTCTTAGTCTGACAGTGCTGGAGCAGTTCACCCCATAGCTCCTGGCAGGCACAATGGAGTGGGTCCAGTGTCACTGACTGGCATCCCTGACGTGCAGCCATCCAGTAGCACACTTTCTCTTTCTCTCTCCCCATCCTCTCTCTTTCACCCCCCTCTTTTTCCAGTTCTCCATAAATGAGGTGCCAGGGCCCCAAAACTAAACTAAGAGCCCTAAACTCAGTTTCCACCTCGTTTTTCCTCCCCTCACTCTCCTAGAAATTATGCCCCTCCACCCTTTGTAGGGATTTCTATCTGGGATTTCCCATAGGAGCATTTGCATGGCAAGACCCCGAGACATGCCTTCAACTTAATTAAGTAATTGATGGTCAACAAATTAAGTAATTTATGGCAAATTTAGCTTGATGTTGCACTTTTATATCTGTAATTTCCAGTTATTAAGGATAGGTTATATCTGTGTAAAATTGCTCTCTTTTATTACACACTGAATTTAATTTATTGGGCAGGTGGAAGAGTACAGTATGTGGGCTTTCATATGCAGGTGCATCTCCAAATTTATAATACAGAAGAGGTTGTGGCCTGCCAGAGACCCACAACCGAAAAGGTGCTAAAGCAGCTCATGGGACTATTGAAGAATTGTACCTAATATTTCGCACATCACTGCCTCACTGACTGACCTCACTAAAGGGAGTATCAGATTCATTATGAACCTATAAACCTCTATAAACCTCACTGAAGAGATAATCACAACCTCATTGGTCTTAATTAGCTGTGTGTGACTTCTTCTCTTACCTGTTCCCTGTGCTGCTCCTGTGCCCATTTCCTCCTCTCTTCAGGGGTGTGCACATGCCCTTTTGAGCTCCTCTGTGGCTGTGGGTTGTGCCCAGCAGGGGGGATGTTGAGGGTTTTAGGTCTGCCATCATGGCGGTGTGGTGGGGGGTAAGACGCTGGTTCGACTTTGGGCTCAGCTTCAGCCTGGTAACGTCCAGGCATGGGTGCCAATTCCTCTGGGCTCTGATCAGTCCCACTGCTCAGGCTCCCCATACTCATGCTCATCTTAATCTCAGCCACAATCTGATCAATGTCTTCTTCTGTTTCTTCACCTGTCTCACCTTCTATACCCTTGTGGCCTGCATACATGGAGTTCCCATTGTCCTCTGGGGCATAGTAGTCCCCTGTGTAGACCTCTCTGTCTTGTTCCTCCTCTGGTTCCTCCTCTTCATTAGCACAGTATTCCTCACTCTCCTCATCATCCTCCTCTTGTTCCTGTGTTTGAGGAAGAGCTTGGTCCTGGTGATGGTACTGATGGTGTGGATGGTGATCAAGGACTGGTTCAGGTCTCCCGTCATATATCTGCTGGTCAGAGTCCTGATCCAAAACTTCACAGCGTACCTCACCCTCACCCTCCACCCACTCCTCCACTGCTTCTTGGCACTCATCTGTGTCTGGAGGTGGCTCGGGGCGCCCATACCTGCCCTCGTTACATTCCATCCCCTCCAGGTAACTGTCATCCTCGGGACAGTAGCGGATATAGTATGTCACTCCCTCATCTTCTTCAGGCAGGCCTTCGTCATAGTCCTCTTCATCCTCTGATGTATTGTTGACATAGTCCGAGCTTGAGTCACCATCGAGACTGTCTGGATGGCCATGGTAATTGGAGTGGGTGTGATCTGGGGTGGCAGGATGGCTGCTGGGCAGGTCCACCTCCTCCTGGTCACAGTAAGGAGGTACAGGGGTTTCAGAGTCTTGTCGCTCTTCACACTCTTTGCTGGGATAAGGGGCAGGGCAGGGGCATGGTGCTGGAGCGTGAAGCTCTCCTGAGGCCATGCTGCTGCTGGCCCCAGGCCTCTTCCTCTGAGCCATAGAGAGAGCCACTCACTGGCCTTCCATCTCTGGGGATATTCAGTCCTGAGCAAAAAAAGAAAAGACATTTCATACACTGAGTTGGGTTTCTGTACACATGTGTGAGTTAAAATCCTAGCAAACAACTAGAGATGTTTCTTTGCTACAGGAGTGCTATACAATATTTGAGCCTCAAGGTATAAGTTAAACACCCACACTTACCCTAAGCTCCCAAAGAGTGAAAGCTACATGAAACCATTACATCTTATTGAACCGCTGAACATGTAATTATGCTTCTAATCTGTATACCTAAGCTAACAACCAGCCGTGAACGGTTAACATCATCATTCTTTCCACCCGGAGAGCAAGGCCAATTATGCTCTCTTGGACCACAAATGGCTGTGACATCACTGTGATTCAAGCTCACAGCTTTCCTTCATCTCTGAGGATGAGATCCTTAGCAGAGACTGTGTTTATCTTCACCACTGCTACTGACAATGAGTCCAAGTTAAATTAATTATAGCCATTTTAAAAAAATCATGCTGCCAAGTCATAAAGAAGAAATAAAGACAGAACAAATGACACAAAACCAAATGCCTAGACAACTACTGACAATAACAAATGAGACCAAATTACACCCATAGACTCAAGCTCTGTTGAATCCCATCGATCCTCTTAGTCAAGCAGCGATGCCTCACTCCTACATGGTAGGATGCTGGATCGCTTTAACTGCTCAGTGCCTGATCAATTACCATTATTGAGCTGGACAGATCTTTATTTGCAAGGTTCACATGTTGCCTGGCATGTCCATAGCACTGAGGGCTAGACACTCTCCTAAATGTGAGTTCAGCCCAAGAAAGCATCAGCATCTATTTTTCATGTTAACTATGCAGGATAATGTCATGATTACAAACAATCTATACAGGGTAAGTATTTTCTTGTATTAAAGTGGGTGATGGATATGTGGATGGTGTTTTCAGAGATGATGGTTAATTGATTAAAGTATGGTGAGCTAGGGAATGACAAGGCCAGAGAGACAGAATTAATATTGGGTTCCAGAAATCTACTTGGAAAGGGTGTGGCAGTGATTGTAGTGAATTAATGCAAGTTCTTACTGTGGAGAGTGTCTGCTGAGTTATAGGTAAATGTAGGTGATGAATGAAACCTAATTTAAAAAGCTTAAATACCAGTGAAGATAGAGTATGCTTGGAATTCTAGATACATACTATATAATCTATCCAAATGAATGAGAAAAAGAGAACAAGAACATGGTCTGTATTCTGAGTCACACTCTAATAAACACACACACACACACACACACACACACAGACAGTTACTGTGATATCTCCACCAGCAGCCTCTCAGAGGGGCTTTTGTTACCGCTTTCCTCTCTCTCTCCCTTTCTTCCTCTCTCTCTCTGCCTTTATTATACCTTCCATCACCAGACATTACAGCTGGTAATCACCCATTCGCCTGTATAAAGAAGCTTGAATGTGGGGAGAACAGAGATTACCCCCCCCCCCACACACACACCACGACACAGACTTATACACCGCACTTACACTAACACTCCACAGACTATTTACACTCTGACCAAGCTGTCTCACATTACTCATATCACCTTTCACAGAATGTCACCAGTCTTAGTCTACATTCTGTACACACCTCAAAAAACGAGTTCTCCAGGGAAATCACACATCTCAAGCTGCCTTTTCAATCACTGTGCAGCGCCACCCAATACCACGACACCTACAAATCACACAGGTGAATAAGGCTTCTCTGTCCTACCTGTTTTTTTCCGGATACTGCTATCACATGGACGTGCAAAGAAGTAAGAAGAAGCGTAGAGATGATTGACTGCTATGCCTTGAAACCTCCCGCCGCCACCCCCACACTTTCCTGCCACTCTACATCCCTCCTATTCTAAAAGTCCTGGCCAATCCTAGCTCCGAATCATATAATTAAAAGCAAACACCACCCCTGGGAACCCATGACCCTTTGCTTCTTTGTTCACCCCTGAATGCATTAACCACATCTATCCTGCAGCTTTTTCTAGAGACTCAGTCAGAGCATCTGACATACTGTATATAAATATCTGCCTGTTAACACCACAATGGAATAATAAAGATGTATGGAATGATATATCCATATTAATAATTTTCAGTAAAATGTATAGTGTTTGGAAGCATATTTTTATATTTGAGCCATGTGTATATCTATCAAATATTTCTGTGCAGTATGTATGTTTGTTCCATATGCCGTATCTACATACATGTCCAATATTCTGCTCTAGTCCCTAAATCCCAAACAATGGCAAAGTGAAAATTCACCAGATTGATCTTGCATACATTCTTATGGCTTTTACTGAATCAGAATACATTACCATATCAATTGACTTTGAGGGCACAAAAATCAATTCCACCTGCTTTGTAAAACCAGGATCATGTCCTGACATCAGTTCAAAATGAAACATGAAAGGAAGCGGAGGAGTGAATTGAATAGAGTGTAAAATTCAGTCTCGCTTTCCCTGTAAACTCCCACAAGTCCTACAAGTGAGGTAAAAGATCACATTATGAAGATGATCTCTGTGTAAGGAATAAGGAATTGCAGATTCACATGCAATTATGACTTATCTGATGACTTATTATTCAACCAGTTCAATTATTCATTCAATTAGAACTGGAAGAATTATAACCAGGAAGACTTACCACTTACTGACTGAGTGTACAACACTCTCAATAGTTCTCAGTTAGATCTGTGTGATCACACTCTCAATACTTTCTTACATTGGTCCAATTAAATAAACTATTTAAATTAGCCTTTTAAAGTTGTGGTTGGATACTGGAAAGAGGTTCTCTGTGCAGACACATGGTTATCAACTGTACTGCAATCTGTGTTGATGGAAAGCATAATAAAAAGGCAAAGAAGGGCAATACGAAGCAACAAAATCTCATCTGAGAAATGAGATGTTCTCATGAAATGGCTTCACTGGCAAAACAATCAGTAAAATATATTTTACTAAAGATTTTTTAATACTGAGATCAAACTTTGAATCAATTTTTAATAGTTTCTGCAATAAATGTATTGATTCTACAGAGCTCTAATTATTTACTACACAGTATTACAAATCCTATTTGTACTATTTCTAGCTTTCAAATTAGTTGCCCCCTTTGAAAAACAGGAACCTCATGAAACTAAAATGGTTTGGAAGTGCTAATTAAGTGCCTAAACACCATGAGTTCCCCATATTTCAGCTATTAATGGCATTGTACTTGTAGTTTTATTGCTTTTAGCTTCATAAATGGAAAGCATGTTTACAAGGCAAGGCTATTTTATTTATACAACCAATTCGTAGCTCAGTGACCTCTGTTTGAGCCTAGGCTTACACTAGGGAATTTATTTATACAAGTTCTTAAACAGTCTTTTTAAAATCCCTGTCATGCCAAAATAAGCTCTTAAACCCACAACCACCTAGACTCTATACGATACCTGACTTCAAGCCCACAGATAATGAGAGACCATCAAAGACTGAGGACGGTATCGACGATACCTTTATTACAAGTATGGAGAGCACAAAGTTGCTGTGCTTGGACTCCCATCTTAAGAGCACAGGTTCAAGCTTTTTTATGACAATGATATCACAACAGGGGCGACACGGTGGCTCGGTGGGTAGCACTGTCGCCTCACAGCAAGAAGGTCCCGGGTTTGATCCCCGGGTGGGGTGGTCTGGGTCTGGGTCCTTTCTGTGTGGAGTCTGCATGTCCTCCCCGTGTCCGCGTGGGTTTACTCCGGGTTCTCCGGTTTCC
>JAOVYV010000035.1:10921797-10932671 GCA_025674545.1 Hassar affinis | reverse complement strand
CCCAGACTGCCCCACCCGGGGATCGAACCCAGGACCTTCTTGCTGTGAGGCGACAGTGCTACCCACTGAGCCACCGTATCACCCAACTGAAGAATCCAAAAGGCAATACTTTTGCCTAATTCGTTTGGGATCAAGGAAACATTTTGTAAATTAGACATTTCACCAGACATTGTGAAAGTATGTACACAACAACGTGTTTACTAGATGAGCTAAATTTGTGTTTCTATTGTTATGTAATTATTAGCAGTCAGCTGGGGGAATCATCTGTCTAAAATCCTGCAGTAACCACAGACTACATTATTTATCTCAATTTCACCTGAGAACTGCAGACATGGCAACACTGACAACAATACTCTTAATAAGAGAGATAAATATAACTGCAGAAACACTCGTATGAACATGAACATTTGAATCATATTTGCATACACTAATAAGAACACTAAGGAATTATAGTGCTTGGTTCACTGTTTCAGTACACTCTGGTTCCTCGTCTGTCAAGTTCTTGTGCTTTCGAGTTTATACCCTGTCTGCTCCTGTTTAATAGTTATGGATATTCCTTCATTACCCTTGTCTGCTGTGCTGTCCGGAATGATATAATTAACAAATATATTAGTTTCACTCAATTAGATAAAATTAGTTTCACTCGTCCTCTTCTTGAATGTACAATCTATGGCCAAGGTGAACCTCCTGGTAGAGGCAACCAGTTTTCAGGTTGAAATATCCTGCCCATTAGTCTTCACAAGACTTCACAAACAACATCCACAAAACACTCACAATCATCCATCTGTAGCATGCTTTCTGTATATCACTAGATAATTTACATTTTTCAATTCATTGTCATGGCATAAATTGTGCTACAATAAAGGACAAGACACATGCAAAGAACATTTAAAATAAAAGCAACAGGAAATGTCACATACAGTACATAAGGGCAAATAATCAGGCCATAATTAAATTTCCTACAGCCAGTTTTCAAAGTGAAACCAAACTAAGCTATCCCGTTTAACTTTCTAAGGTACACTGCTGGTAAATAAACACTCCTCTGTGATTATTTGTGCATTCTATTTGCTGCAATCACACCAGTGCAGAACATATCGCTTACACTTACCGAGAGCTGTTAGATGAAGGGGTTCTTTATCGTTCACGCACAAACCTGGAACAAAGCAAGCAGAGTGTAAGAGAAGAGTAGTCGCTTCAAAAAGAAGTGGCAATACGCTCGAGCCGTCAGATCGATATGGGCTGTGCTATAAGAAGCTCGGCCTCAGAAATATTTTGGATGAGAAAAAAGTCCCCCATATACAGAATCTATGAAGGGTTTCAATAATCAACATTATTTTCTAACGAAATTATAGCAACAGACTTATATTTTGTTTACTGAGATGGAGTGGAAATTCAGTATTAAGATCAAAGCGAGCAAGAAATCAATCCTTAGAAATAAATTCCTCTATTTATTTTTTTTTAAAAGATCACATCCCCTTGCGTCACATGTATCGGAGGAAGCACACAATGGCTTCGCCCTCCCGGACTGGCAGTTTGTTGTGTGACAAGGGGGGAAGCACTGACGGGTGGGAATTGGAGACGACTAAATTAGGGAGAAAATCGGGGAAAAAATATTTATAAAAAAAAGAATAAAATAAAATAAAATCACATCCCATTTATTAATTTCAATTCACTTTATATTTTCAAGTTATATAAGTTTGCAGATGGGAGTTTACTTAGACAAACTTGGCACAAAGCAAATTTAACCACTACTGAAAGCTAAATCTTTTTACATACTTTTTACATCCGGTCCCATTTAAGTACACTTCTTTGAGGTCTGATCACTGTCGAGGAGAGAAGACGGGACCTGAGGTGCAATTCAAATTGATGTTCTGCCCATAAGGCTAATTGTGAACTGATGAATTCAGCACCCTAGCTTGGTCTGCCTGCAGTATTTCAAGGCCATTGCTCAAACAGATTCAGTCTTGGACACATTTTCAGCTCTAATATCCTGCATGTCTAGAGAGATTATGTAACATGCTGACAAGAAACTGCTGCCAATTAAACTAGTCGAAGCTGCTCTCCGTCTCGAGGCAGTATTTTTAGCAGAGCTGGGTTAAAGAGATGGGTTTATTGCGTACAGTAGACGTGCGTGGTGAGATTAATTCACCTGTCTTTTTCTCCTATCACAGCATGAGGAAGATGAGGAGAAAGGGTCGTCCCACCCAGATCTTCAGTTGGGGAACCTGCTCATCCTTTACCTTGACACTAATGTTCGTTATCCTGCAGGAACCAATCCAACTGAGCAGATGTTTTTTGCGTGATAAGGCCAAGCGGATCCCCTGCAGACCTGGCTGACTTTCCCTGTGAGTTTGAATGCCTAATTACTGCTGTGTCATTTTAATGTGTCCATCTTAAGAGATTAGCCTTCCAGCAGCAGGAGAACAACAACTGGCCATGTTTACAGACTTATATGAGCAAAAGGAAAATGCCACTATATCATAATCACTGCTGTTGCCAGCGAGATGGAAAATAGAGTCTATCAGCAGGTGTAAGCATTGCAACGTGTAAGTCTTCTCCCAGCTGTGATGCCACCATACACTCTTTCTCCCTACCAGCTTATCACCAGTGTGCACTGTTACACTTTTAATTAAGCGTTTCCCAATCCTCTTGTTACTCTGCACTCTCTGCTCTAGCACACTCGTCGTTTCAATAAGAAACACTTCATATGGTCAAAATGGGGGTCATTACAGGATCATGTTAAAGCTTCTTAAAGTAAGGATATATAGGTATAAGGAGATATAAGCTATATACTGGAAACTCTGAAATTTATTAACTGAAATATCAAACCCATGATGATATCAAGCCATGTAGTGTTTTGTATATGTAACATGAGCCTTTCCTCTACCGCTATAGTACAAAGTGTACTGATAAAGTGAGATCAGAAGTATGAAGTATGTTTTTAAGTATGTTTAGTTTTTTATTTCAGAAAGAAGAGTGATGAATGGCCCACCCTCTTGGTTTGAATTGCCCAGGCTTTCAGTGATAACAATTCATGTACATTCAACTGAACATGGTGCCAAACCTTTTTTTTTTTCATTTCCTGACTTCCTGACTAAACAAGCAACTTTTATGGTGCAAGTGTTTTCAGTCCGATTTTTCCTGGTGTTAATTAAAAGGAAAGGTGCTTTTCTGACAAAGGTGCTTCTACAATGTACTCACCAAGGGCTCTGAGCACTTATTTGTATATTCAGGTGAGTTTCTGATTAAAAAAGCAGGAAACATCTCAATTTAGTCAATTTTAAATGAAACCTACAATGCAAAAACTGTGTAAAAACCAAAGGGTTAAACACTTTCCAAGCCCAGTGAACACTTTCAGCAGTCCTTACAATCTGAACTACATGCCACCACAATGACTATAACTACTCAAGATGGTTTGGAGTCACCCAGATGCTTTCACTTAATCTCACCTGCATTGCACTCTCTTCTGTAGTGGCTGGGACGACACTCTTTGAACATCCTGATTTGTTACTGTGTTCTACACCAGCCTTTAGCTACATGATGCCCAGTCACTTACATAACCCCAATAACACATGGGTCAACAGCAGCAGCACAGTGGCAGAAAAGTAGCATTGAGAGCTCAGTGGATATCCACAGATGAATGAGAGCAAGAAGATTTAGCTCAGTGCCTGGCACAATACCCATGCTCTCACGGCAGACTGGGCAACCGAACGAGAGAACTGCAGAGCAGAGGAAAAAGAGCCACTAGATTTTTTCCCTCTTCATTGCCCAGCTGGATCTTCTGAGTCTTTCTAGAAGTTGCCATCTGGAAAACACACGAAGGGCAATTTCCTGCCCAAATCATGACAAATGGCAGATGCCATGTATCATGCCAAAATCCTGAAATTCCCCATCTCCTCTCTTCCCTTGTTCTATCACATCCACTCCAAAAATCCCTCACTTTTCTTTTTCTTGTCCCCAGCACTCTTCTTCACCTCTCCTCCATTACTGGAGCAGGAGCACATATCCTGGCACTAGTGTAATGTGTAATGCTCTTGTCAGAATCACCTGTGCAGACAGGAGGACAACACAGAGGATAGAAGGACAAGCTGACACTCATCAGTACACCAGGCTGTCCATGAATGGTGTCAGAGCAGTCCACTGCCACAGTTTCTTGTCATGTAGACATCCCGTGTCTATTCAGAGCCTTCACAGGCCATGTCTATTGGCACACCTCCAGGTCTGGATGCCTCCTCTAAACCAGCCAGTAGTATACAATAGTCATGCATGGTTTTGAGTCATGTAGGGTGGTGAAAATTTAAATTGTAGAAAGAAGCATTTTACCTGCCTATTGTGCACCAGTAAGCAATAAAACACATGTAATGCGGTCGAAACCACATTAAATCCTACTGCTACTAAAAATGTATTGCATATCATACGTTTTTAATTGAATTATCAAAAGGCTACATGTGTTACTGATGTGAGAACAAACAGGTAAATGGTCAGATAATTAGCATCCGGTTGTATTTGCAACTACATAGCTTTAAATTCCCTTTGACACCTACATTATGCCACTTTTTTAATGAGCTGTGGGTGTTAATTCAACACTAGTGTTTTTGCTGTGTAGGTATATATTACTTCATCCAATACAAAAGCACTGCACATTTCTCTCGATCAATGATCCAATGCATCATACTGATGTTATATATCCCTTCAGGATGATATAGTATTGTGCAGTTCACTGCTAGGACTGAGATCATGCCTTCTTCACTGTGACTAACAGGAACAAAGGCTGCACCTTCTTCACAGTGACTGAAAGGAACAGAGGCCTCACCTTTTTTTATTGTGACTGACAGGCATAAAGGCCACACATTGTTCACTTGGACTGACACACACAGAGAAGGATGAAAGAAGAGAGCAAAAGAGAAATGCACAGTATGAACACATTTGATAACATCTCTACATAAAGGAACACTAATAACAAAGAGAGAACAGTGTTATTCTATTGCACATATATACAGAGGTCTGGATCCATCCAGTCTCCAATGATTCTGTTAATGCAGCTTTAATGCAGTATTGTAAAAGCTGTGAATAAAACATGGAAATAGTCTGTTTTTGCAACAAAATCAATGTAGCTATCAACCTGCATCGTTTATTATTTATCACTCTGATTTCTCAATATAAGTAACTTTCATTTACTGTTCTCTCACAAAGTCAACTCTCCTCATTGGGTTCATATCATACTATTGTCATCCCTCTGAGTAACACACAGTGGATAAATGTAAACACAGAGCATGTACGTCTTTCAGACACAGCAAGTGTGTTTCGTGTTTAGAGCTGGCGGAACGTTCAGAGCAGCGGGCGCTGCCTGACTCAGCCTCCCAGGGGACGATGCAGTTCAGCAGAGAGAGGACAAAAACAACCTGCAGCGCTCTTTAAAGGGGAAGCAGCAGCATCAAATCAGAGGGTGAGAGAAAGAGAAAGAGCCCTATTAGTATGTCCTCTAAAGCTATTAATGGGTTTACTCCACACTGTGGGGCTTTCACAAGTAATGATCAGGAATTTGAATCTGCTTCCAGATGTACTACAAACAAAATAGACTCTCATTATCAAGACACATAGACACAGGCACAGGCACACACACACACACACACACACACACACACACACACAGAGACAAAATACAAATGCACTACTAGCATACAGAAATAAGATCATATAAGTGCACGTAAATCCAGCATGTATAAACACACACTAGGTATAAATTTACTGAAAAACACACACATAATACAGACTAATTAAGGACTGGGCTATATGGCATTTCTACAACACGCAAGTATCACAATATATCTTAACTAACTGCCAGGAAAACAGTAGTGCTGCAAAATTTTAAAGCAGCATTATGTAGGATTTACCTTAAAAAACAGTAACTGGGAGAACGGCACCTTGGTCATTAAAGCTGCACATCAGAGCACCTGTTCTAGCACTCTGTAACTCCGGGCACTCTGTAACACCGGGCATGATTTCCCACGAGAAGCGGTTCTTATGGTTGGACTAGTGAGTAATACCGTGTTTGCTATCTGGCTTGCTATGTCTTGTGTTGTTACGCTTGCTTGATGTTTGGCTGTGTTAACGAAGTTTTAACTCCCTGGTTTTCGATCATTAGCCAAGTAAGTCCATTTAGACAGAGTTTTAGCCACTAGATATTAGGAACCTCGTTACGTAACACGCTCAGGCATCGGTACTGCTAATAAGTTACTGCCTAGTTACTGTTGGCTAGCTTACCACCAATGTTTCATTTTGTGAAATCCAAGTGGAATCCAAGTTTTGTAAGGTTAATTTAGCAGACTAGTTGTCCACTTCATCCCCTAGAATTGTGTCCAATGCTTCTGCAAGCTTTGCTGGAAGGGCAACATGGAAATACATTAATCTCAAACTAAAATGTTTGGTCAGTCTTTGTCAATCACCAAATAAGCCTTGAAAGATTGCAACCTTGTGAGCCTATCACAGCCAGCTTGTAATAAAATCAAACTGTGCAGTGTAATGTGCGATACAGCCTATACCATATCACCAACAACATTTTATTCAATTACACACATTCAGCACAATCAAATGCTTAGAAAACGTATTTAAACAAAAAAGAAAGAAAAGTATTTAAACAAAGATTTGTCATTCTTTTTATTAAAATTCTTCTTCATTATGTTAACACACATCTCCAGTGCCACAATAAAAACTATGCAGAGTCATATTTGTGTAAAATCCTGTAAGTGTTATTCTACTTTGTGAGTCAGTTTAATTCTTTCACTTCTGACACTTCTGAGTTTTTGCCAGTTCAGAATCATTCAGCTTGTCAACAAATGAACATGTACAGCTGTCCATGGCTGAGTTCCAAATTGCACCACACTCTCTAGACTAGTGCACTACAGTAGAAGACAGTAGAAGTAGTCCACCCTATATAGTGCACTCACCACACAGAGATTTGGATTTCAGCCCAAAGTGCAATTTGTATTTACCACAGTGCAGAAAAAGGGAATGTCAGGAATTATGTGTTTGTAAAGTTGCTTTGGGACAATGTCCATTGTAAAAAACTGCTTTAGAAATAAAATTTAATTGAACCGAATTATTGCGCTATTTCGTTTTTATTACTCCGCAACCTGTAGGGGAACCCAAGAGCTTTTAAAGATTCAGTACCAAATAGCAATACTTAATCAGATGCTTCCAAACAGATGGTAATTAATAATAAGCATACTTACAATACCCAGAATGCTCCATTTATCAATGCTCCAGTACCAATATTAGGCTATATCTTCAATCTGCTAATCTGATTGGTCGACTGGTGGAATTCCAAGAGTGTGTATATTTCTTATAAGTGCACTGGGCCATTTCACTGTGTGTATCACTCTGTTTGCCTGGGTTCACCATGTAAAGTTCCACAGCAACATCACGTTATAATAATAATAATAGTAATAATTATTATTATTTCACACAAAATGCGACATTACAAATGCATATGCACACACAACCATGTGCCTTGGCTGTTCTTCATAAGGCTTCATTCTCTCTAGTGTTAGATCCTGCCTAAGGCACTGCTATTCTCAAACAGACACACACACTGTGCAACATCTTCTCACACTACAGCTGCGACAATCTCATTCTACAAAAAAAAACATTCACATATCATTTGCATTCCTTCGGCTCTTGTGGTTTAATCATTTAACTCAACAACAGGCAGCAGATATGAGATGTAATCCGTTCTACAGTACACCATATTCATATATATATATATATATATTCAACATGAAACTGCTGTCTATGGTGCTGAAATGCAAGCATACACACTGTCCTGGCTTGTTTATAAATCAGCCTAGACATCACAATGAACTCCTCAAATCACTTCCTAATAATGTTGTTTATTCCTGTGTTGTACAGTCGTGTTATATGCATAATACGTTTGCTGCATGCTGCTCGGAATTCCTGTCTGCTATTTAACAAATGGATATTTTGATTCTAATAAGGAACACTTCATAAAACATGACATCTGTAATGAAAAAGCATTGGATAAGCTCATCAAAATACAACATGAACAGAAAACTACATAACCTTCCTGTTACAAATCCATGATCTTGTTCCAGAGCATGCATAATGCAAACATGAATGCAAAATGCAGGCTGCATATAGCGTATAGGAAATCCATTTTAGACAACACAGATTGTAAATTGTATTGGAAAGATTAGTGACGACTTCATTAGTCATCCATGTGAACCAGCGGTCTTTCCTATGCTGGAGTGGCCATTAATGTAGAAATATACAATGCCCGTCCTTCACGTCACAAACCTTAGGGCTGTATCCAAAGCCTAAAATGTACAACCACATGCGCAGAGTAAATAAAAATGCAGAAAGTGTGTTTCGGGATGAGTGATGATGGCTTTGTCAAAGACTCCAAGGCCATGTTCATGGATGAATAACTCTGCTCTCCAGCAATCTAGCAATCTTTCCCTGTCTATCTGTTTCTCCCTATGCCACCCACTTCCTTTCTCTTTCATCTGCTTCCCCTACTTCTCACTCTGCTACTTTCATTTTCCTGCTGTTTCTCATTCACTCTCTCTCTCACCCACTCATTTCACCACTTTCACCTTTCCTGACATATGAACAATAATTGCTGCAATGGATGCTCGTTTCTGTTATTACATTTTCGTGTTGCCATAATATCACCATAATAATACTGATACTGAATTAAAAAAATACTATATCAATCATTAATGAAACTATGGAGCAACTTTTGATTTGCCTGTAACTCTGATACTTAAAATAGTCCTTCTCTATGTCATCATCATTCCTTAATTAATGGTTGACCGACCCCAAATACTGAACAAAGTTAGTCACATACTGATTGGAGGCTACTAAACTGAACTGCATTGCAACATTTAGTGGTACCATCAAATATAAAAGCATTGCCTTATGAATTACAATTACATTGCATTGAGCCGAACCTTAAGCCACACGTATGATTTCAGATGATCTACATGGTGATGTGGGTTTCCTGCGCAGTACAACAGAAAAAATTCACCCTAATCATCCAGAGTTCACGAGTTTGAATCCTGATCATGCTATAGTCATACATGGCCGGGAGAGAGCCTGTCCCTATTATTACAGCATAACTACCCAACCATGAGCTCATATATGTGGAAATGTGCATATAGCAGTGTCCTCTGAGTGTGTTACACCGCCCACTGACATTTCGAACAGATGCGGTCGGCTGGCTTTACGTCTCGGAGGAAGCATGAAATAGCTTTCACCCTCCCGATTGGCAGCTGTCATGTGAGAGAGCGGAGACGCCTTATAGGTGAGCACTGGCCATGAATAAATTAGGGAGAAAAAGGGGAGGAAAAAACACTTTTATGCTTTATCCTAAAAGGGTTAATTGAAAACAGCAACAGAAAACACAACAAAAATGGTGTTATTTTAACTGTCAATCATAAAATGATAGCTTTTAAATACTGTATATCACGTAACTATTTGTCAACAAGTACCTAGAAATTGCTAGAAAGTGCTTTTTGTTTGTAGGACAAATTTGTAGCTTACATGGAATTTGATATTTACACTTTCTGATCATTCTATTTCTCCCCCTCCTATTGTCCCCCCACTCTCTCTCTCTCTCTATCTTCCCCCCGGCCGTTGCCTTGCAGTCATCCTTCACTGAAACTGATTTGGTGCTAGGTGTCCAGCCAAGCAGGCATTGCTGGAGAGAGGAAATCTATTTCCATCAATCTCTCCTGCTCCAGGCTTCCTTTATAAAAACACGTTTCATTTTAAAAGCTTTCACAGAGTCTTTCTCTGATATTTTACTCTCTCTCTCTCTCTCTCTCTCTCTCTCTCTCTCTCTCTTGCTGGTTAGCAGGATGCTGGCTGTCCCTTAGTGAACATTGCATCCTGCTCTATATTACACACACGTACTGAAGATGGTTTGCAGGAAATTACTCTAGGCACAAGGGTAATAATCATGCTGTGACTGGTCAAGTTGATACACAATGGATGAATCACTCAGACTAGACTGATATTAAATATTCATATCACGATAATCTTCTAGCCTTTTATCACAGCTTACGATTCTATCGCAATGTAAAATAATACCTTAAGCTATTTGTTAGTTACAGTTCTGTCCATCCCGTTTGTCATAACTCGCTGCCTTCTCTGGGACGGACACATCTGATGCGTTTTACATTTAGTCAAAATACAGAACCTGAGAAGACGGCTGTTCTTGTGTCTTCTGAATGGGACAGACTTTATCTCAGGACCACAAATACTGCCTGCCTACTCAGCCTCTGAACAGCCATTGTGTAACTGAATGCAGTGGTAGCTGTGATGTGTTCCTAATGATAATACTATGTGTGTTTCATATCACAACATAAATACCAATGATCAGTTAATACCTAATGAGAAAAAACATTTTAAGCCTACTGTTAGCTCTGCTAATCACTGTTTATGCTTGGATCTAGTTCATCTTACCCTTTCCTTGTAATTACTATTAGTCTCATCATGCATAAATTGTTTATACTGATGAATCTTTACTAAGGGTGTAACAAAACATAGAGACACAATTCATCAGGATGTAAGAGGTCCCAGTCTGCGCATCCCATAAATGTCAAATATACACAACACGCTTGTCACACGATTGCATTATTTTGCGCCTTGTGAGACCTGCACTTGTGAAGTCCCATAGCCCAATGGCTCCAGGTTGACCAATATGTGTTACAGGTGATACTGTTACACGACCGTGTTAAAACAATTAACCCCAGACCGTGTTAAAACAATTAACCGCAGACCCCAGACCATGTTATAACAATTAACCCCAGACCATGTTATAACAATTAACCCCAGACCCCAGACCATGTTAT
>JAOVYV010000035.1:10809195-10820638 GCA_025674545.1 Hassar affinis | reverse complement strand
ACAGAAATTTCCCAGGTCGCCCCACCCGGGGATCGAACCCGGGTCCTTCTTGCTGTGAGGCAACAGCGCTATCCACTTCGCCACCGTGCCGCCCCATTAAACTGATGTAACATACAAAAATATACCTAACGAGTTAGGAGATCCTAACACTGAACATGAGAGATCAGAGCACTGTGCATGAGAGGTTAAATGACACCCAAAACATAAAACACCCACAGTTCATAGACGTTTCATCACATTTATTTCTAAAGTGCTGACAAACACTGTTGTTTGATTTATCATTCTAAATATCACAGAGTCCTGTAATCAAGGCGCGCCCCCGAAGCTATCCACTGTTGATGACGTTGTAGAGCAGTTTTAGCCTTCGAGTTCCCTATGAAGAGCCCTTGGGATTCTGTGCAGGGATTCTGTGTAGGGAGCAGGGATACAGCTTAGAGACTATTGCGATCAGGACGTAGCCTAAAACGAGTAAGGTAGATGTAATGTGTTCACTGACGGCGCTGCTGGTTTGTGTAATTTAACTAATTTTTTTTATTGCGATCAATACTTAAACACGTTAATTTGACAGCACTAATAAAAAGCAATTTAAGCAATGTAAGGATTATAAGGAATATAATATAATAAGCAATATATGCAGTTAAATGCCATTTTCTATAAAATAATCAGAGCATACTAGAGATCTGAAAAAAAAACAGACAAGCAAGCATTCAAACTAACTAAACTAAGTGTTAAATGAGGAAAAGATCATTAAACTTAGATGAGACTGAATCTGATGTTTCCTCTGGCCTGCGTTTGCACCTCTTGATTGATGCTTCTGAGCAGAATTAATTGTGCAGCTTTGTGGCCTCAGCTAACACCGGCTCATTGCCCATGATGAATGACCATGATTGATGATATCCCACTGCGTCCACTGCGGAATCAAAAGAGAGAAACAGATAGAGAGAGGAAGAGGAGAGACCTAAGATCTGAGAAAGCGAGCATCAAAAGCAGAATTTGCAGTGGATGGGAAAGATTTGCCTGACCCTGCACTTCTCCTGAGTTTAGAAAAAACAAAGTCATCATCCGCTGTGTTGAGAGAAAATAAGACTACGCTCCAAATGTGTTGTTCATAAATCGGATGCGGTCTCTTTACTGAGTGGACGGTTTTTACGCTCTGAGTGTCAGCAGCATCTGCGCTTTCCCAAGGTTTTGGAATAGGTTTGCTGATGAAGCCAGCTGTACGGTGACGAGGTTATGTTCAGGTCTTGCCTTTGGGTGTGAAGTCATGGGTTTATATGGGGAAATAGTGCATTTTGTGAGCAGTCCTTTAAACAGTGCTGTGCTGTCTCCCATACAGGAATAATGGAATTCATATTTCCTGAAACCATACACAAAACATGACCTGTCCTGAACACATTACTGAGAATAGCTTAGTTGTTCTCTAAAAAACATTACACATGCACAATATGAAAAGCATTTCTCTTATGTACTTTGGTGTGCAAGTATGCAAATGAATATTTGTGTGTATTATCCGAAAGGGCAAAACAGGGTCATGTTGTTTATCTGAAGAGAAGATCTGAGTGCTGTGAGAAAGTGTTCTTATTTGAACTAAAATGTGTGAATGAATACCTTATGTGTGTGTTTTAACAGGGGAGCCGGGGACACTACCGGTACCACTGGCAGAGCCACAATGTCAAGCAGAGTGGTGTGGACGACATGGTGCTGCTCACCAAAATCAACGAAGACGCCATTGTGGAGAACCTCAAAAAGAGATACATGGATGACTACATTTTTGTATCCTTTATTATTTGCGGGCTGAGACCAATAAAGGGCCAGACAAGCAGTATGAGAACCATTAGAAGTGCAATAATGTCAGTGTCACTTGTCCTAATAAAAACATGACTCAGTTATTTATGGAGTTCTTGATAAAGATTCGAATGAGGAATGATCTTGGATTTGATCCACGCACCATAGATTAAATCTTGATTAGACTGGCTCTACTCAGGCTTAGCCAAACATTTACAGCCCAATCCGCTCTGATCCAGCAACCCACAAAAACAGATATTAGGTAGGTCTGTTGAGTGTGTTTGGCTGTAAGGAAGTTTGTACAATGTTCTTTGTGTTTCAGAATAGTTTATCTGACTTGTCATGTCTATTGATTCTCAGTAACGGTTGGAAAGCTATCTTAAGACTCTTTTGCTTTTTCACAACACAATGTTGTTTTCATAAAAGATGTAACTCTTCTACTGGGAGGTTGTGAAGATTTCTTTGGATTTCGTGCTTTAGAGCTAAGCCAATCCCGGATTATGGCTGTGCTGTATAATGTACAATATAGCCGGGGTACGTGGCAACATTCAAGTCTTCATTCATAATAAGGAAGCCACTTAGATAAATGCTGGACGATCCCAGTGAAATCTCATGGGCCATAAACTTCTCTGGCCTTATTAGGATTAAGGGTTCTTAGCTGATTTGGACCATTGGAAGTTTTACCCCAAAGTAAGTGCTGTGATTGTGGTCAGAAAATAGTAACAGTGATACAGTGTTGTAGTCAGCGGCATATGGGACTGAGGTCAGAGTGAGTCAAGCTCAATGCTTCCTTTATTTGCAGTGAGCAGCCGCCGCCAAGTGAGTCTAGTCAGAGGAGACAGTACTGCCTTTGCAAACCTCTGACCTATCAGTGCAGAAGTTCCTCTGCTACCACATGACAAATGCTCAGTGATATCATCATCACCATCATCATCACCATTATCATCATCATCATTTTTTAGTTAGCCAGATTCCGCACATTACAATTTTAACAACTTTTCTTTTTACTCACTGGGCAAACTACATGACTTAATCAACATCCACTTTCCTCAAACCACATTGAAGTGTCCTCACACAGACCGGCTTCTGTAGCTTGTATAACACAATGTAATGTAAAAAAAACTGGACAGAAGTACACCACATAGCTGAAACAATGGTGGGACCATTTTGAAAGAAGAATCAGCACATAATATACATTTGCTCAGCAGAAACCTCAGCCCTACATTGGATTTGTACATGTTTCAATGATGTAATGATTGTGATACGTACAAGTGCAAGTCTTAGTCACCCTATAGTTTTCAGGTACAACTTTTGTTATTGATTTTGAATCAGTACAAAATGATTTTATATTTCCAAATGTCACGTTTATATGGAAGGAAAGCATGTTACATAACAGAGCGTGTGACAGTCAGAGTCACAGTCACAGTCTCCAGAAGAGCTGTGGCAGATTCTCCAAGATGCTCAGTAAAACCTAAACTCTGATTTCTTTATAAAACTGCACACATTGTGAACACTGGGAACACTGTTTAAGAAAAAGGCACCGAATATAGACTTCCTTTAGTTTATTACTGTTTACTGCACTGTATAGTGTTTTCGCATCATCATCGTTTTCGAAGGCGTCTTTGATTTACAATGCGTTCTTAAGACTTCTGCGTCGTACTGTACAGTAATCAGCTGTATGTTTTACTGAGCGTCTTGGAGAACCTGCCACAGCTCTTCTGTAGACTTTGTCTGTCACACTTACTTCTTCTTTTGCATGCAAAACCCAGCAGCCTTCATTATGTTTTTTGTCAGTAGGGTGCCTGAGACTTTTGCACAGTACTCTATGTGTAAATGAATCTATGCTTTTTATTATGAAGCCATGGGAGAGTCTGAGTGTAATACAATGTAATATAATATATAATGGACTGTGCCTAGACTAAAAGCCTTTTAATCCTTGACCTGTGTACTTAGACATACATTGGACCTGTGCTTATATCTGTTAACCCCTTTAAACAAATGCCATACTTTGGGGACAAGGAGGTGGAGATGTACCAAGGAGCAGTAAGTGTTATATTGGACCTGAAAAAGTCTTTCATTAAAAAAATGAAAGAGAAAATGTCTTTCTTTGAAACATTGAAACTGTCTTTAAGCATACAGTGTGAACTCCAAAAGTAAAAGCCAAAGCCCGAACATTTATAGAACTAATAATTATTTTAGTAATTCTTTTCTCTCAATACAGCAAGTTTTTTTTCTTAAAGAAATAAGGTGTGGTCCAGACACTTGCACTCACTGCATTCTTAGGTAAAGGGAATGTAGCTCAGACCTGTCTTATAAGGAAGTCACCTGGCAGCATCTTTGCACAGCAGAATGTTTGCGTCCTCTCTGTTAGCCTGACAACTGACAACTGGTTCGGCTCTGTGGCTTTTTATGTTGCCAGTTTGTTATTTATATATATATATACTATTAACTGCTTTTAATTCTTCTTTTTCGTTTAGGCTCAGTATGAAAACCCTCCTCATATCTACGCACTGGCAGACAATATGTACAGAAACATGATGATTGACCGTGAAAGCCAGTGCGTCATTATCAGGTAGGTGAACAAATATGGGCGTTGTCATTCTTGGGTAAGGCGGTGGCCATGATGATATTGTTGTAGCTATAACGGTAATGTACACATGGCTGTTTTTTTTAGTATTATGAATGTCAGTAGACAATTAATAGCCTGTGCTTAATGGATGGGGTAAAAGCAGGCCTGTCCAGCACAACCACTTTTATTTGGATGCTGGCTGACCCCTTTGAGACCAACTGAGTGGAGTGTGTATGTGTATGTGTGCACACGTGTCTTCTTTCACGCCATGCAATTTATAGAATATGCAGTATCATTAGTGTCATCTCAAATTACTCTTGGTGAATATTTGCACATTTGCATGTGGATAGAAAACAAATGCCAATTTCCTGCTTCCTCACAGGTCTGTGTATGTTAGGGATGTGCAAAAGTAAATACTGCATTTCTAAAATCATCTTATAATTAGTTTGAAGGAAAACCTGTTTATACTACATGCCGTGCCACTGTCCCACCCCAAAACATGATTTCGGATCCTTTACATGTATTATGTTCTTTCATGAAGCCCTCTTTTTTTTTTTTTTAGAAAAATCTTGGTACATGGTTACTGTGCAATATTCTATTGCTACTTTTCTGATAGATAGATAGATAGATAGATAGATGGATAGATGGATGGATAGATGGATAGATAGATAGATAGATAGATAGAGAGAGAGAGAGAGTGTGTATGACAGACAGAGAGAGAGAGAGAGAGAGAGGGAAGGAAGGAGAATATGTAAACCTGGTGGAGGATGGAGGGGGGGGTGTCTTTTTTGGTGTGTGTTGGTTGTCTTCTGGTCAGCTAAGGTCACCTGGGTTATGACTGTACTGCTTACATCATGCTGAATGGCTCCCACTTCAGCATTTTCCTTTCATTTGTTTGTCCAGCAAGCTGTTACCAGCACAATTTGACCATAAAATAAACTGGAAGTGGGATTATGCTCCCAAAGCCCCTGCATGAAATGCCTGCTCAGACATTATGTGGTCAGCATTTTTACTTTCTTTGTTATTATTAAAGTAAGTTTTTCACTTACTGCAAACTCCTGGCCCTTTTTTTCAGACTTCCGGTTCTTTTTATTATGCGGCCGTTGTGAGATCATGTGACTCTGCAAGCTATTGGAATTTCCTACTCTCCTCTAACATGCTACTGTGTTAGAACAATTCTCAGAAGAGATACATGAAACAGTCGCTTTTCTTTTGGTCAGGTCTCAGGTTCCTGCCGTTTTGATGTAGCTCATGCTGAACCACGTGTTCTAACTATGGCATAGACTCCCATTGTTTCAGCATCACAATGGTGACGGAAGCTGCGGATCTGCTGCATAAAAACAGGCTTTTTCAAGTGGAGGAAGCCATTTAGAGAGGAAATTGTCCCTCGCTAGAACAGAGGTAAGGACACAAAGAGAAAAGTTAATTCCCAGGAGTCACTGACCCCCTCATCACCTCATTAGTCCACCATGTGCCACAAAAGGCCAGACTGGACATAGAGTTTGGTGTAAAGAATACAAACGCCGGCACTATACAGTGTGCTTCTGTGTCTGTTTTGGCTAAGGGGTAATGAGTTTTATCATAGTGTGTTGAATGAAGCTGACAAAGGTCACAGGAAACACTGCTGGTCCTGGTGTTTCTCTTTTCCTCTGTGTCCATATATGGCCAATAAAATCATGGAGAAAATGTCTTTAGCTGTGTAATTACAATATACAATGGGGAACTCCCACAGTGCAGGATTAAAATAGCAGTCAGATTGAAACTCCAGCCCTTGGTGTGACACGAGAGAAGGCTTCATAGGTGTCATAGTGCCAATATCTTCCTTCATGTGGAAAGCCGACACGACTCGGATGAGGAGTTATACAGAGAGATACAGAATATTATAAACATATACACCAACCATCCGCTTTATATTAGGAACACCTGAATATGCAGTTATCCAATCAGCCAATCACGTGGCAACGAGGAGATGTTTTCCAAGCTTCAGCTTCAGGTTTGGTGAATCTGTGCCACCTCTAGCTTCAGATTTTTTTCTTGGCTGCTCTTGTAGCCCATCTGCCTTACATTTTGACAGAAGGATTTTGACAGAGATGCTTTTCTGCTGACCGAGGTTGCGAGTGGTTATTTGACTTAAGTGTGTTTGAGTTCCTGTGAGCTCGAGCCAATACAAAACAAAACGTTTGATGTGTGTGATGAAAAGTGGTGTGCATAACAGCCCTAACCGCAAGACACAGTAGAAGGCTTCTCAGGGCGAAATTAGCCGAAAAGAATAGGTGTATAGAGTTACTGTTGTGTAACGTCATAGGTCTTGGAGTCATTCTTTTGGCCTTCTCCAATGGCTCATAGCTGCATCAGCTCTGAATGGTATCACAGCCTGGATTGCTAATGAAATACAAAGAAAATTACCTCTGAATGTGTGAGGCCATGCCAGACTCTAAGCAGGAGTCAAAGCCAGTGTGAACCACGATGAAACAGGCTCTGAGTGATTATCTTGGTTTATAATGGTGCATTTATGAAACTAGTCTCTTTATGTCCTATGGAGGGAAGCATACGTTAATTTGTTCAGTTAATTCAGCAAGCTTTGAGATTAATGTTACAATGACATCACGGTTTTGTAGTCTCATACAGTAACTGAAGCCGAGTATGCATCAGTACAGGGATTAACAGTATACACACAGACGCATATACACAATGGTGCATTCAATTGGAAACCATTGGTTTGTATTTTAAAATGGAAAGACAAACAGTCATGTTTGCGAGAATATTTTCTAGGCACCTGGGAAAATATGAACTCCTAATAAAAGATTTTAGCTAGCTAACATGCAACTGTCAGGAATTTTATATGTACAATCTAATGGCACAGTGAGATTAAGACCCACAGATGTTTTGGTGAATTACTATGGAATTTTGTTCAAGGAGAATGATATTGTCATTACACATTGACCACTAACTTCTTCTAACGTAATGTGAAATGTCAACATTGCCTAATGACGTCTGAACTCATGGCAGTTATGAAATTTCGAATTTTCTGGCTAATGAGGGTTTTGTTCACGTCTCAAACTGAAAGGTATATGCTAAACGAAGGTATATGCTGTAATAAATAATATAGATTTTTTGGATATATTAATATTGATTTCTGTTAATTACTACTATGATTTATATTATCATTATCTACAAATTCACACTTTAACCTTCACTCTTAATTGGACCTGGCTAAAAGTCTTGCTCAAGGACCCAGCATAGATAAGGGAACTTGGTGTTTCTGGGAAATGACCTCCCAACCTGGTTCTGATTAGTTGCCCAAATCACTGGCAACTGCCCCAATTTCTCAACAGCTTTCTGGAAAGATGGCTGTCAGGCTGAAAATAAATATTAGAGCTTCCTTGCCCTAACAGTTGGAGAAAAAGTGTGTGGGAAATTCTGACTTTCTTACCTAAGCATATAAATTCATTCATTTCATTTATCCTCAGTAAACGCTTTATCCTGGTCAGGGTCACGGTGGATCCGTAGTCTGTCCCAGCCACAGATATTCACATATTCATTCAGGCATTCATTCACAACTATGGAAACACACAGGAACTTGAGTTCGAGATCAGACCAGGCACCTTGGAGCTGTAAGCCTGCAGTGTTTCCCACCACATCCATAGGCATTACAAAAGTATCTTAAATTGCTGGGTCAGTGTTTATTGACCTCAACCTAAGATGGCTCGGTGTGTTCCCCGTTCTTGCGCCTGCCTCCCTGAAATAGTGCAGCCACCATAATAAAAATAGTCAAGTGTTTATTTGTGGAATAGTGGTCAGCTCTGATGCTGAGAATGTACTTAGCTTTCTGAGTTTTCTGATGACGCAGCACTCAGCCTGTTATGTGCGGACTGTTGTTTTGACTGCACTTTCTGTCTCATAGTGGCGAGAGTGGTGCTGGGAAAACTGTCGCAGCCAAATACATTATGAGCTACATCTCCAGAGTGTCAGGAGGAGGACCTAAAGTACAGGTGAGTCCGACATGTCTGTCTATACTGACAGCAAGCTGCAAAATCAGATGAAGGAAGTTTGGAAAATTGTCATTGTCATTTTTGCACCTGAAAACTGATCATTGCACCTGATCATTTCCTTAAACAGACCTGATCATTTCCTTAAACAGACCTGATCATTTCCTTAAACAGATCTGATCATTTCCTTAAACAGATGCAGTCTTAAAAGCTTGAGAAAAGAATGCGTTATTGAGTAGTGTCATGCCAATCTGCAACATTTAATGTAGTCATCATTATGACTACATTAAATGATTATGACAAGTTCTGATGATCTGATCTGTTTTGTTGAGAATGTGATGTGCTTCGTATTGCGTGTGTGTGTGTGTGTGTGTGTGTGTGTGTGTGTGTGTGTACAAGCTCTTATAGTCACTGCAAGTGGAAATAAATGGGTGACTGGATTTTCTGGTATTGTTGATAAGCTATATAGCTCACCATTAAAGTGACCGATATGTCCTTGAACTAAGCAGATTATTGAATTCAAAGTCTAATCTGCTTCATTTCTTCCTGCTCATTGTGCTCTTGCTTTTGTGCATTCCCTCATATGACACATTGTGTGGTGGTTGCTTCCTCCCTTTTCTGCCCTGTTATTTGACGCTCAGTGATACACTACACCCTGACCATTATAGTCTCTCTCTCTCTCTCTCTCTCTCTCTCTCTCTCTCTCTCTCTTCTCCCTACCCCCTCCTGTCTCTCTGATTTATGCTTAATAGACGATAATAGCACTTTCCTCATAACCATAAAGGAAATTTGCATTATCTAAGCAAACCGTTCTAATACGCTACATTAAGTAGAAAGTAATTACCTTCTTGAAAGCACTGAACTGTCTATCTATCCTCTGCAAATTATGTCTGCTAATATGTTTATGCAACTAAAACACTACAGTAATTCATTTAAATGATTATCTTGGACCTGTTGGATATTCTGCTGTATGTTTGCCCATACTGCTAGACTGCCTTCTGAAATCCACTCAACAGTTGAGTTTACAGGCTCCCCAGAAATGCTACCATACAACGTCTGCGTATAATAAAAGATGTACTTCTCGATCGTCTCACTGATTCAAAATGCATGTGGTTCTGATCCGCGGATAATTTGGAGCAGATAATTTAATCCAGGCAAAGACGACTTGGTGCACTTGGTGTGTGTGTGTGTGTGTGTGTGTGTGTGTGTAAGTGTAATGACATGCAGACAGTGTTGCAGGCACATGACTTTCAAGTATCTCATCATCATCATTATCATCATCATCATCATCATCATCATCATTGCTACTCTGTCTTTCTCCACAGCATGTCAAAGATATCATTCTGCTCTCCAACCCTCTCCTGGAAGCCTTTGGAAATGCCAAGACCCTGAGGAACAACAACTCGAGTCGATTCGTAAGCGCTCTACCTTCTGCCATGGCTTTATGGATAAAAGCGAGTGCTCCTAAAGTCATGTGGTTTACCAAATCTAAGCTGAGAGGCTTCCAGGGCTTTATGGGGTCTAAAGAAAACAGAAGGAACTTCCAATTAAAATAAAAAGAGGGAGAAAAAAGAGCAAGAGCAAGGGAGTCCTATTATTACCCTCTCCTGTCTCTTTCTGGCTGCATTATGAGTGGGACACAGGGCCAGGTGGAGTCAGGGGCTGGAAACAGAGAAGAATAAGAGGGTAGGGTGAATCCAGGGTAGGCATTCAGAGGCCAGCTGATATATGAGCATGAGTACACTTCACAGTGTATAGGGAGGAATCACATCTAGTTATTGTGAACTCAGTAGACGTGAGTCACTCTATTTCTATGCTCCGTTTAGTCACTCAGAAGAAGAATGTGTAGGCTATTTGAGACTTGTTTGTATTGGAATAGAAGCAAAGAGCAAAAATCATTGCAATAATAGCTTGAGTCAATGCCTGTAAGATCCATCCCAGGCTCTGTAGCCCTAAACTGTGTTTCAAGTCCTTAATTATTTTTGTTAAAGCTTTAATCCAAAATATTATTTATAAAAAATATTCTGAATTCCTGAAGCAAGGCATTTAGTATCAGACCATCTCTATGACTCAGTATTAATGAAATATGACATGAAGCCGTTATTTGTCATATATACATTACAGCACAGTGAAGTTTTTTCTTTGCATACCCTAGCTTTCTGTTAGGAAGTTGGGGACAGAGCGCAGGGTCAGCCATAATGTAGCCACCCTGGAACAGGGAGGGTTAAGGGCCGTGTTCAAGGGCCCAACAGTGGCAGCTTGACAGTAACCCGGTAACCCAGAGCCTTAATCTATTGAGCCACCACTGCACTGAGTATTATTTTTTACTCCTGGGTAAATGAATTGGATGTGACACAGCCACGATTAGATGTGGAACAGCCATGTGGAGGACGGGGTTAGAGGGAGTTTAGGAGCCTCAGTGCTGTTGGGAATCTCACCACACCATTGCTTTGCCTTTTTTTTCTGTACTTCTGTACTGCACAAGACAGTAGGCTGCATGTGATGTGCGTGTGAGGATGTGTGTGTTTAAACACGGCTTAACACTGAACGTTTCTTCTGGCAGGGCAAATACTTTGAGATTCAGTTCAGCTCCGGCGGTGAACCAGATGGCGGGAAAATCTCCAACTTCCTGTTGGAAAAATCTCGCGTGGTCACAAGGAACCCTGGTGAAAGAAGCTTTCACATCTTCTATCAGGTGAGAGCCAGACCTTAGGGAACTCTTTTCATCTCTCTTCTGGGGAGGACAGGGGAGAAAGATTAGCGATGGAGGAATTCAGAAAAAGGAAAGACCTGGCTCTAGTCTGTTTACTGCATGAACACTTTGGACAAGACACAAGACTGTCTGGCTTTGCTATAATGGAGCTTCCTCTTTTTCTTGGATCAGAAGGGATACAATTAGACCGGAATGACCCTGCAGTATGCTCTGTGATGGAGGCACAGCATAGTTTTGTAGTTTATTTGTTAATATAAAATTAGTATGATAATATAGAAATTCTTGGTTCAAATCTAGCAGTAATGACAGGGTATATACAGGTGTTAGACAATGAAACTGAAACACCTGTCATTTTAGTGTGGGAGGTTTCCTGGCTAAATTGGACCA
>JAOVYV010000035.1:10578210-10592825 GCA_025674545.1 Hassar affinis | reverse complement strand
CTACACCATACTAATAAATTATTGTGGTCTAAAATGACAGGTGTTTCAGTTTCATTGTCTAACCCCTGTAGTTTGTCTTGATGGAGGAGGTTTAAATGCTAAGCAACAAAATTTGGACCTATTTAAGTTCAAACTGGGTACAAGGGTAAAGTGTACTGCTCTCTAGTTGCTGACAGTGAAATGGTGGCTTTACCTCTACACAACAAGTTTGTTGTTATCATCCGTATGCATCTAAATAACTGTTGTGGTATTGCATTAAGGAGACATATGATGTGTGTGTGTGTGTGTGTGTGTGTGTGTATATACTGCACTTCCCACGCACTGTACTGAATAAAGTAAATAATGCACTTAGCAATTATGTAGTGCCATGCATGTCTCCTTCTCTCACTCTGCACGACAGGATGGAAGGGGTGGCAGCTCTGGCTTGCTTCTGTCAAAACACTGGCGCTTCACTCCTCTCTCTGTTCCACATCTTTACATTTCCTCCTTTGAATATCACACTGTTACAGTATTCTTGCCAACTAAACTCCATGTCATTGTTCTTTACTGTCTACCATGTGCTCTAGGTCATTTCATAGAAGAGCTAGACACTCTTCTGTGTCTCTTTCCAGTCACTGAGACTCCACTGATTCTGCTTGGTGACTTCAACCTTCCATCAGACAAGCTGCGCTCATCCTGTCTTCTCCCTCTTCTAACCTCGTTTGACCTTCACCTTCAACCAGTCCCCTCCAAAAACAGAGCAGGCAATGTCTTGGACTTGGTCTTCACTACTACACCTACCTCAGCAAGGGATCTTGAAGTAACTACATTGCTCAGATCACCCCTTTCTGTCATTTGCTCTTTGTCTCCATCCTCACCTTCTCACCTTTACTACCACACGCACCACCAGCACTTGTTGCACCCTAAGCTTAGCCTTTGCTAAGCACCATTGGATTGTGGATTGCTGCTGTACACAGTGCCATGACTATAAAGGCATCTTATCTTTAAAACAATTCTAATCCTAATTTTGCCTGAAATTTCCATAGCTATAGTTCTTCACAGTTCTTCAACTCTTCTAATAATTTCCATCACTGGTAAATTTAAGCTTTTATTTTGTTAGTAGACATTTACATTTATGGCATTTGGCAGACACTCTTATACAGAGTGACTTACATTTATCTCACTTATACAGCTGAGCAGTTAAAGGTTAAGGGCCTTGCCCAACATTGGCAGCTTGGTGGTGCTGGGATTTGAACTCATGACCTTCTGATCAGTAGTCCAATGCCTTAACCACTGAACTACCACTGTCCCCATAGAAATATCTGATCATCTAAAAAGAAAAACAGGCATATTGCTGGTTTATTTGCAACCTAGCAATGATCAACAGTCTGCATTTCCATGTTATGGTTAAAGCTCCTCCAGGAAGCAACAAAAAAGCATCTCAAACGTCTACTACTATACATTCAATGATCTGGAAGTTGTCCTGTGTAAACACATTTTCTCTCACCCGTGATTCTTCCCAGTGTCCTCCCAGATGCAGCCAAATTACGTCCAGCGAATCCTGCTATGTGAGCGCCCAGACTGTAACCGATAAGGTGGGCCTTTCCAACAGGAAACTGGGTGAGATCCTGGAAATGACAGAAGCAACAGTTCTGTGAACGTATGCGTTATGTAATATGATGTAATATTTTTTCCAGAGGTGAAAGCTCAGTGAAAGTTTGAAAAACAGCCTGGTTTGTAGGCTTTTTGTTTGATTGCCTCACCTCAAGCCACATGATCAGCTGGGCGATCTCCTGACCCACCAACCGTGTGTTTTGCACAGCAATGGGATAGTGCTGCTGTGCCAAGGTCAGCCAGTCACTGACAAGAATATTGATTTCTTTCTGTGTGCTCTTAAGCGCAGCGGCCAACCGAGTGACCCAGCTTTCTATCATCCCATCCACCTACAGCCACACAAAGAGGTCAGGTCATTGACTGGCAGTTGGAGTCAAGTTATCGCCCTCATGATTGGTGATGAATGTCTATAGGTGTCTGTGAGAGCCTGATTTGGAATAAATTGTTATAGAATATTCACCATGCTTGTTACAATCACCCTTCTCCACAATAACCCTTATTACTCTGTGCATCATTTCCTGCCAGTGCCTCTCAACTCTGCCTGGTGCCTGCACTATTACTATTAACCCTGTTGAAAAAGCACTGCACATTACAATAGGAATGCCCCTGCTTCTAACTGAAGAGGAGGTACCATTTGAACAGTATTTGTACCCTGACATTAAGGCTGTACTATTCAGACTGGATGAGACTTCAAGGCAGCTAAATATAGTCAAATTGGATTTGCATTAGTGTGATATTAAAATTGAACATCGGGCCATAAATAGCCTTAAAATTAAATTGTTAAATTGTTAAACAGGATAATCCTTAACATATACTAATCCAGGCTTAATTTTTGCTTTTAGCTCTTTGCTTGTATAAAGGTTTATGGTCTTATAATGACTTGATTATGTGGTGCCTTAGCTGCCTAATGACTGTAACAGACTCCCAGGATTACAATTCCTGCCCCAAACAATTACAATTCCTGCCTTCCTTACAGTCCTTGCCTTCTGAATGGATTTCAGTGACATTCGTTTCATACATCTTAAATTTTTTAAAACTTCATTTAATCCATCACCGGGTGTAATCGTCACAGTATTGTACTGTCTGCTTTGGAGTCTGTATATTCTGTACTGCCAGTTCTGGGTAGCCGTATCTGCCCTATATTTTCCTCCTCATAATGAAGTCCCATACCGACCAGCCGTGGATGATGATAACCAGCGGGTGGCTGCTGTTGAAGCTGCAGGACTGCAGGGTGTGGGCCTGGAAGAGCTCGACAGTGCAGGCATCTTCTATATCCTTCCCACGCGTATACATCCTGAACATGGATTTCGGCTCATAGTGTGTTTTCATCTTCAACTCTGTAACAGAGTCAAACAAACGCTGCGCTAACTATTTTATAAAGATGTGTGCATGTTTTTTCATGCTTTTGCAATAGGAGATTTTTTTTTTATTTGTATTTTTTGTATATTTTATTTATTTTCATTTAATTTGTTTATTTATTTTATTCGATTCCTGTGCCAATATTTGTTGCCTCACCACCACTTGTCCTGAGCGCAGTAATGCTTTGTTGTTTTTTAATTTCATACATAATAGTGCAATCTTAGAATTCAGTATGATTTTGTTTATCCAAGTCAAATAAGAAAAGAAAATTTGAGAAGCTGCAAATACAAAACTACTCTGCTGCCAGGTCAACACTGGCTACATAAAATATGCAAAACCAACATGGTGATAAATAAGCAGACAGATTATCTATGGTATATTTGTTGTCCTCTTCCCTCTGCTCATCTCCCTCTACACCAGCGACTGCACCATGCTCCATGGATCCAGCTGTTAAACTCCTGAAATGACAGTGTTCATCAGACTTATCCAAGTCATCAACCAGTATGCGAATCAGCTGGTGCTTTGGTGCAGTCAGATCAACATGAAGCTAAGTACTCTCAAGAACTTGGAGAAGACAGTGGACATTATGGGACACCCCTAAGCACTGCTCCATCTCACAATCCCTCTCCAACAGCCCTGTGTCAACTTTCCTGTTCTGTCATTTCCCAAGACCTGGAGTGGGAGACCAACATCAACTCAAAAAATGGCCCAGCAGAAGAAGCACTTTCTGTAGCAACTAAGGAAGTATGGTCTGCCACAGGAGCTGTGAGACAGTCCTACACCACAGGCACTGAATCTGTCTTGTGCACATTCATTACGGTCTGGTTCAGAACAGCCACAAAACAGGATAGAAACAGACTGCAGTGAGCAGTAATGGAAGAAAAAAATCCCAGATGCTTCCCTGCTCACCCTACAGGTCTTGTATTCTTCAAGAACCACAAATAGGTCAGAGAAATGATTAGTTTCCTCACACCCTTTTTCAGTGTCTCCCCTCCAGCAGAACCCTGTATACAAAAACTACCAGACAGCGGAGCAGTTTATTTCCTCATGCCATCACGCTGATAAAAAGCTGACCAGTACCATCTGCTATGCCTTAGCTACTGTTTCTTTAGATAGATATCACTGCTTCACATATACTCCTTCACATATACAAATGATGTATAGCACAAACCCTATTTACAGAAAAGTTGGAACACTTTCTTAAAATATAATATATAAAATTTTATAATATAATATAATATAAAATATAATATGTGAAATCTGTAATTTGTTCATTTTCTTTAAGATTTATTTAGCTGACAAAAGGAAAAGAAAAGATTTTCAGTGTTTTCAATGACAAACCCAATAATGTTTCTTAAATATAAACAAATGTAGAAATTGATGCCTGTAACACACTCAAAAAAAGCTGAGACAGAGCCTCTGCATCAATGGTACCTTCACATGTATGCAGATCACCCATATCATGGACACTGATGCTCCCCCATTCTGTCACAGATGCTGGTTTTGCACTTTTTGTTGGTAACAGTCTGGATGGTCTTTTTTATCTTTAGCAGATAAAATCCAACATCCATTTTTCCCAAAAACAAGCTGAAACGTGGACTCACCTGACCACAGAACACATTTCCACTGTCTTTCAGTCCATCTCAGATGACTTCGGGCCCAGAGAACTTGCCAGTGTTTCTGCGCAAAATTAATATATGGCTTCCTCTTTGCAAAATACAGTTTCATGTTGCATTTCTTGATGCAGTGCTGGTCTGTATCATAAGTGACAATTATTTTCCAAAGTACTCCCGAGTCCACGAGTCTATGTCCATCATGAAAGCATGACAGTTTCTCAAACAACACCTCCTGAGGGCTCAATGGTCACACATTCAGCAGCAGTTCCCGCCCTTGGCCTTTAAGCACTGAGATTTCCCCTGACTCCCTGAATCCTTTCATGATATTATGAACTGTTGATGGGGAAAGACCTAAATTCTTTGAGAAACATTGTATTTGAACTGACTGACAATTCTCTCAATGACGTTTGGTACAAAGTGTTGAGCCACGATCGATCTTTGCTTGCAAAATCTAAGCCTTTTGGTGGATGGTCCTTTTATACTCAGTCTTGATGACCTCACCTGTTACCAGTTAAACTGTTAATTGTAGGACCTTCCAGTGCTACTTGTATAACCTTTTCTGTCTTATTTTGCCTCTGTCTCGACTTTTTTTGAGTGTGCAGCAGCCATCAATTTTTAAATATGTTTATATTTAACAAATATAATTAGGTTTGTCATAGAAAACACTGAACATCTTTTCTTTGTCCTTTTGTCTGTTAAATAAAGGTTCAGGTCAATTAACAAACCTCAGCCTTTCTGGAAATAGGGTTTTACAACTGCTTGTGCAAATTCATTCCCATATAAAGTATGATGCACATTATTGTAGTTTGCATGACCACACACACACATGCATCTTTATGTATATTCTTTGTCTTTTATAAAATTGATATGTTGCTTATATATTTTGTATTGTCTGTAGATAGCCTGTAGACCCCAACTTCCAGAACCAAATTCCTGTTGTGTTAACATACTTGGAAATGAATCTGATTTTGATTACTGATTTGGGTATGTGGGATCACAGCTGATGTGTCCTCATGTGGCTCTTTCAAAATCTTGATGTTTCATGACACATATAAAGAGATGTGATGAGTTAAAGTGAGCATGGCTGCTACTGTATTTTCCAATCCACTTTAATCAATCCACATGATAACCACCCACCTGGTGTTGTGATTTCAGCCTGTACAAATATTTCTGTGTAAGGAACAGTAAGTACACTTCTGTACACTTACGTAACCGTTTTGTACTGAGGTGCCTGCTGACCGTAATTCCAAGTGTATATGTCATTTTTCATTTTCTGAATAAACCAATACCACAATTACAGTTATCTAATATGAGATTTCCAAATGAGTTCATGTGAGTTATGGACTTACTCCCTTGTCTGTTCATAACAACATTAATAATAAACATTAATTTAGTTAGCAATGTAATTTAGAAAGCTAGCACTGATATAATAACTGGGGCTGTATGGTAAACTCTACAATATAGTTGGATGTGTACCTTTAATATGCTTTAGCTACTGTATGTCTTGTCTGTTTTGGTTATAACTTCACAGTTTGATTCGACAAGGGCAGCACGATGCCACAGTGGGTAGCGTTGCTGCCTCACAGCTCCAGCTTGTCTTGCTCTATCCTGAGTTAGATTTAATCTCTATGTGGAGTTTTGCCTGTTCTTCCTGTCTTTGCATGGCTTTCCTCTGGGTCCTCTGGTTTCCTTCCACTGTCCAAAAACATGCAGGTAAGTTCATTTGCTGCTCTAAATTGCCCCAATACACCGATCAGCCATAACATTAAAACCACCTCCTTGTATCTACACTCTTTGTCCATTTTATCAGCTCCACTGATCATACAGCTCCACTTTGTAGTTTTACACATAGAGACTGTTGTCCATTTGTTTTTCAGCAGACATTTTTATGCTTTTTATGCATTTTTATGCTGTTTTTCGGGGGTCAGGACCACCACAGAGCAGGTACTATTTGGGTGGTGGATGATTCTCAGCACTGCAGTCACCATGATGTGGCGGTGGTGTGTTAGTGTGTGTTGTGCTGGTGTGAGTGGATCAGACACAACAGTGTTTCTGAAGTTTCTAAACACTGTGTCCACTTCCTGTCCCCTCTATTAGACACACCTACCTAGTTGCTCCACCCTGTAGATGTAAAGTCAGAGACAGTAGCTCATCTGTTGCTGCACAGTTTGCGTTAGTCATCCTGTAGTCCTTCATCAGTGCTCACCGGATGCTACTCACAGGCAGGGTATTTTTGGTTGGTGGACTATTCTTAGTCCAGCAGTGATACTGGGGGGTTTAAAAAGGGATTTCAGCAGCAACAGATGAGCTACTGTCTCTGACTTTACATTTACAAGGAGGGGCAACTAGGTAGGTGTGTCTAATAGAGGGGACAGGAAGTGGACACAGTGTTTAGAAACTTCAGCATCACTGTTGTGTCTGATCCAATCATATCTGCAGAGCACACTTAAACATATCAGTATCAGCACAGCAGTGCTGACAATCATCCACCACCCAAATAATACCTCCTCTGTGGGGGTCCTGACCTCTGAAGAACAGCATAAAAGGGGGCTAAAAAAAGTCTGCAGTAAAACAGATGGACTACAGAGTGCACCTGTATAGTCAGTGGATCTGATAAAATGGACAAAGAGTGTAGATACAAGGAGGTTATGGCTGATCGGTGTATGTGAATGAGTGTGTGAGTGCATGCTGTTCCTGGGATAGGGTCTCTGGGTCCTCTGCAACCTTGACCAGGATAAAGCAGCTCCTGAAGATGAATTAATGTATTCGCCAATGCAACACTACCAGAGTACTAATGTGCACAGAGGCATTTTTTTTGTCAAACACTTTATGTCAAATTATGCAAACGCAAGCCAAACAAACTTCACCGCTCAAACAAACTTCAAAGCTCTAGAGTCGAGTCTTCAATGTGAAACACTGACTGCATAGATTTGACTCTGTACGGTGAGCCCTGGCCTTCTATTATCTTTTTCTTTGCTGTTTTTTTGAAACAAACTGGTTTTCACTGTGCCTGCTTTCTAGCACACAGACTGCTGATCTCTGACTACTCATCACTTTTAATAGCATAAATTAACTACCAGATAATGTATGCGTGTTGGTAAGCAAGAGTTATATTGCAAAATGTATTGCATGAAAAGCAGGTCATTAATAATCACTCACCTGCTCTGTTTCCTCTTTCTCTCCTCCCATCACACAGGCATGAGGTAATTAGCAGGAAGGGCAGCACGTTAACCACATGCATTCTGCACCACTTGTCTTCAAGGGCTTGCTAATGCAACAACTAATGGCAAGTTACTTCTTAATGTTGAGTTTTATGCATCTATCTATCTAGGCACCCTCAGGCATTTATCATTCTCTCAGGGAAAGAGGGCAGATGTGGATATGCGTCCAAACATAAAGCAGGAAAGGGCCACTTCATGGAAATGCAGAAGGTTGGGGGGAAATTGGGAGGGTCCTGGGTGCAAAGGCACTCTGAGAATAATCCACGTGTTCAACTGTGAGTTACAAAACCAGGGAGTAATAGAAATGGGAGGGAGGGAGCGAACTCAATGCACATTTTTAGTCCGATATATTTTTATTACCTCTCTCTACTCTGAATTGAGTTCTTTGCATTAAGGCAATGATTTACCACTGTGTAAAATAGCCATGCACTTTGTAGGTGACAGCAGCACTCATAAGGCTTGCACTGTTATTGAACTGCTGTTGTCTGAAGTTAAATAACTGCACTGGATCAATAATCCCAACTGCACCGGCTTCATTCATACCAGTACAGAACATGTGAACTCTTACTCAGTTATGTAATCACGATGCTGAAAGCTTCAAATGCCTCAATGCTTTTGAGATATTTAAATATATAAAGAAATGTGAGCATATAATATTGTATTAAGCAGTAAACAGAAAACCGGGAAACATTACATCAAACTTTTAACGTGTCCTTGCTCTTAATTAGGCATACATTTCCTTCACAGTCATGCAGTTTTCTGAAGAGGATTGCAGATTGTTCCAGACTTGTTGGAGAACTTGCTTCAGTGGTTCTGTAGTTTGACTGACAAAGACAGAAGCAGACATCCTAGCCGTTTTATCAGACAGGTGTTCTGTTACTGATTTGAGCCCAGTTCATAATATAGTACAAACATTTCTCTGTTACACTGAATCATTTGCACAGGCCTGTATATTTGAACAGTACAATCATATGATTTGTGCATTTATCTGAATATTCAAGTGATATATTCAAGCAAGGAGCCACAGGACCTGCATTATGAATAATGTAGTAATCCTGGCCCTGTATAACATGAAAGTGCTGTGTCTGGGAATGTGTGCAAACATAGCCAGCTAGAGAAAAGCTGACCTGGAACACACTTTTCTTCACAAATTTGATTTCAAAATCAGATTTTTTTTACACTTATCAGATTATCATTGGTGTTAATAGTGTAAGGGCTTTTATGGGACAGGCCAGTATTAAGCCATACTGGTCTTTAGCATGAGGATTCATAACTGGAGGTATATATTGATGATGCTGTTTTTATTGGACAAACATCCTGTATTTCTGATGACCAGATGCTGACGCAAACATCCATAGTTCTTGTCATTGATAATATGCAACGTAATGGAATCATGATGTAGCTTTTTATTGTAAATGAAAACATGTATTTACATTTTTAGTAACATTCCTTTTGCAGAAATATCAACTTAATGTTGGAATATAAATGAATCTTATCGGAGCAAGTGGCAGAAGAACTAACAGGGCTTTGAGAATGTTTGCTTTTCCAAACACTCTGCTTTTGTGCACTTCTGGCTCCTCTACAATCTGCCTACGATAGCTTGATCAACCATAAACCTTGTTTTTAGATGAGAAAAGCTGGTGTTTGACTTTTGATGCATAGTAATTATGGACAGGGTCAAAAACTGTTAAAAAACTGTGACATCATCATTTTACATTGTCTTTACATGCGTTAGTTAATAAGCTTCAAGGTTTGGAAATGCAAAGTTAACATGAAAGACTGTACATTCAGTGCATTTTCCAGTGCAATGCGCTTTGGTAGACAGCAGTTCTAACTCCAGGAACAGATATGTAATGAACTCAAAACATACGATCACTGTGACCCAGATTCATGAGCAAACAATATCTCTGTATCAGGTGCATAGGGCCTGTCTGGTCCAACTTGATTTCATCTACTACAGGGTACATCTGTGAATATTCAGAATACATGCTGAGTAAACACTCATTACCTTTAATTAGGTTATGAAAAATTGTATTCCATGAGTAAGATTTTTGTTCATTTCCAAACTAATGTCAGAAGATATCATTACCATACCATTAAACTGTATGTGGTTAAAATACACATATCATTTTTTCACATATCATTTTTTCTAAAAAGTATTTGGCCAGGTTTCTAGTCACAGGTTACTGGCAGCCAAATACCTTTCAATCAAATATGCCTGAATTAATATTTGAATTGAAATCTGTTTTTATTTAGGTGAATGTGACCAGGCATTGGTGAATTTATATCCATGTGTGATTGGAGGTAAGGACTAGCCCACACACAAACTGCACACTGTTAAGTGCAACGGCAGGTCTTGTGGAGTGTTCTTAGTGTACACTTATCTGTACCTTCCCAAAAACAGCCTGAGGAAGGACAACTGGTGAACTGGCAACAGGGTCATGGGCGACCACAGACTTACTGACCCAATTCCACAGAAAAGCTACTGTAGCACAAACTGAAAAAGTTATTGCTGGTTATGATAGAAAGGTGCCAGAACACACACTGTTCACACCACACACCACAGACGGGTCAGAGAACCCATGCTGACTCCTGTTCTCTGCGGAAAGCAGAGAGAACATGAGCATCAGAACTGCACCATGGAGCAATGGAAAATGGTGGCCTGGTCTGAAGAAAATGGTGACCTGGTCTGAAGAAAATGGTGGCCTGGTCATGTTGTTTTCTTTTACATAACGTAGACAGCTGGGTGCATGTGCGTTGCTTACCTGGGGTCACCAGGTGCACTATGGGAAGGCGGCAAGCCGACAGAGGCAGAGTGATGCTCTGTGCAATGTTAGCTGAGAAATCTTGGGTTCTGGCATTCATGTGGATGTTACTTTGACACATACCACCTACTTAAACATTGCTGCACACCAAGTACCCAGCTTCATGGAAACTGTATTCCCAAATAGCAGTGGCCTCTTTCAGCAGGATGATGCGCCTGCCACACTGCAAAAATGGTTCAGGAATGGCTTGAGGAAAGGGTTCAAGGTGTTGACTTGTCCTCCAAATTCCCCAGATCTCGATCTGATCCATCATCTCTGGGATGTGCTGCACCAACATGTTCGATCCATGGACAGCTCAACTTACAGGACTTAAAGGATCTGATACTAACCACAGCACACCTTCAGAGGTATGGTGGCGTCCACACCTCCATGGGTCAGAGCTGTTTTGGTGGCACCAGGGGGACCTACATGCTATTTGGCAGGTGGTTTTAATGCTTAATGTAATATTTTTTTCTGTATTTCTGTATTTTGGCTGTAATAAAGTTAGAGCCGAGGTCATTTCTAATAGAATCTGCATGCCAGATGAGCACTTTACTGAAGCTGCTTTTGAAAAGCATTTGATGCTTTTTCAGAGGTTAATGGCCACTCATTTACTGCAGACCTGCAGAGATTTTCAGAATCTCAATTCTGTCTCATTTAAGACAGCACAGAAACACAAGTAATAAAAATGATCAAAAATCACTTGAATTTACTACATTTTACTGTTCAATACAAATCTCCCCATCTACATTTCATCTGCTTAAAGGGAAACCAAATCTTTAGATATTAATTAATGCTGAATTACTGTAGCATTTATATTTAATATTATTTCCATTTTAGACCCTTGTCCTATTATAACATGTTATCATCTGTATCATACGCTTCCCTCAGGTGCTCTTGGAACATATATGACTTTCCAAGCAAGTTCTTACTGATCCTTATCATTTTATGATGATGGAGGAAAGAACGGTTTCAGTGGTTGGTCAGTATGTAATCTTTTTTTGTTTGAATCCAATTTATTTTTAGTGAACTCAAATTAGGTCATCGAGACCAGTTTAAATATCAAATCATTAGTTATACTGGAACAGTGTCCACTATACTGGTATAGTTATAATGCAATAGTGTCCACTATACTGGTATAGTTATAATGGAATAGTGTCCACTATACTGGTATAGTTATAATGGAATAGTGTCCACTATACTGGTATAGTGGAGTAGAATTTTAGGAACATCCCAAAAATAGATCATGATAGGTAACAATATTGGAGCACTTAACATAATGATTCAGTAATTATGAGTAAACAAGACTAATCTAACAAGCATGTGCAGGCAACATTAATCCCTGAGCAATATCTGGATAATACCTGTACAAACGTCAGGGGTTTAGCACTGCTTCTGTAATTTATCATAAGAAGCTTATGTTTTTCTGATCATAGTTTAATTGTGGGATTTATAATACAATGCTAGCACCAACCTGGATGCTTGCATTCTGACACAAAGTAAGAAAACAGAAGAAAAAGAGGTTCTACACTACAGCCCTGTTGAGGTGAAGAAGAGACAGAGTCCTGTTTGTCTTCTGTCTAGCTCATGGTGATCATTTCATACTTGTCCTTAACATTGTTCTTCTCTTCATGCTTTTTCTCTGGCTCCATGTGGTGTAGCTCAATCAGGAAGTAGTAGATCATCGCTCCCAGTACACCCCCCACCATTGGACCAGCAACTGGGATCCACCACCAGCAGCTCCCGGCTCTGAACACACAGCAAAACATGCACTCACCAACTAGCATCACACACTGTCTAGATATAACTGGTGATTTTAACAGGGTTTCTCTAGGATTTTGACAATCAGCTTTGACATTTAGGCTTGTCCTGTGCTCCAGTGATAAAGGAATTGAACTTGCACACAGTGTCATGTTGGGATATGCAGAGGAGTTTGTTTAAAGAAAAGCTTATCTGCCGTTTGACACAAACAGTAAGGTGAACAGAGCAGAATCACCTGACAACTGAACACCAGAGCTGACAGATGTCCAAACAAAACGTACACTGATGTACCAGAAAAACTGGTACTACACAAAATACATAGCAACACCACCTATGCATATCATTGATTGCATCCCCCAGTGTGTATCTAAAGTGATAAACATCTGTGGAAGTTTCTAGAGCTGTTTACGCCATGAGAATGGCAAGTTATGACGATCTTGCAATTTTTGGAGTTGGTGTTTCAAGGGAGAACTTTGACTACAACATTTCAAGCAAAACTTTGACTTTATGACAGCAGTGTGGCAGTAAAAAGACTCTGGGTGAATGTGACCAGCGTCAGCTGGCAAAAATAGCTTGACGCGATTGGTATCTATCGGGACCTCAACAAATCAGCGTGAAGAGAGACCTACCAATTATTAACTGATATACCAGTTTTTCTGGTACTTCAGTGTACATTTACACAGTATTTAAACAAGAATGAAAAAATGTCTGCTTTTCAACAGGATGCAACATGTGGGAATATTTAATACACTATAAATTAAGCAACTCATGTACAGCTCAGGAAAATGCAGTGCTATTGAAGGGTATTAAGGATATAAAGCACTGTTACAGAGTCAGCCTCCAGTATCATTTGTAAGGAATAAAATGCAACAGGTATGCTGTTATATGAAACCAATCAAAGGTAGGGCAGTGTGGTGTGATGCATCTGGTGCAAAAGTGGCTTCAAGACAGACTTCTTTACGTGTTCCACACATTGTTGTGGCTTTGATTTTGAATAGATTTAATTTCCATTTTTACCCATCGCTCTAAAAGTTAATCGTCCCTCAGCGAGGGATTTAGAAATTCAGAGATTCTCGAAAATGATTTAAAAACTAATATTTTTCTTCTCAAAACGCTACTCAGACCCTTTGCTGTGGCACTGCAAATTGCATTCAGGTGCATGCTGTTTACTTTAATAACCCTGGAGATGTGTTTAGAAGTCAGTTGTAATTTGAATTAATTGGACACAGTTTGGAAAGGCACACACCAGAGTCTACATTCCACACTGCACTGTCAGGACAAAAACCAAGCCGTGGAGTCCAAGGAACTCTTGGTGGATATCCGTGATCAAATTGTAGCGAGGCATGGCTCAGGGCAAGGATATAAAACCATTTCTAAGGCTGTGAGTTTTCCCAGGACCACAGTGGCATCAATAACTTTGAAATGGAAGAAGCATGGCACAAGCTTGAACCTTCCTAGAGTTGATTGTTGGTACCATGGCTGGTTTGAGTATTTCTATACCTGATGATCTCCTGCTATTTTCACACACAACAGTCTCTAGAGTTTACTGAGAACAGTGCAATAAAGAAAATCATCTAAAGGCTACTTCCAGCACGATAATGCGCCACATCACAAAGCAAAAGTCGTCTCATGAACGTGACAATGAGTTCAGTGGGGGTTTTTTTGCCTTCACTGTTACCGGATCGGAATCCAATAGAACGCCTTTTGGGATGTGGTGGAACTGGAAAACACATAAATGGTAGAGTCAGAATTTGGCAACAATGGCATGAATCCATGCTTCCAAACTGCCTTGTGTCAACAGGCCAGGCTGGGGGAGGTAGTACAATGGTGTGGGGATGTTTTCTGGCATTCTTTGGGCCCATTAATACCAATGATTACTTGAATGACACAGCCTATTTGAATATTGTTGCAGACCACGTACATCCCTTTATGGCTGCCTTTAAGAACTGAAGCTGGAATGGCCAAAGTGAGGCACTTCCCAGTATTAGAACAATGTTCCTAATGAACACATTGTATATACAGGTGTTAGACAATGAAACTGAAACACCTGTCATTTTAGTGTGGGAGGTTTCCTGGCTAAATTGGACCAGACTGGTGGCCAATCTTCATTAATTGCACATTGCACCAGTAAGAGCAGTGTGTGAAGGTTCAATTGGGAGGGTAAGAGCTCAGTTTTGCTCAAAATATTGGTGCACGTCTTGCTGGCGCATCTGTGACCAAGACAGCAAGTCTTTGTGATGTATCAAGAGCCACTGTATCCA
>JAOVYV010000035.1:10508923-10520281 GCA_025674545.1 Hassar affinis | reverse complement strand
TTGTTAATCAGGGCCAAGATCAGGGACAAGCCAGTGCCAAGAATGACCACAATTCTCTATGGTTTATTAAAAGTGCCATTTAATTAGATAAATGGTACATCTAACTAATACCCTGTGTTTATCAGACTAAACCAAATTCCATTCGATTCACAAAGATGTACACTGAAGTATGAAGCCTATGCAAAATACAGAGCAATGCCACCTTTGCACGTCATTGGTCGTGTCCGCCAGTGCGTATATAAAGAGATAGGCATCTATGGAAGCTTCTAGACTTGTTTCTGCTGTGAGAATGGCAAATTACGATTTAGACATTTTCAACGCGGTTTAATAGTTGGAGCTGGTGAGATGGGTCAGAGCATTTCTGAGGTAGAAGCAAACTTTGGATTTTGATGTACGAGCATTTCAAGGATGTACCGTGACTACAAGAATTCCAGCAAAACCTCACCAGAAATGTGGTTTAAAAAATGACTCTGGGTGAACGTTGAATTACTCTGGGTGAACGTTTCACACGATATGCGTGTAACACTGCCTCAAGTAACAACGGAATTCAATGCTGGGGCCTCAACAAACATCAGCGTGAGGAATGTGCATCGTTCCTTCCGAACTGGTGTACCGGTTTTTCTGGTAATTCAGTGTATATATCCTTAGTTTATCTTTCATTATACACCAATTATGCAAAACACATCATGATTACAAATACAAATACAAAAAACAAGAAACACAATCCCCTGGTCTTACAATAGATTATCCTCTGGACACAGATCAGGCTGGTTTCTTACAGATGTTCTGAGCCTGGCCAAAGTGTTTCTTTTTTATTATTTCTAAACAGTTTATGTTTTCAGGACTTGAAATTCACAGCTGCGTTGTCTTCAGCTTCTTTTTCCTGAACATACAGCTGCGAATGAGTTTTAAAAAAGGAGGAAATTGGATTTGACAGTGTTTTTCATTCTTTCATCCCCAAACTAACATAACCCTTGATTCCTCATCACTGACAAGTGATGAAAATGGATGAGGGCAAAGGTTTACGATAGGCAACGTTCATTTGAAGAAGGGGGCTGAGTGCTCGTGAGAGATAGAGAAGAAAAACAAATGCTGAGGGGTTGAGGTACGTCACAGTGAGTGCTAGAATGCTCTCTTCCTCCAGCCATTGATGGGATGACACCTCTGATCTCTCATCTGGTCTAGGCTTAATACTCAGCAGAGCAGCGGCGTTACTACCATACCCATACAGCATAAGCACACACACACCCTCTCACCCAAAGTGGCCACTGTAGGCCATTTGTTTTGTGAACTATGTGCTAAATGCTACGAGGTGATAAGCGAGGAGTTGAGGAGGGGGTTAGAGTTCGAGTGAGAAAACACACTTGCTGTTGATTTCTGTCCTCCTTGAACTTCAGAAGTGACACCTAACACATGAGAAAAGATGGTTTCAGTGTGACTTGGCCAACAAAACCAGACTTTGAATGAATCCAAATAAAACATGTTCCAAACTGTAACCCATATCTCTCCCAGATCACCCATATCTCTCAAAGAAAGATGCCGACATGGAGTTGTTTGCTTTCTAAACACTGCTTTGGTATAAATCATACAACTGTTTACTGCTCGGAAAATAAAAAATTCAAAGTACGATCCCCCGGAGGATGACGGCATTTAGTCAGGTCCAATCCTATAAGATTTATTTATATTCGTTTTGTTTCCCAGGATGTGATACTAAAAAATTAGTGTGAGAATGTTTTACAAAGAAGGATCAGCACCACGTGATTCATGATTCCTGACACTTCAATGAAGATCAGGACAAAGCACTTTGACATGGAAATATTTCTAGACAATGTCTTACAGAAAAAATATGGTGCAAAATAATTTATTTTTGATGGATAGGCAATCAAGGGAATCAAGTCCAAATAAGATCACATGCCAAACCACTCTGTCCATGGTGCTTTCTTTCACACGGCTATATCCCGCAGATGGTTAGATTCACTCTAACCACGGAGGAAGCAAGTGTAGGGAGGGGAGAGCTGAACAGGCTGAACAGGCTTTCATGGTGATGACAACTGCTTCATTTTAATGAGAAAGGCCTCCCCTCGCCCCTGAGATAAGATAATGAGGAAGCCACTGATCTCACACTTCAATCTCTCTTTCGTTTAAAGTGGCAGATAAAAGCACATCAGCCTGTTTGCTTATCCCAGCTAGGCCGTTGTGTGTGAGGTGCATTAGGGGTGAGCTAGTATAGATTCAGCGCTGCCGCTCTGGACAGTGCCAGAGTCCTAAAGTGTGGCAGCCATTCCGCTTTACCGATGCCAAAGCTTTCCTTTCTGCTCTCATCTCCTTTCTGCTCTCCAGGAGAGCCGGTTTTACACTGTCCACATGCATTACGTCCCATGCTGTCTGAAGAGAGCTGCTGTCACCCGCCACTTCGCGCAGCATGCAGGCCACCCAGCTAGGACGAGCCTCACGCATACCATCCATCTGTGTGGTCCTTGCAAAAGAGAAACAGATAGATGGCGGAGGAAAGGCAAAGCCAGTGCCAACGGGGAAAGAGATGTTTCAAAATCGGACAGTGTCATTTCTGGGAAAGGAAGGAAGTGAGGGAAAGGAAGAGTGGGGGTTAGAGAAAGCCCAATAAAACAAAAAAAGGCCTGTGAGTGTGGGACGCTTGCCATCTGATGAAAGCAGAGAACTGGAAGGAAAGAGCTATGAGGTGTGTGCGAGTGTATATATGTAAAGAAAGACACAGAAAAAGAGGCAATGAGAGACGAATCTCTGCCTTTTAGTAACATAAGCGAGTCTATGTTTTATTAGTCCAGGACTCAAGAATGAAAGCCAGCCACAGAGGATTTAACCCACATGAATACACGAAAGCATGATGCTCCTTCCCTTCCCTAGTTATGCTTCAGCACACACAAAAACATGTTATTTCAATCCACAGGGTATCCAACAGTTCATTAGGAGCTACTTAATAGTCTTTACTGTTCCAATCTCATCTAAGACATCTAAGACATGAGATCCCTTTCACTATAAAAGCCCCCAAAATGGGCCCAGTAAGCACAACAATTCCTTACAGAAAAAAACCCTCTATGTAAATCTATCTGTTAAGAGGGGGGGAAACACAACAGAATCCCTTCCTCTCCTTAATGGGGTTTATTTGTGGTTTGGTGAATTAAAAAGGCCTGTTTCCGGCCCACATGTTGGAGATGCTGGTTGCCCCTGAAGGTGTTTTGTGTGAGCAAGCAGAGCGAAGTGGAGAGAAGGAGAACAGCATTGCATTGCAGGCAGCTGGGAGAGATTAATAAAAAGGAGCAGGCCTCGTAAACGCTGCCGCCCTGCAGTGATTAATGCCTCGCCAGACAGCAGGATGGAGAGATAAGGAGAAAGAAGACAAACGCTGCGTTCCGGCCAGGGACACACTGCACCCGGCCAAGCCGCAACCACCCAGGCCAGCAGGGCCAAGGGTCTCCAAGTACAGAGGAAACCTAAATGTAGTGGGACATGGGAATATTGAGCTCTGCCCATGTAACCTGGATCAACAATATCCAGAGTGAGTCATTCTTGTAAAAAAAAAAAAAACTACAAATGTAGCAAATTATGCATACACATGTTCCATCAAGCAGCAGGCAAGAGGACTCCGAAATAATGGCTGCTCATACAGACTCCACAAAAATTTAATAGGCAGGTAGGGGGAAAGTTAGCAAGGGGATGTACTTACAGTTAGACAGATGGCAGGGATTTATATAAAAACAAATGTATAAAAGTCATGTTTTACCAGAGAGGAAGAATGCTGTGGTTATTCAGTGGAGAGAGCGGAAAAACTGTGGTATGGAGAGAAGCTGGTATGAGCTTCTGGGATGATCTGTCCTTCTCATGGGAAAATAAAGTCATACTCATGACTGCAGATGAATTCAAACAAATAGTAATTGGAGACACTGACCCCCAAGGTGACCAAGTCACCCTAAACTGATGTCTCACTATTCATTTATCAGCCCCTGAAAACGTATGAACACAAATACAGAATCATTTGAGTGTACAGTCTGATAAATTGTGCATGGAGTTAGTGGGTGTGTTCTGCATGATTTGGACATTGAAATGTAATATGTTCACAAAATAAAAGAGTGTAAACATGAGCATGTTTTTGTTCCTGAGGAAAAATAATCATGTAGAAATCCTTGTACGGGCCGTCTGAATGCTGCTGGGGTCTGACACATGAATGCAGAACAAATATATTGTCCCAGTTACATAGAAACCCCAATGATTTGTAATGATGGGACATAACTTCATGAAACCTTAATATAATAATTGTCTCTATAATAATGGCGTTTCATTTGTATTAAAAAGGTAGAAACAGGATATGCAGATTTAAAACATGCATTTCAGTTGTATTAATTTGCAACTGCCCTGACTTAAACGATCACACTGCAGGAGGAAAAGGATTCTCATCACAGTCACACTGCCCTGTATTGTGCATGTTTAGGCAAAAGGCCCAATCTATAAACAAAAATTAGACAGGGTGTATTAATCAAATGTGTACATATCAAAGACACAGCCCTTTTTAATTTCCCATTTTTGTCTGTCAATCATTCCTTGCACTCCTCCTCAATCCAGCCAGCTGTCTAAGATAACAAGGAGATAAGGCTGCACTCAGGCATGCTTTAATTGGATATATTTACCATAATAGCTTTGTAAAATACAGCAGTAACTTGTCCTAAAGTGGCCATGGAGAATACCACAAGCATATGTGCAACATTTGCCATTGTTTGTTCTGTGCCTTTCAGCCAGGGCAAATGATTAATGAGTTATATTTTCTCGTTTTCTGCATGTCATCATCTTTATATAATTGGAAGGTGTGGGGAAAAAGTTGGCGCTAAAGATTGAACAGAACTGCAACGTGTATGAAAGGAGAGATGCAGGGAAAAGGGGAGGCTATGCACCGCCAGCTTATAATAGTTTATTCTGCCTCTAAATGCAGAATGGTCTGCAGCTAAAGCACAGCGGCGCAGCTCCGTACTCTTCATCCTCTGAGCTGTTGGGTCCTTAAGCAAAGCCCTGTAAAATCCCAGGGATTGTAATGCTAAACATAAAAAAATGCATCTAACACCCATGAGGGTTCTTTAAATTGTTCTGGTTGTGGACATTATAAAGGTTTTGTCTATATATAAACTTATATTGAGAGTTTAAATTTTTTGAAAAGGCAGTACAAAAAAGCCTAATAAAAAGACAAGCAGTTAAACATTCAAAAAAGATTTGTTCCTCCCAATTTAGTCATCTACCAATTCCACCCACCCACCCGGGGATCGAACCCGGGACCTTCTTGCTGTGAGGGTGCTACCCACCGAACCACCGTGTTGCCCTATATTATATTATATTATATTATATTATATTATATTATATTATATTATATTATATTATATTATATTGATTGGATAGCAAGAAGAGATTCTGTGATTGACAGAAGAGAGAGCCTCACTATTCCTCCCACCAGAAAGCACAGCCAGTTTCTTTGGTGCCATTTGAAAACCAAACCCAAAAATTCTGAGCTAGGAATGACATCACATCTGAGTTGACCACATTCAAGTCGGAATACCGGTTCTAGACAACAAATCATTACGCTGTATTTTGTGCATACAAACACACTAGTAACATGTTCACAGTGAGAAGTTGGGCAGTACTAGCGTACACCTGATTTAATCAGACAAATTTATTACAGTTTATTTATTATTTATTACAGTTTATTACTACAGCTTTCACCATTGATGCATGAAGCATCTATCTTGGATTTTGAAGTCGGGGTTGGTCAGTTTCCCCTGAATTTATGATTGAAAATCCAACTTAAGAGGGCGTTCCAGTGAAAATTTCTGACTGGGACCTCAGACATTCCGACTTCTCAGGTCAAATGGAACTCACCCTTAACATTCAGCCAAGTTAGAATAAGCAGAACTTAACTAATGGTCCAAGCAACAAAAATTATGATTTGACTCTGAAGTATGTATTTAATTAATAAAATAACGAATACAGTTCCAACAGTATATACAGTAGCTTTTGTTGGGCAGCTAGCAATAGGTTGCTCAATCCTGAATTGACCGTTGTTACAGCCACTGCTGCCTGTTTGATTTTGCCAAAACCTGTGCTGTGGAAGGATAAAGAGACTGTTTAAGCTTCCCCCAGTGCGGATCAACAGTTGTGTGCGTTCACGGACTTTGCATCTGCTCAATGACTATTGCTCAAAGCTAAATTTCTTGCCAAAGACTCTGTAAATATATAGCTGTTTTCACGTTTCATTGTGCCTAGTTATAACGTTTGTTTCCTGTGTTTCTGTTTCACTATTTATGCATGTGTTTCTGTATATAGTCACGTTCTCACCAGTTCATCATGTGCAGTTCAGTTTTGTTGTGTTTGTGTTATTGTTTGGTCTTGCTGCTGAAATAAAATGTAAACTGCACTTGGCTCCTGTTTGTGTGGGATTGATGGCAGCATTTGTGTGTTTTCACATTTCATGAAGGGCTCACCGATCAACAGATAATCGCCCATGTCATAGGGCTTCTCAGCGGCAAGGCCCTCCAGTGGGCCACTGCTCACTGGCACCATGCAGGTGAGGGCGTTCAGTCTTATTCTCAAATCATAGAATTGTTTCACTCTGCGCGTGTCTACCCAAGAGAGAGACCCTCCATTTGTGCTACTACTCTGGAGGGAGCAGCCATGTTTCCAGACGCTGCTCACTAAGGTCCTCAGCTACTCCAAGCGCCAGGGGTGGTCTCTCAAACTACACGCATGGTGAGTAGCGAAACTCCTTCTAAGCCACGTGAATTTTTGATTCTGGTTCAAATTGTCTCTCAGGCCTATGTTCTCTAGTTTTTAGCTCTCCTCAACTCAGGAGCCACAGCCTCATTCATGTACCAGGCCACCGCAAATACCCACGGGATCCCCACCCTATGCAAGAAGTAGTGGTACCCTGCAGGGTAAAGGCAGTGGATGGTGCCCCCATCGGCAGTGGCACGGTTAGTCTCCAGACCTGCCCAGTCAAATTCCGAGTGGGTCTGCTTCAATCTCTTTCCTAATCATTGACTCCCCTAAACATGCCATTATCTTGGGTCTGGACTGGATGCGTCTTGATGACTCTGAGAGAGAAGGAGAGTTGTTCAAATGATCACCATCATGCCACGAGAACTACCTCAGACCCACTGTATGTCCCTTATTCACCACTCGGGTGGAAAGTCCCCCAGTGGTCGATAAGCATAAGGCCAAAGGTTGCCCCCCCACAGACCATTTGGCTGCGCCATTGACCTCCTGACGAGCTGCACACCTCCACGGAACAAAAGCTCTCTCACTACCCTAGAGCCATGCAATGGAGGAATATATCCAGGAGGCCCTGACCCAGGGTCATATTTGGCACTCCTTGTCACCTGCCTCAGTGAGCTTCTTCTTTGTGGAGAAGAAGGGGGGTGGCCTCCATCCCTGTATCGATTATAGAGGCCTAAACAAAGTCACAGTGAGGTATCCTCACCCCTTGCCCCTCATTCCGTTGGCTCTAGAGCAACTCAGCGGAGCCAGGGTATTCACAGGATGTGCAGAAATTCATCTCCACATGCTCTGTCTGCACCCAGCCAAAGTACCACGGACACTACTGGCAGGTAGGCTGCAGCGCTGTGGTCACACATTTCAATAGGTCCTCACGGAGCTTCCTCAGTTACAGGGCAAGACTGGTGTGAGGATTATTCCCTTACCAGGCCTACCAATGGCCATGGAAGCAGCCAAAATACTCTTCCAGGAGGTCTTCATTTATTAAGGGCTACCTGAGGACATTGACCTGCTACCTCCCCTGGGCAGAGTACACCCAGAACTCCATCAAACACTCGGCCATGGGGCTCACACCATTTGAGGTCACCCTGGGCCACCAGCCGCCCCTTTACCCATGGAATGCCTGTCCCACAGATAATTACATGGTTGACTCCTGGTTCAAGAAAACTCCCCATGGGAGTCAAGAAGCTCAGCCCAGGGACATTGGTCCCTTTCCCATAGTCAAGTGTATTAATAAGGTGTCTTATAAGGTCTAGATGCCACAGCTGTATCCACCCCACGTTCCATTTGAGTGCTCTCAAGCCAGCCCAGGCTGGACCCCTGGACCAGGAGGGTGAGACCGGTCCCAGTGCTGAGGGACAGTGATGTCTGCACCATCAAGGAGATCCTACATTCCAGAAAACGGCAGGGGTCCATGCAGTATCTGGTGTCCTGGGAGGGGTACAGCCCCGAGGAGAACTCTTGGGTGCCTGCCAAAGACATCCTGGTGCAAGACTTTCACTCCCGGTATCCCCACAAATCGGCTCCACAAAAACTAGGGAGACCAAAGAAAAGAGGGAGGGCTCCCAGAGTTAGCCCCTTGGAGGGGGCTCTGTCACAGCCACCACCACCAGAGGGTGCCAAAAGCCTCCTGGGAGTGGACTACAGATAAGGACTACAACTCTCAGGAGGCACTCTCAAACGAAGGCGCACCTGGTGGCGGCCATGTTTGATTTTGCCAAAGCCCGAGCTGGGGAAGAATAAAAGAGACTGTTTAGGCTTCCCCCAGTGTGGATCAACATTTGTGTCCTTTGCATCTGCTCAAGAACTATTGCTCAAAGCTAAATTTCTTGCCAAAGACTCTGTAAATATATCTCTGTTTTCACGTTTCGCCCTGCCTACTTATAGCATTTGTTTCCTGTGTTTCTGTGTCACTGTTTATGCATGTGTTTCCCACCTATTTTCTGTATATAGTCACGTTCATCATATGCAGTTTAGTTTTGTTGCATTTGTGTTATTGTTTGGCCAAAGTAAAACGTAAATTGCACTCAGCTCCTGTTTGTGTGGGATCATTAAAACCATTTGAAAAGTTTTGATACTTGCTTACAGTTTTGATAATAATCATGAGTGTGTGACAAAAAAACAGCCTTGTGACAGATGAAGTTAAAGTTTATGCAAATTACCCAAGATAAGCCATGTCCACTCTACATCAAAAGGCAAGCAATTTCTTTTTTTTTTTTTTAATTTCCCCCGATTTTTCTCCCTAATTTAGTCGTCTCCAATTCCCACCCGCCAGTGCTTCCCCCCTTGTCACATGATGAACTGCCAGTCCGGGAGGGCGAAGCCATTGCGTGCTCCCTCCGATACACGTGACGCAAGCCGCTGCCTCTTTTCGAACTGCTACCTATGCAACTTTCGGGAACGGTGTAGCGCGCTTGGAGGAGAGCGCTCCCGCCCACTTCTTGTATGCATGAGCTCACAGATGCCCGTGATTGGACAGTGTCACATGGATTGACATGGGGGGAGAACGTATGCTGCCCCTCCCACCCTGAGAGCACAGCCAATCTTGCTCTCTGGGCTCCCGGCTACGGGCAGCTATAGCATTACCCAGATTCGAACTAGCGATCTCCGGATAATAAGGCGAACGTGTTGTTGTTGCGCCACTCGGGAGCCAAAAGGCAAGCAATTCTGATAGACTACCTGAAGCTACTGAAAATTATTCATAAACCAACAATCATTGATTTAGTTCCCTTGGGCTTTATAATGAAGTGCTAGATTTTTGCTTTGAACATTATTCACTAGGTGGTGTTACTCCATAAATGAATTGCAATGAGCTAGGATAATGTATCTCCTAGAGGCCAAGTTGCTACGATTTGGCAAAATGGGTTTCAAGCTATTACCCCAAAAGTGCTTTAAGCCTACACCACTTTAGGACATGTGGGGCTACAAGCATACCAAGTGTTCTGTGGATTGGTTAAGTCTATGATTATCAATGAAAAAATGATGGTGGGGAAAGGAAGAAGTAAAAAAAACTTTTACAAAAACTATATGACCACCAGCACTAACTGCAGCAGTCATGTTTAATAAATGTAAGTAACGTCTTAGCCATAGTGACTTTAATGGCTTGTGGGACACTGTCACTTGGTAATCTGTAAAACATGCATTCATTAGCTATTGTTGGCAGACTGTAGTGACACTCACAATGTGAACTGAATATCTGTCACAGTGTTTTGGCTGCTGCCTCAAACAACATCCAACGTAAACCCTTTTCAACATTAAACTGTGGAAATCTGTAATGTATCTAAACCAGCTGACAAATAGGCAGCCCCTTCGAAGCCCAGTTTATTTAAACTGTCACACAGAATTAGCAAGTAAACTCACAGTACCAGACACCAGACAACTGGAAGACATAGATGACAGATTCAAAACTCAAATCAAAGTGTACAGAATTTCCACAGTGCTAATAGATGTATAAACCCCATTTCCAGAAAAGTTGGACACTTTCTAAAAATGTAATAAAAACTGAAATCTGTCTGTAACATCACTTGAAGCTGTTTTTAACACATAAAAGGACATAGAAAAGATTTTTCAGTGTTTTTAGTACAAACCTAACTCTTTGTTAAACATAAACAAAGTTAGAAATTGATGCATGCAACACATTAAAAAAAAGTTGGGACAAAGGCAAAATAGAACTGGAAAAGGTTATACAAGTAACCGTGGAAGGTTCTACAATTAACAGTTTAACTGGTAACATGTGGGGTCATCAAGATTGAGTAAAAAAAGGAGCATCCACCAAAGGTTTAGTCTTTGCAAGCAAGCATGTTTGGTGGTTCAGAACTTTGTGCCAAACTTCACGAGAGAATTTTCAGTCAGTTTAAATGCAATGATTCTCAGGGCAAGATTGCAAAGAATTTAGGTCTTTCACCATCTACAGTTCATAATATCATGAAATGATTCAGGGAGTCAGGGGAAATCTTGGTGTGGCCAAAGGCAGAAACCACTACTGAATGTGTGTGACCATCAACCCCTCAGGTGGTTTGAGAAACCATCATGCTACTGTGATGGACATAGTCACACGGGCTTGGAAGCACATTGGGCTTGGAAGTCCACTGCTGCATCAGGAAATGCAACCTGAAACTGTATTATGCAAAGAGGAAGCCATATATTAATTTTTTGCAGAAACATCAACAATTTCTCTGGGCGTGAAGACATCTGAGATGGGCAGAAATACAGTGGGATCATGTTCTGTGGTCAGACGAGTCCATGGTTCAGCTTGTTTTGTCAGATTTTATGTACCAAAGATGAAAAAGACCATCCAGACTGTTACCAATAAAAAGTGCATCTGTGATGGCATGGGTGATCTGCATACATGTGAAGGTAATATTGACGTGGAGGTTTATACTGGTATTTTGGAGAAACATATACTACCATCAAGATGACGTCTTTTCCCAGGTACTCCATGTCTATTTCAGCAGGACAATGCCAGGTATCATTCTGCACAAGTTACAGCAGTGTGGCTTGACAGGCCTGCCTGCAGTCCAGATCTGTCTCCTATTGAAAATGTACAGAGCATCATGAAGAGGAGAATCAGAC
>JAOVYV010000035.1:10424656-10438551 GCA_025674545.1 Hassar affinis | reverse complement strand
GGCCCTACACCATACTAATAAATTATTGTGGTCTAAAATGACAGGCGTTTCAGTTTCATTGTCTAACCCCTGTATATTAGAACGAACTTGAGTCTGGACAGAGCTGAATATGTGAAGTAGCTATCTTCCCACTTCAGTTTTGGACACAGTGTTCCTCACAGCATGCTAGTTTTAAGAACTCACTATTCTCATATCAAACAATAACATTCCATACATGCCTGAGTGGTGATGGGCTATCTGCATCCCATCAGCTGAGGTCAAGGGTCACTGGGTTTGTTGAGCGTGAAATGGGTTAGATCTTTACTATATCAAAGAGCCTGAGCAGTTAAAAGTATACTCTTGTATATGCATCTGGAGTGTATAAAAGATTAACATGCACAGGAATTTTGACACATTTCCTCATACTGAGAGAAGAACTGGGAAAAACCTGTTTACTCTAATTTACTCAATTATGCTGGAATCTTAGAGGCAGTCGTAGGGGAACGAATAAAGGTTTTGCAAAATGAATCTTTTTGCCAGACATAATCATTAATTCTTTAGTTTATGATGTTTGTAGATTAAACTCTAAATCTTAGGCCAGGAAAACGTTTTGTTCACGGTCACCACACATTCATTACAGATCTAACAGAAAACTGGAGGGGTCACAGAAGTATTCACCAAAACATGCGTTATGACAGTGAGTATTTATATTCAAAGGTTACTTCAAAGGAACTCTTCTGCTCTACAGTAAAAAATGTCTCCTAGTTACAGAGCATAGAAATCAAGCTGACCCATTTTAACATAAACTATACAAAGTCTGACAATCCATCATGGACATCTTGCATTGTGTGTGTGTGTGTGTGTTATTCCCACTCACCTTGCAACATTTGAATAGATCCAAGCCAGATCGCAAGCCAGTACAGGGCTTCTGAAGGGGGAAGGGTTTAAAAATGGCCTGCTGAAACGAGTCTCCACACTCTGGTTTGCACACACGTATTTACTATCCATAAAATCTATTCCTATTTTGTTTTTCAATGGGACAGTGTAAGACAAGAGTGTCCAACCTTATCCACAAAGGGCTTCTTGACTACTGAAAGTCAAGATCCATTGATTAGATCCATTGATTAAAAACAGGTGGATTGAGGTGTGGCTTCTGCTTGTTTGGAAAGTAAACCTGCACCCACACCAGCCCTTTGTGTATAAGACTGGACACCACTGGTGCAAGATATTCTCGAGTTTGTCAGAACTTGTATAGTTTATGTTAAATCAATCAACCAATACATCCATCTCTCTCTCCATCTCTCTCTCTCTCACATACCTAGGGAAGAGACGACACCAGGGTGCACCATGGGAAGAAGCTAAGCCTACAGAGATAGTGTGATGCTCTGGGCAATGTTCTGCTGGGAAGGTTTGAATCTTGGCATTCACGTGGATGTTACTTTGACTCGTACCACCTACCTAAACACTGCAGCCAACCAAGTACACCCCTTCATGGCAATGGGATTCCCTAATGACTGTGAACTCTTTGAGCAGGATGATGAAAGGCAACACTGCAAAAATTGTTCAGGAATGTGCTGAGGAACATGACAATGTGTTCAAGGTGTTGACTTGGCCTTCAAATTCTCCAGATCTCAATCGACTGAGCATCTGTGGGATGTGCTGGACAAACAAGCATGATCTATGAAGGCCACACCTCACAACTTGCAGGCCTAAAAGCATTTGTGGCTGAAGTCTTGGTGCTAGATACATATGTATGTCCTCACTCACTCACATCCACTCTGAACGAACAGTGTCTACTACACTCTAATCTATTTCACTAAGGTTTCAGTACTCTCTGTGCAAACTCTGCTCTCAATCATCTAAATATATCTGGTGTCTGTGCCTGGTGTTTCTGAAAAACGTCAAACAGCACAGCAAAACATGCAGGTTTCCAGGACCCTTGATATGACATTTGTTTACAGGTAATCTGGGGAGCTGTTAATGTTGAGTAGCAGTGTGTCCTGCCCAACAAACCTCCTCCTGTAGGGACTTGACAGTGATGCGAGATTTCTCCAGCTCCAGACCTCCGTCTCGTAGCTGCCTCTGGAGCTCAGCCAGCTCCCTCCTGTTCTTCTCCTTGTAGGTGTCGATCTGTTCTTGCAGCTCCTGTGTGGAACTCTGAGATGCCGCCACAATCTCACACATCTACACACACACACACAATAACACAGTATCAGTTGGTGCTAGGGGTTGCATACACTAATCATGAATTCACTAGTCATTATTGACAGGCAGGTGACTAGGGAAGGGAAAAAAGAGGTAGATGTTAAATAAAGCAGCTGAACATACTACCTAACCCTATTCTGAAAATATTTCAGACTAGATGAGGCTACAGTCAACTCTGCAGTGAAAAGTTATTTTTTAATCATTTCCACATCACCTTTGCATTTAAGTGTTGAGGTGTTCAGACCAATCCCTTCCAAGGTACGTACTTTAATAGTGTGATACACTATTGTAATATTAATTTGCACATTAATTACAATATATGCATTGTTAACAGTGTACTATAAGGAAGCATGGAAGCCTGTGCATGGCTGTGACTATGTTATTTATCATTGATTGATGACACTGCTGTTTTAGGCTATATTTAAATGCAATTAGTTTTTCATTAATCTAAGGAAAAATAAGACTCATCAAATACAATTTTGTATTATTGGTTCAAAAATTCACAGTTGAGCAAGTCCTAGATTGTTTCTTCTTTTTAATGGCCTTCTCTCATTATTGGGGGTTACTGTGTCTTAAACCGGTGCAACCTTCATTGACCGCGCTTGGGACCGGCACCGTGTGTGCACTGCACCCCTCAGTGGCTGGGTGGGGCTTGTACCCCCAAACTTCTGATCAACAACCTAATGGGCTACCACTGTCCTGAGTAAGCCGTAGTTGGCATTTATTATGTACTCGCAACACCTTGAGTAATGGAAGCGATCATGATTGAATTAATCTGAGCATCTCTGTATCAGTAATGTCTGACACTCAAAAACACAGATCGTTTCATTCAGTAGAAAGCCTGCTCCCTGTGTCTGTCAGTCTCAGTGCAGGAGGTGTGGCTTATTGCCCTTTTTATCACCAACACTTTATTATGAACTGTTTGCATAAATGCTGAACCACATATTGCATTGTGTTGACAGATTGCATTGTGTAATAGCTGTACGTGTCCCTTGTGTCTCACCTCCCTCTGCAGTTTTTCCACTGTCCTGTCTAGCAGTCTCCTCTCCTCCTCAATCTCATTCTTTGTCTTTTTAAACTGCTCCTTCTGACTCCTTTCCTCCTTCAGACGTTCCTCCAGGTCTCTGTGCTCCTGGGTCAGTTTGGTCAAGTTTCTCTGAGGAGAACAGACACTAAATGTTAGCACTGTCTATAAACTAAACAGAAGGTACAGACTGATCATTCTGTGCATCCTCTCACCAGGCACTTCAGTGTGATATACGGTATACTGACAGTGGATCATCTTGTAGGAAACGTGACCCACCTGCACGTCTTCCAAGCGTGTGCTTAGGGCCCGATTTGCACGGCTCAGTTCTTCTTCTTCTTGCTTGACCTCATTGAGAGACTCCTCAACTTGCCTCTTCTCTTTCTGCAGTCACACATACACAAATGATTTGTTTCAAACGTTAAAGATATTTAACTAATGTTAACTGGTTTGCTTTCTGGTTTGCATAGCGACACAGCATGGAGACTTCTGAGACTAAAGAGGATTATATGTGAATGGCCTGCTTGTGATATTCATTAGATTTTAATTTGATTAACATTTTCTGACGTATGTAAAATTTCTCAATATGGCCAAATTAGTGACTGATGCCAAGTGTAATTACAGAACACGTCTAAGGGAAATGATATCGTTGATACTAGGAGAAGGTTATGCCTTATATACACTGTCCTTTTAAAATGCTCAACAGCCAATAGCTATTAATGGCTCCATGCTAGCTAGCTAAATATTTAGTCTCAGTCATTGTGTTCTCATTCTAATCTCTTGAACTGCAAGTGTATCATGTGTTTGCCTTCCTCTGTATCACCATATAACAATAGCCTCCTTATTGCTTTTGCTTTGTTGTGCAAATGTAGGTTTTCCAGTCAGATGCACAAACACTGAGTGCAATTTCAAGCTGTTAGACTTGCTTGACATTATTACAAAATACGCTGCAGAGACACATTTTGACTCACCATAGACGTAAAAACTGCAGCAAGTAGAAATTATGCTTTGCCCGTCATACTGTGTTGTCTCTTTAGTAATTGCTAGGTAGCTAAATGCAGGATTTTAAAATAATGTGTTTGACCCGTTAGCAATGCTCCACCCAAGTAGTTCACAGTCTGCAGAAAAGTACCTAAAAGGATAAATAAACTTCAGCCCCGATTCCTCTGCTAGAAGATCGGGTACCTAAAAGTTCCCAAATAAGTTCCTGTGCTAGAAAAGTGTGAACTAACGCTCTCCAAAATATCTGTACTGTGCATGGAGTGCATGACTCTCACCTCCAGACGTCTGGCTTTCTCCTCTAGCCTGCTCTCCTGCAGCTTGGCCTCGTCGATGATGCGGTTGAGTTTGGCCACCTCGTTCTCCAGCTCTTGTACTCTTCTCCTCAGCCGGTCGACCTCCTGAGAGAGCCGTTCTGCCTGGCCCTCTGCCACCCCTTTCGCCGCCTCCACTTCTGTTTTCTCTTTAGACACTGCCACGTTACTCTGTTCAGTGAGAGATGAAGTCAGAGTGGTTCATTAGAAACCCTACAATATATTGACTATTAACCAGGCCCAGGTTGGGAGGTCTGAGCACAGATTTTATCCCAACACACAAAAAAAAGAAACCTCCCAGGCTTTCAGTGACCACCTGAGACCCTGCTTGAAGTGACTCTGGCCTACACAAAGGCACTGCTGCCAGGAACAGATCGAGGAGATTTAAGTGGTGCAATCCAGATAATCTGTCCAGTCCATTTAGAGTCACTTGAGCATGACCACTACAGTTTCTCAATGGCCCTGCACCTGCTTTGTTAAAGACTGTTCTTGGCTACTTAAGCTTGAGCACTTATTGCTTGTTAAGCATCTGTCTGTAAACAAATTGGGCTGGTTTCCATTGGTGGATTTGAGGCAGAATGTTTGGGTTAGAAATCACTTTGGGTTAATTCTAATCCATCCATGCCAACTTTGAAGAATAGAAGAACCTGTCTTTTCAGCTGTGCTGTATGAGTAATAGTTTCGGGAACTAAATCCCTTCATATGTGCTGGCCTTGTTTATGAAACAATTCCATTTGGGGTGTTTATAAATTGTATAAAAAACAGTGTCCATGGTTTGTGACAAAATGTTGACACTCCCAATATGAAGATCATGGGTAAGTGCATAAACATAGGTCATTTTAGTCATATACAATATTTGCATCTGTGTATATAAATCTTATCATTCCAAAGAGTTGTTTCTTATATTCTAGATGTATTGTCGTTATGAAAGACTTACACTAACTTAAGTTATATGCTAGCTTGCCAAATTGTTAACCTTGTATGTAAGTCATGTAGCTAGTTTCGATGCTTGAGATCCATACATTCCAGTTGCCTAGCAACAGTGTTCTCACTAGTTTAACCGCTTTTACGGCAAGTGCATCCTGTTCACCTTTTTACATCATACCCCACATGATCTTCGGCTTTCCCTGTGACTTTGAATGACAATATAATTTTGAAAATTGACTTAAGATGAGATTAAGCAATGCTCAGTTCCTTTTCCAGGAACATCCGGCGCCAAGTCGCCAACAAAGACACTTTATCTGTAGTGCTCACTGTCAAGAGAGAAGCTGTTTGTATCCTGTCACGGACAAGAAGAAACTAATACATGGCACTGTTTGTTTTAGAACTAGAAGAACTGGTATAATGTTAGTTGTGTATCCAGGCATGTCAAAAAACAGGTTTGGCCATCTACAGCAAGAACACAAATCTTTTCTCCAGACAGCTTTGTGATGATGTATATTCACTTCAACTAATCACGTACTGTGACCCATCACGTACTGTGGCTGTGAGGGATAATTTATTTACAAATCAAGTTATTGATGGAGGAGATATGGTTAGTAAAACAATAAAGAATATACACATGGAATAAAAGAACCACACTAGCAGGCTTACACTTTTTTTATATAAGATCTACCCGGCTTTCGCCTTTTACCTGTGTACTGTGTGTAGCAATTCCCCTGTGGGAAATGTGTGAAGATTACAAGGTGCAAATTAACACTATTATACCAATCTGGTAGACATGGGCTGACAGGAAAATAGTCACACACACCCACTTACACAACCATATAAAGATTTGGGGACAGGAAACGCTTTCTGCACCTACAAAACCTGAAATACGTCTGCCCTGTTGGAAGGAAACTGAAATTACAGACCCGATGATCGGTTCCCGGGTATGTGCTAGTTTACATGCTGACATTTCACAACTAGCGAAACAGCTACTTATTAGCAAGATTTATGTCCGTTTTGTTTACAGTCCAAAGTCCTGAAGCCTCTTGTCCAGTTTCTTTGTTTCTGTGTGTTTGTATGCGAGTTTTAAAAATCACACCGCAGACAGAAAGAGAGAGATCATTAACCACCACACATCCCAAATGCAAATACAGTCATACAGACATCTGAAGAAGAACGGTCAGTGTCAAGAAACAAGAAAACTTAGACGTACCACCTACATGACATTAAGATTAAAAGAACGTGTTTTGTGCTCAAATGGAAATAGTGCTTTCGTCATCGGAAGGCTGAACGAATGTTGAAGCTTTTTTGCTAGGACACCAGTCATGGATGCTAGATAACGCCTGCTGCTAGGGCATAGCTGATAAATCTTTCATACAAAAAACTGTAAAGCCAAAAGTAACCACAGAAAAAAGACAAAATTTCAAAATTCTTACAAAAGTAAAGACTCTGACAGAATTACACTTTGATATTTAGCATGGACTGCATACCGAACATTGATGAGTTCCACTATACTGGGGCATCAGCAATATGTTTTTATTCCTGAAGTAGTGAATACTAGAAGGGTGGAAAATTCTCAACATGACATTTAATCATGTACCACTAATTAATAAAAGCTAATTCAAGTAACTGTGCTGAGCTCTAGAGGGACCTTTAACTACACCAAAGTCTGATACTCACATTGAAAACAAGGGATTTGTCATTATTGTAAATAAAATATTTATTATATGATTTAAATATATAAAAAAATATTAAGCTATACTGTATAAGGTGACATATGACACAATCCAGAGAGCTCTCAATAGAAACAACAGGTATTTTAGCAAATTTATAACAAAGTATATACTCTGAAGTACCAGAAAATCTGGTATACCAATTAATACTTTGTAGGTCCCCCACAGGATCTTGGAGGGAACATTGCACAGTCCTCATGCTGGGGTTTGTTGATGCCCCAGCATTGAATTCTGATGTTACTTGAGGCAGTGTTACATGCCTATCGCAAACAAGCCTGTATCATGCTTTGAAAAGAGTGGGAAACTATTAGAAAAACACCTATTTGCTGCATTCTTGACCAGGCCTCATGAAACCCAAGTAATAAGGATATCTTATGCTGATGCTTATCTCAGCATTTTTCTACTCCGGTAAACTGGGAGAAAAAAGAGTAAACACTGCCTCTGCATAAACATTTGTCTATGACATTTTGGTAGATTAAATGCTGGTCTCTGTGAACATATGCCTCCACTTTTTTACTGATCACCTTTAACATGACTGAGAGAATGGGACAATAAATCATCCCCACGATGCAGTGAGGGTGTTGGAGCCACTAGTGAAGTGATGAGGGATGTGGCGGATATAGAGGGTGAAGCTGCGACTGTGAAGTCAATAAGCACTTTCTCTTGCCCCTTTTGATCAAGCTTTGCTTCCTACCCTCCATTCTTTTACGCAAATCTTGGCCTGGGCAAAGACAGTAGAACTCGCTCAGACTAGAGAGAAAAAGATGAAGAAAGCTTAAAGACACAGTAAAGGACAAGGCAAAAAGACTGAGATAAGCAGGTAAGGGAACGTTTGAGTTTGAGACGCAGAAAAAAAACGGGAGAGAGGAATTAAAGAACAAAGATAATAAAGAGTGAGAAATAACTGTGTGGAGAAGAGTGAAAGTTATAAAGTAAGAAAAAAGAATAAGTGAATTAAAGAATAAAGAAGTGCATGTGCGAAAATAAAAAAGGCAGAAGGAAAAACAACAGAAAGCAATGAAAAGACATAAACCATAAGAGTGGTCATGAGTCCTCAGTGTTTTTTTTTTTTATTGGCTCCGATTCAGAGACAGAGTGAGAAGTGGTCGATCTGAAGGGCTCTCCAGTTCACTCCCACCCTTTTATTCAGAGTTGGACATTAACCAGCATTGTGCGAACTTTACAAAGCTGAGCGCCAACAACACTGCAAGCCACGTGAGACACAGTAGGTGCCCTTAATCAAAATCACAATGCTTTTCTGAAGGTTTTCTCAAGTCAGTTAAAAACACTCGACATTCCTGACTAAATCAGATGCAGAGCCAAGAGTCTTGACAATGAAGTTTACAATACTCCTAAAACACAGAGCAGAGACAATAAACCTGCTTTCAGCAATCCACAACCCAAACTCACAGGGCGTAATTCTTTTTTGCTTTCACGTTCACAATCCAAAACCTTAAAAGCTTAATCCACTCTCAAATCATCAAGGCTGAAAATGTAAAAAGCTGCAATCGGGGTGGAAAATATTCTCAAAGCCATAGTGAAATGAAGACAAGCGTATTTTAATCCTAGGTGTGTAATACAGGGCAGTCCTTTGAGGATTAGTTTGCATTAGAGTCACACTATCCATCTCACTGATGCTGTGTGTTTGTCCAGGAAACAAAAGCCAATGTCAAATACCATCCTGTAGCCTGAAGCTTTATATTCTGAATTGCTGTGATTAATTTTCAACACACAAACACGAGACTAAATTATCAGTTACATCAAAGCGTATAATGTTACAAGCGCACATTTAGCGGTGAAGAAGAGTTCAGCCATCTACATTTGTTCTGTTTCCTTATATAAACACAGATAATCTTCAAGTGAACTGACAGAACGCAGGATCTTTCTGAACATTTATCTGAAGTGATTCATTAGTTAGGTCAAATCTCTGACTCAACCGCAGGATGAGCATTCTGGCAGGATATCCTGCTGGTCTCTCTTCTCTTCAAGCTGTTTTTTCCAGTCCCATTCACAGTTCCAGTGCACAGTGCATCACCCCAGGGCTGTCTATTCATATGCACATATAGAACCGTTCAAAGTTACCTCTCTCTCTCAAACAGATGGACGACAACAGAGCATGACTTCACAGCAAGATAAAGGTTCAAACTCAAAAAGCAGGCCGCCCAAGGCTTTGGAAACTTTATCAGGTGCTCACAAAGTACTCTCTCTTTGACTCGGGCTGCAGCAGCAAAGCCTGAGCTTCTCTCCAATTCTCAGAATAAGCCTTGGTCTGTTCCTTCATCCTGGCCGTATGCATTACAATAGGCCTCGTCTGGAACAAGAGCCTTACAGAGGCAGAGGAGCAGGAGAGCAAGCAGGAGCAGAGGGCGGTGAAGAAGAACTGTGGAAATTAAAAGGCGCTGCTTGAGAGCCACTGGCGTGTTTCCAGTCAGGGTAAGTCTCTTGGAATTGGTTCATGTGAGAGGAGAAAGTCCTCCGACTGAGGAGTGGTTTGTTGAGGGTTAGTGTGAAGGGATTCAGAAACGTCCTGAAGGGACAAAGCTTTCCACAAGTGAAGAGTCAAATGAAAAGAGTCAAAACATTTGGAGCCTTTTACAACACAACAAAAAAGCAAAACATGTGGTACTTGGGGGCAGCACAGGTAGCACTGCTTCTTCTAACAATTTTTTGATACTCAGCTAAAATGTACACTCTGTCTTTGTAGTTCCAGATGCATTCTAATAACAAACACAGCAGATAAATATATCAACTGTGATATCAAGCCAAGCCCAGAGCAGAAGAAACATCACTGCCTTGGCAGTTAGCAGTTGGTATTAAAATGTCTCCAAGCCCATCCAAAATGTGCCTGGTTCTGCCAGTGAAGCCAATCTCAGTGGGAATTTAAGGGAAAATCCCCAGCTTTTAACCTCCCATTTTAATCCTCCCAAGTCTCAGGGTGGGGTATGGGGGGTATTAGTGTGGATTCAATGGTCATACCAGATACTCATGCTGGAAAATAATGAGGAGAAGAATAGAACCCACTGCAAAAGCCTGTCCTTGTCCAGCTTTAACCCCAAAACAGCCCGTTAACCAGATATCTACCACTCTCTGCTCATATACTGGATATAGAATACATACAGGACATATGCACAGACTGTACTGCAAAAAAATCTCCAGATGAGCACTCATGCTCCAAAACTGATCTGGGGAAGGGCTGGTTTTGGTAGAAAGCAGATGGAATAGCAGATTTGGAGCTCTGACTGAGCTGCAATTGAAAAGATCTGATGAACTGATTCTCATGGTTCTTAATCTTTCTCTTCTTTCTTCTCCTCATCTCACTCCCATCTAAGCGCTTACCGATCAATTATCATTCCAACTTCAAGACTGCCCCCCCCCCCCCCTCAAAGAAAGGTCTGGAATAACCCAGAACAATATGCTATCATTAGCTGAGGAAACACATGGCGTCCTGTGGGACTCCCTTTCCCCCCCCAAACAGAGCAGTTACCTCAGGCACACTTCCGGAAACAAGACCGATACACAGACAGGCAGCTGACACAGGAGCAAACTAAATTACATCATATATTCTGCTCTGGCAAATGAGGACATATCTGAGATTGGGCTCCTATCTGGCGTGGGGAGGAGACTGCAACTTACAGCAGTTAAACCATAACATGTTGCTCAGTTTCCAATCACTTCCAGTTTTTTAACGCTCTCTAGTTATCAGAGTTTCCTTGTTTCCAAAGTTCCCTTGTTTTTAGTGACCAAGTTTCCAATAATCTGCTCATTACCATAATCTCTACCACTCCATTGCTTCCAATATCATTATCAGTGTTCCCTCATTTTCCCTCCAAAATTGGTTCATTTCCACCGTTCCCTATTTTTTAAAAATGTTATCCATTCCTTTATTCCCTGGTCCTCAGATGTACCCACTTATTTAGAGCTCATTTCCTTCCTTGTTTTCAATATTTCATACTTTACTTGTTCACTTTATTAGTTTGCAGTGTCTTTATTTTTACTGCTTCTTCAATTGACACCATCCCCCAAAGCCCCCCCCCCAATTTCCTTGTTGTTTAGCTTCAAATGTGTCCCTTATTTCATTGTTTCCTGTCTTCCACAGTTCCTTTGCGTCTACTGTGCAGACACAAAAGACGTAAATACATATATTAAGCTTCTTTCAAACAAAATCACTCATTTCAATTTCAGGGAAGAAAGTAAACCAGTACACTGCTCTTCTATTTCTATTCTATTTCTTTTCTCAGGACTCTGTAACACTGACCCACTTATCACATTTCTGTAATGTCCCATCACTGCAACTGGGTGAGAGCACGAGCAAACAAGCAAAAGTGTACAAAAGAAAACAGGAGAAATAAAGAAAAAGAGAGGCCCAGGGCAGCGAGGGTTCCCATCAGCATGTCATTATATTAGTGACGGTCTGCCACTGCAATTAAGCAGCAAGAAGGGCGTTGTAGTGTTCCACTTTCCAGCATTGTTCTCTGCATGGGGCCGACTTGTCAACGCTAACAAAGGCACAGAAAGGAAGCACTCAGTAACAAAAAAACAAAAATTGCATCCAAATCAGTCTGGTGGTTAGTGAATGTTTACTGCATTGTATCAACAAAAAAGCCGCAGTTGAGCAACGCAGTCCAAGATTCTGTTTACTGCATAGACCATGGTAAATGCATGTGATTGTGTTTGTCCTGATGACAATTGAATCCTGTGGTCAGGAAGTGCTTTTGAACTGGAGGGGAAGTGAGCTCAGCTTTGGGGGGCCATGGAGAAAGGAAAGCCCCGTTCAGAGAGAGGAGAATATGAAGGAACTCCACCCTACACAAACAGGACACTCACAGGCAAACCGACACAACCACCAGCTCCCTGCAGATCTCTCTTTCGTCCTCTTCTAGTTTTGGGCCCTTTTTTTGTGTTTGATGTTGTTCCATCGGTTCCGTATGACCTCTAAATGCCTGTGATTTCGGTATCGGTTAAAAGATCCAAGCAAGTGCGCTTTTCAGAGTGGCTCTCCTGTTCATGTAAACATGAAGATAGTTCTCATGAAAAATGACAACAAAGCCGATGATCATCAGCCATCATCAGCTAGTAAACAACACGCACAACGACGAACCATAATGATCATATCTTTACCATAAAGTTACCTGCACACATTCCTTCAAGAGCTGAAGAAATGAAAATGTTACTGATACTGAGAGGGTTTCACAGGAACGTGAATGTGACAAAACCACAAATTACAGATACTGAAAGAGAGAAAGAAAAAAACACCACCAGAAACTGAAAGGGGGAATGGTAGTACAATACCTGCTTAAAGTCTTCCAAAGATGACTGCAGTTTACGGAGCTTCATTTCATATTGCTCCTTTAGTTTATCCAGCTCCTGGTCATGAGTGGACACCTCCTCCTTTAGCGCCCCCTTCAGAGCAGTCAGCTCCCTCTCGCGCCTCCTCAGCACCTCGTCCTGCTCCTCTTTCACCATCATGGATTCCTGTAGATCTAGCTTCAGCTGCATGAGGTCCTGAGGAGGTGCAGAAAGCGTTACATCGCTACCAATAACCAAAAATCTGTAATAATCTACAAAACTGATACATATACACTAATATAATACACGGGAATAATGATAATACAAATACGTCAGAAAGTACCTAGCCTTAACATAATTACATATGCAATTAATATCATGTATTTATTCAAATTCATTTTTCCTAGTATAAAAAAATATCTTAAACAAACAATCAGCCCTAGAGTATATTAATAATATGACAGGCTTGTTTATGCGCCAAGTTCACCTCCATCAAGGACTCCTTCTCTGCGCTGTCTGATTGCAAGCGTTTGGCTCCGTCCAGCTCATCATGCATCTCTGAGAGCTGGTCCTGCAGGTCCCTGATCTCTGTCTGATACTGTTCTTTCTCCATCTTCACCTGGAAAAGCCTGCAAAACACATGTGCATGCACACACACACACACACACACACACACACACACACACACACACACACACACACACACACACACACACAGTCTGAACACCTGCACTCTGTAATATCTCTGACTGGCTACTGATAGAGTATTTACAGCCTATTAAGCATTGACTGCATTTGTATCACACACACACACACCTGTACCCTCTTCCACCTGCCTGAGAAACTGAAGGTAAGACATCTGCGAGAGGCTCTATATAATAGTAATAGTACTCACTTAATGACTAAACAGACAAGCCATTATGGCACAGACAGAAAAGGATTGTGAACGGGATAACTGCTCTTTGTATTTACTGCAACTGGTCAGCACAATACAGTATCTGTGTGATTAATACCATACCGTAGGCAATATGATTATTTTTCCTCCAAGGAAATACAGTATTATGTATTATGCCGATTGTAAATGTTACCAGCTGGTTGAGAACATTAGAAGAGCCCCGACTCCTCACTTTTTATTCTGTAACAGCACTTTAGTCTTTTGTATCATTTGCATTGTACTTGTATTGTTTTCTTTTATTGAATCTAAATGCCTTTTACTGTTTCTTTTGACTTTGTACAGCACTTTGAATTGCCCTTGTGTATGAAAGGTGCTCTATATATAAACTTGCCTCGCCTTGCCTTAGACTTGTGCTTGCTGACTACCTACATAAATTTGGGATACAACTTTCTGTTGTATGGGCGGCACGGTGGCGCAGTGGATAGCGCTGTCGCCTCACAGCAAGAAGGACCCGGGTTCGATCCCCGGGTGGG
>JAOVYV010000035.1:10387947-10398091 GCA_025674545.1 Hassar affinis | reverse complement strand
ACTTACCAGCTCATTTCCTTATAAAACTGCACACACTGTGAACACCTGGGACACTGTTTAAGAAAAAGGGAAAAAAACCATATATGGACTTCCTTTAGTTTATTACTGTTTACTGCACTGTAGAGTGTTTTCTTTTATGCAGAAACATCTTCATCCCTGCTTTACAGCGAGTCTTTGCATGTGCCTTATTAAGACTTCTGCATCGCACTGTACAGTAATTAGCTGGTAAGTTTTACTGAGCATCTTGGAGAATCTGCCACAGCTCTTCTGGAGACTTTGACTGCCTCACTTACTTCTTTTTTTGCATGCAAAACCCAACAGCCTTCATTATGTCTGAAAAGTGCTCTGTTATGTAATGTGTTGCTTTTGTTACTGACAAACATCTTTGTGTAACATTGAAATTTTTAATTAATTAAAATCTTTTAATAATGCAGAACTAAAAACAATGTCTACGATGCTTGATTTGGTGTCTTTAGTGTTTTTTCTTCTTCTGCGTTCAGTTTAAATGACATATGACGAGGTTTGGGAACTGTTGTCGGTAAGTGACGACGCTGCAATTGCCAGAAGAATTAAAAGAACGGAAAGAGACTTGGTTTGTTGATTAGCGATTTACAGCAGAATGTCTGCAGCATAATTCTTGTGTCATGTCCTGCCTTCTGTACGCTTTACCCAGGTGCTGCAGGTGCAGAGTACTTCCAGCAGGTGAGAATGCATCCGACATGGACAAACTCCTGTTCTGTGTTACCTGTTTGAAGGTGCAGCTCCAGACAATGTCTGTGTTTCATATGAGAAACTGGGTTTAGTCAGCACTAATGGGCATTGACAAGAGCCAAGTAACAGTCTGGGAGCACATGCATCAAAACCATGTGAATTAGGGCCCCAATGCTACAGTACATCTCTACAAACAAGCATGAAGCAAACTATTTTTAAGAATGAGTGTAATATGCGATTAAAGTCTTACAAGCTAAACCTTCCAAGCACTTTTAATCCCAAAGGCATCAAGGCTGATTTAGTAATATAATAAATTGCATTTTTAATGAATGACTTGAGAATTTTTGAGAATTTTTCTCACCCTTCCAGAGACGAATGTGGGCATTTTATAAGGAAAAGCACAAAAACGTGTCCTGGATTATTTCCTTGCGCAGGGGGATTAATGGGAAAACATTTGTCTACTCTGTTTCTTCCCCTACAGCTGTGCTTTATGCGGCAGGGAATGCATGTGTGAAGATGAGGGAGGGAGGAGGGAGAGAGTCACTAAACTGTTCCAGAAAAGTGCTAAACTCCAGCCCACCTTGCCTGCTTTTCCCATCCATCCACCACCGCGCTGAGCTTGAGGAGCGAGGGAGAGAGGGAGAGGGAGAGAGAGGGTGGGAGACAGTGTGCACGCCCTGGGCCAGCCATTACGCATATGGAAAGTATGTGGGTTTAAGTTAAATGGCCCTCTGTGGAAAATGGTTCCGTTTCAGCACATGACTTAGGCTTCATTTTAAACAGGTGGCTCTGCCTTGTTTATTAGGCTATTTGGAGAAGCACAATGCAAAAGCGCGTGCCTTTCTCTGTCTGCAACTGACTCAAAAGCGGACATATTTTGCTGATTGACTTAAATTTTGTTTAAACAACTGCCATTGATCGATGGAGGACTTTGAACTCAGCAGGAAAAAAAAGAGAACAAGTTCAGAGAAAGCTCTGAAACAATTAGGTTCTTGTTTTCCAGGCAGAATAAACACAGTGATTGTTACCATAGATGCTGTCCTGCCGCTGACCAATCCGGACGTGGGGAAGTTGGTGCCGATAGCTGTGATTGGTCCATTATGTGTCTGTCCCAGCAAGCTGTGGATGTCACTGGGCAGAGGGGCGGTAGAACCTACGGCGTGGTTCCGGAGTACATGGATCGCATCATCTAGTCTGTCCAAACGATCCTCCATCCGAGACTGGAAAAGGACAGAGATGGAAACAAAGGGAGGGGAGAGGATAAAAGAAAGATGAGAGCGGGGTTTAAATATATGGACATTATTAAATAAGAAATACTGCATTACATTATATTACAGCAATCCAGAATGGAACAAAAACTAATGAAATTTATGGAAAAAACCCACAAAACTGAAAAATGAGATTTCTAACCATGTGAACCCAATGAAAGTCATACATGCACCCTGAGGCCTCCTAAAGGACCAACCTATGAAAAAATGGACTCTTCAAGCATGAGATAGTATGAATTTTTTTATTGTTTTTGCCTATTAACCCTGTTACACATGCGCTGAACTGAAAGACAAACTGAAAGAAAGCATGAATATAACTAAAATGAAATGACGTGGGGTTGGGGGAAAAAAAAAAGGAAAACATGGTCAGACGGAAGACTGGTGACGAGAAAGGAATGCAAAAGAACATCATGGGGTGACAAGTGATGGACAAGAAGGGCAGCTAAAAAGCAGGGATACCTCACAGACATCCTTTAAGAAGGACATGGCATCCTGGAGATGCTCATGCAGCTGCTGATGCACACGATTTTTCTAAAGTCAGACAGGAACGGGAGAGCAGTGAGACAGTTACAAACTGACACATGGAAAAGCACAGAGCAAGAAAAGGAGAGGTAGAGAAGGAAGAAGGGATAAAGATTCATATACATATCTAAAGAAAGGGTGGGAGGAATTAACATAAGTATAAACATCAGAGTTCCTGTTTAAGTAACTGTTGATCTGTAACTGTTGGTCCATTCTTGGACATTTTGACTGTATTGTGTTGTTATTGAACACAGTAGCCCACGCCGCCAAATCGGACACTTGACAAAAATGTAGCCACAGGTGGCACTGAAAGCGCTTGTGTAAATATTTGTCTTACACACCCCATGGTGTGAATGCATGATGTGGGAAGCAGGCGTGTATATGTGTGTGCGTGTGAGAAGAGTGATCCCCGTCAAGGTTCTGCTCCCCAGTCAGCCCTGGAATCCAAAAGCACTACTCCTATGCAACAGCTGCCAAATAACCCCACCCCAACACATCCTAGCCAATCGTCATCCCCCTAAACCCTATACCCAATCCCCATACTCCGCTACACACCCACAACCAATCCCCACTCAGCATTCTCCAGAGCAGACAGATGGCAGGAGACACGCCCCAAGGGACGAGTATTGTTCTGTCCCCCTCAAAACCATTCTCTGACATTTGTCAGTCAGGAATGTGTGTGTAATGCTACCCCATGTGCCCTCCAGCAGCCAGGCATCCACTCTTGAAGTGTCCATTAAATAGTGCTCATTGTGAGGGGGAGGGGGGGTGGTGAGAGAGACAGAGAAGGGGCTCATACCAGAGAGTGGAGAGAGTTCTCATAATTCGGGGAGGACGGGGTCTGTCCGGCTGCACGAGGCCACTGGGTAGTACCTGTAGAAAAAAAGGAAAAAGAAAAAGAGAGACTGGGAGGTTATCAAATGTAGGATTTCCTAGTTACCATACAGAGCCAAGAAACGGTTGACCAACACTTCAGGCCACTTCCCAGAGGCCAAAACTCATTTCCTCTTCCATGCAATTCCAGCTATTCTCTATGTGGGCTGTTTTCCTCTCAGGTCCAGATGCATCATTTCCTATGACTAAGCTACATCCTGCAACATGAGAGGGGTTGGGGGCTGTACCACCACCCACATTCAGCACTGAGGGACGTACACTACTTCCGCTCATTAATGAAGTCATGGCTAAAAATGCTGTGAGAACAATGCAGGACGCTGATAAGAGCTTCGGCTCAGACCCTGTCTCACTTCCCCTGGCTCTGATTGTAATGGGACTGCTTGGAAAAGACGACCAAGTCCTAGACCAAAAGGATCTCACAGCCCAAAACCCCTGAACACACACAGCCAGTAAGCACATATATAGCAAACAGAAACAAAAAACAAAACTTTGTAACTCTAACTAGGTGTATTGTTGCCTGTGTGTTATGCAAACGTGCGTGTGTGTCTGATTTCAGCATTGTAATGAGGATGTAAATTACTGAGGTCTGCTCTTAGTCTAAGTGCAATGATTCTGACTGGCCATAAATCATCTTTGCTCTAAAGGAATCCACATCTGCTAATCGCAAATCAAAAAGGAGGGGGTTATTTTCCCCTCTCTTCCTTCTTACTTTCAATTATGTATAAGACTGCTCTCCAACTGGCAAACAAACAGCTACAGGAAGTCATGCATTGCCCAAGGATTTAGTGTGTGTTTGTATATCTAATAAAAAAAAAGGTCAAACATCCCTAATGACGATGGACCTAAACAAAACTCGCAGGTTATTTACTTTAGTGTCTAAGCACCAATTACAAGCCTGAGCTCTGGTCCAACCTGACTGTAGTCTCCACAGCAGAAAGGACCAAACCTAATCATGCTCGATGCACTACAGACCTCTGCATGCACATCGCTATGGCTCACTCTTGCATCTTGCCTTCTCAATCTATGCCTGCTTATCTTCTGTAAAGAGAGAAAAGGGATCAGCCTTCACCACCCCACACCACTAGAACATCTTCTCCTTCACTCCCCTAGGAGTGTTTAGGTAAGAACTTTCCAACCATTCATTCTCCCAAAACTGCTAGCAGGGCCCCATCTGAGGCAAATTTCATCCTTAAAAGACAAAGCCCAGAGAAACAGACTTTCATTAACGGGCTATTAAAAATGACTTTGGGGCAGGAAATTACGCGGCTTGCTCTTTTTCGCTCCTTCTGTACGCTTGAAGAAGAGCACAGCGTTTAATAAGGCCCTCTCCCACCACCGGCCACATAAGACAAATGAACGTGCGTGCACCGTATCCCACATGGACTCAAGTCTAATTGGCTAGGAGCAGCAGCAGAGGCCCAGGTCTGTGCTGCAGAGACGCCTAATAGTTTGGTTAAAAAACTAATCCTGAAGAACAGATGTAGGTGTTTGTGCTTAATCATAACATCATGGCACATTCCGCAGCGCTGTCTAAGAATAGCTGCTCCACTGATCAAAAAAAGCCCTTCAAACTCACAACAACAAAGGATGCTTTGACTGCATGCACAAAATTGACTTAATAAGCACAAACTGGTAGTGATTTCAGGCCAACATGAATGAACTGCATTAGCTAAACACATACGTTCCCAAAACAAACTTATGCAGTCTTTAGTGACGTTGTAATGTCTGGAGGTAAAAACATACAGTGACAGAAAGTGAGGTCAGGGGACCGTGTCGGGACAGTTTGCGGTTTTAAGGGAGTAAAAGGTTGGCTGAGAGGAGAATAGCGTTCCCTCTGTGTGGACATCATCAGCTGAGTCATCCCTCTTCTCTTCGTGCTCACACCTCCCTCATGCTCCCTGCGCAGTCGGGCAGGCTAATAAATGAGGGGGTCTGTGGGTCGAGCTGAACGGGGGAACAGCTGTGTGAGGAGCAGGACAACAGCTGAGGCTGAGGAGAGGGACAGACACGGAGACAGCTGTCGCCACTGCGCCGACACATGCACACATGCATGCGCACTCCTTTGCGTGCATGCTGGGATTGTTATAATAAAAGAAACTGAAGAGGAAAATTGTAAACTAAAAAAATCAACATTAAATTAAAAATAATCAAATATTTTTTCCAAACTAACTGAAATAAATGTAAGTAATTTTTTTCAGGCTTTGTTTTTTTTTCTTTTTTAAATATAGTTACTGTTACATACTGTTAAGTGATAACATATTTCAAGTACAGACTTATTTTATATTATACTGTTATTAAAAAGCCATACACTTCCTACTACATACAAAATACATATTAACTGCATATCACATTTCTGTTATAGAAGGTTGTCAGACCATATTAATTGTCCTTAAGCAATGTCTTTTGACTTTTTACATTAGAACATTACTTAGCATTAATAAATAAGTTTCACTTGCTTTGGTATATAATGTCCGGTGTGTATTCCTGCCTTCCGTCAAAATAGGCCTTTCCCTAAAAGTAACATTACTAAAACTAAAGCTGAAATACAAAGACGTGTAAACACTGAAATCTAATAAAAACCAAAACTAGAAATGAAGAAACGTCAAAACTAGAAGTAAATTGTCCAACTTGACGTTGCTATGGTGACACTTTTAATGTTAGAAAAGTCTTGTTCTGCAAGTAAATATGTCAAATATGTTCTGTTCCTACTTCCAATCCGAAGCCTGCTTCCACTACGTGACTCTCGGGAATGAATCGTAATCAGTAATAATAAATATTCATTTAAACCAGGTTTTTACAGTGTATGCAGGATTCAATATTCTGACATGAGCCTCATATCTGAGCAGCAATCAAATCAGTGCAGCGCAAAGAGCCCATCATAGAAGCAGATTGAGTTACAGGATCATGAGGAATAGCCTGGATCCCTCAGATCAATGCCTAGGCAGCTCAGTTATGTAGCAAACCAGAGCATGTTTGTTTATAACCATTAGAACGCCTCTATTCCTGAGATTACAGGAAGGCGGAGCTAACAGTTAATATAGGTGTGTGCATATAATATGTGAAACAGAAATAATAAGGAGTGTGCTGTGTAATAAGCATTGTGAGGGTTAGACGAGGCATCAGGGGAAAGACACGGTATGGTGATGACGGTGTGGCGTGTGTAAGCTCAGAGTGACGAGACTGATACTTTACCTGCCCTTCCAGGCGGGGCGCTCGCCGTCACCACCGTACCTGCTGAGCCAGCGCCTGCTTGGGCCGTGAGCGGAGAGGGTGAGCCCACCGGGGTTGACGGGTTAGAAGGGAAACTACTGCTGGTGTGGTCAGGAGAGTAAATCTGAGAGACACACAGAGACATCGAGGGAGTGAAAAGAGAGAGATTTAACCATCAATGAAACCTTACAGACGCTCTTTGAGTGCAACCTGTCGTTCCCCTCTCTGGCTTTATGGTCTCTGTTAGCGTCGCACAGCCAGAATTGGCTCATCAATTCTGTTGATTTTACTGGCTGAGAGGCTATAAAAACCCCGCTGCATACATATGGGGCTTTAACAACCTACACCGCCTTTTCTAATGGCTGCAGAAAAAAAATATAAAACACCTTCTGTGCACAGCGCTTTGCATGACACCTGCACACTGGTCTCATTTCCCAGAACGCCCTGCTCATAGGTCTGCTGCCCTTCTGGAAGAAACGGGCTCGCACAACGCCCCAGTCAAAACACAAATAATAAATGACAGCACGTCACTTTAAGATACTGGTAACGGATATAACCGATTAATTCCTATTCTTTTACATGATAGATTTACACACAGGATAAATTGGGAGGCACCTACACAGAGTGAAACAGAAGAGAAAGAAAAGAGAAAGAGAGAACCAGAAATAGAGAGAAATAATGGGGAGGGAGAGAGAGAGAGAGAGAGAGAGAGAGAGAGAGAGACAGAGAGAGAGAGAGAGGACACTGTCATTAATCTCTCTTTGGGAGCTCATTAGAGTGAATGAGCCTGGCTCCGTGGCAGCGTGGCTGTGCGGCTCCTGCCGTGTCTCATCTCCAGTTATGGATGAGAGGTAATAAAGCAGCACCCTCGCCTCTCTGCCTGCCCAATAACCAGCGCCTGCCTGCATCAGGCACCGGCCAGCCACAGCACATTAGAAAGAGAGAGAGATAGAGATGGAGAGAGAGAGGGAGAGAAAGAGAAAGAGAGCTTTTCCCGCTTCTATGTTCGACTTGCTTGTCTTCCAGAACTGAGCAGTGAGCTGTGTATACTCTTATATGTTTGCAAAGAGAATGACATGTCTCCAGAGACAAGAACTTCAACAAAAAAAAAGATATTTCTGTGACTACTTCAACATATTCATCTTTTCATCAATTCTTTAGACAATAATATTCATAAACAAAGCTACATGTCTGTAAAAATGTAACTCTTAAGATTACATTTTCAGAGCGAAGCATCTGTATTACCAGTGTAGTTATTTTGGCTTGATGGTACATAAGATTGACTGCAATTTATTTATTTATTATTTTACAATAATCCTTCAGTGCTAGGACGTGTTACTTTTTCCATTTATGACAATTTATTGACTTTTATTAACAACTGCCTTTAGACTTCCAGTGGAACTGTGGTAGGAAACAGACTTTCTGAGTACAGGGAAACAGAGCAGCACATGCACTGCAGCTGTAATGAAATTAAGGAAGAAAAATGTTGGAATATTTCGTTTCTTAGAAAAAAGCCTTAAAAACTTCCTGAGAAGATTTAGCTTTTGTTTAGACAAATGCCGGATTAGAGCACACATTGCGTCCTTCTTTGATAGCAATGTTTTGGGTTTCTGCTACAGAAAATACTCTGGGGTGGCTGGAGTGCTTGATTCGATTCCCACTAATTAGAACGGACACGGTGCGGATCTGGCAGGGTTTGATTCTAACCGGGTCTAAAGTTTCAGGACATATCTCACAGGGGATCTCGGAGCTAATCTGAATTTCAAAAATGCTGGTACTATCATTATCATTATTAACCTTCATATTAAATCCTAAATGTCACTTTTGTGTTTCAATCAATTCTGCAAATCCTGCCTGAGGCTCAGTAAGTGCAACTCTCTCAGGGAGGAAACCGAGCAGAGGAAGGAGAGAGAGAGAGAAATGATGGGAGGACAGAACGAGGGAGGGAGGGGGAAAGGGCGTAGAGAGTAATTTACCCCCCACATTGTTTCAAAGAGACAAATTCACTGTTCATCCACACAGAAGATAATCCTCAACGGAAAGGTGCCCGTGTGAATTCAAACACAGCTGAGAAGTTAAGTTGAGGCTTAGTCGTACAAATCACAAGTAAGGAAGTAGGAACTCACATGAAGCTAAAATTGGCTTAAAGAGGTCAACCCAGTATCAGTGACAACAGTAGTGGTGCCCTGAGCTGAAGCAGTAAAACAAACAAAGGCTCTGAGCCTCTCTGTCTGCTGCTGCTCTATAGCTGTGACTCCTGACCCTGATCAGCCCAGGCAACTTCTGCCGTATTCACGCTCTAACACCGCTCATTTTACCAACAACAAACTCAGCCCCACCCCCTCATCAGTCACGCTGCTCCCCGCCAGCGGGGGGCCAATAAGCACGTCCCGTCTAAAAGAAGCGCCAACAAAAGCGGCACAATGGGCAGCGCGGCGGGCTTCACCCAGGCCCCACCGTGTCCGTTTCGCTGCTGCTTTGTCATGCTAATGGTATTGAGTCGCCGAATACAAAAAGACTTAATTTGTGATTATCGTTCGGCCCCACAATTTTCTAGCTGTGTGTACGCCAGTGTGTGCACTTGTGGGCTTGGCGGTTTGTGCAGTTAGCCTTTTATGAGCACTGTAAAATAAGAGCTGGACGAATAGGTCGACCCTGCAACAGTCTGTGGGTGTATTAGCTGTCTGTGGCAGAAAATCATAAGAGTGAAGAATGAGCCCAGATGTGCTTCTAGTCCAAGAAAAAAAAAGTACTGTAAGATTATTGTAAGCTGTCTAAAGTGTGTCAGCTCCCCAGCATAAAAATGTTCTGCTAAGCGAATACAAGGTTGTAGAGTGCTTGAGTTTCAGGACCTAGCACAAACACGCTGAGTTCATTATCCAAAGCAAAGTTTAATCCATTGGCTTTAGGATGGTTTTCATGTAGGATGGTCTTCTTTTATTGCACACTGCGAGATTAAGAGCACAATTATCCTGGCTTATGTCTAACAAACAGCCACAAACACATCCTCTGACCTTATTCAGCTCTGTCCCTCACTAAGCACACTAGTCTCAGTAATCTGCGGCTTCGCGCGCACCGCGCTAGCGTGCTGATTACAAAAGCAAAGAACACAAAGCGAGTTTACACTTAAGTCGGGACATATTATACATCTTGATGTTTGTCTGTGTTATAGTTTAAGACGGCGAGGCGAGGGCTTACCGAAGCGAGTGCTTTCCCCAACGCATCTCCGGTCTGAGAGCTTCCGGTTGCGTTACCTCTGTTGGCTGCAGCTGCAATGACACAATGCAGAATGACCAACTGATGGACCATAATGAAAGGGTAAAGGCACCCAGAATCATCTAATCTCTGGTATGAATTACACACATCCTGATTTTTACCAACAGCTGGGATGAAGCTCCAAGAGCTCAGAATATCTTGTGGTAAAGAAAGCCTGAATAAAGTCATCATGACCAAAATTATCTGGTGGATTTTGGAAGTGTGTGCTCCATCATATTTATTTATTTTATCTGTTTTGTGGAGTGAAGTGGAGTGGAGGGGAG
>JAOVYV010000035.1:10365762-10387847 GCA_025674545.1 Hassar affinis | reverse complement strand
GGGGGGATATATGCATTACGTATTTTACCCATAACTCCCTCTGTGGTGTTGACGGGTGGGGTGTGGGATGCGGTGACGAAGGGCGAGCTGCTAGCAGTACTGCGGTGGAAGCTGGACATAGGCGGCAAGCTGGCATTGATGTCCGTGGGGGACACTGAGTGTGGGGGGTAGTTCTATAAAACACACACACACACACACACACACACACACACACACACACACACACCACACACACAGTCATCAAACAATGCTGCAGCGAGAACTGCAAGGTGATATGTGTAGACATGTGTGAGCACCAGCACCCTCACAGCTTTGACTTTAATTTGAAGGTGCACTTTACAAAGCTGGTAAAGTGCAAGCAGCAGTATAGAGAAGTGTGATATTCTCACCAGGCGGTCATGAGAGTGCAGGCTGCTGTAGTTTCCAGACTGTGGCATGTGAGATGAAGATCCTCCCAGCATTCCCCCGTAAGCGGGTTGGCTTATACCGTTGGACGAGTTCCACGGGTCAGAGGAGTTGTGGGTTGCGTCTGATTAATGAGGAAACGATAAATTTGAACACAATCACATAAGAGTTACAGCCTTTGGGATTTTTTTTTAAAGCCTTACCCAGCGGCCTCGAGCCAAGACGGCGAGGTGAACCGTGATGACAAATTTCGGCCATAAATAGTGCTCATAAAGATTTAAAAATGACACCGAGTTGATATATGAAATCAGAGCAGGTGCCCCTGCGTGGTTTCTGACAGAACCAAACTTCAGGTTTTATCACAGAAATCCAAGGAAATGAACATGCTTTTACTACAAGTACTGATATTACTTCTACCACTAATAGTATGTGTCAGACTGTATCCATGGCCTCTAGTGATCACAGTTTCCCAGCACCGAATAATAACAGCAAACACTTACCGAAAAATGTGCTTGCGAACATACTGCTGGGAGGTTTGGAGGAAGGATATGAAGGAGACTCTCTGTTAAAGTCTTCTGAGTTCGGCGATGGTGCGTACACCTGCAAAAAAAAAAAAAACATGGAGATGTTCTTAAAAATATAATTGCAAACAGGATGTTAAAAAAAAAACCTAAAAGACAGCTAAAAAAATAAACAGCAAGGCTGACTAATTTACCTCACCACACATCCGTATGACAGCCTGAACGCTCGTTTACAACAAGACTTTCCTAGAAGACAATAACAAACCTAACTAACTATGCCACGTACGGTCAATATACAAATTGTATCATGTAACAGATGGCTAATTTGGACGTTGTGTTGAAAACGGAAAGGATTATCTTTGAGGTTTGTGTGTGCGTGGTTGTGTGGGCGTGTGCGTGCTACAGCTTAATTGGAACACAATGGAATGAATAAGCATGCTTGCTACACACAATACAGACTGTTTGTGTTTCTATGCATGTGTGGCCATTTATTCGTGTATATATATATATATATATATGCTCATGTGTTTGTTCATGCACATACTTTATACATGCGTGTGTGGGTGAGCGCATGTGAGCGTGTGTATTTTAGGCCCTCTGGGCTCGGTTGGGTTGGGCCAGCAGTGCAGTGGTTGCAGCTGCAGTAGTGCCCGTCCCAGAAGAGGAGGATCAAAGCCTCAGAACCCATAATGTAGCGCTCTGACTTCATCTGCTCCAGATGGGGCCAAACCAGCTCCACACACCACAGAGAGAGAGAGAGAGAGAGAGAGAGAGAGAAAGAGAGAAAGAGAGGGAGAGCCGAACAGAACGGTTTGAAACAGGAAAGAAGAGTGAAAAGGGGAGGAAAGGCTAAGTAGTGCTGCCGAAAGAGAATTTCTCTCATTATCCATCATTAGGTGAGACAGGCATAACTCGGTGCAGCCACAACAACGGTGTCCTCTGTTCACCTGCCACATGAGGGGCTGATTGCATCGCCATGTTAGTGAAAACCAATCAGTTTAACATGAACCAGATGGGCAAGGTGACTTGGCTGGCCAGGATTCAGCTCAATGTGTTTCACATTCGTTGCGAGGGAAAGACCTGCCTTTCGATTCGTCAGTGCAAACGCGAGAAATCTCGAGTAAGGCGCATCAGTAGCAGCAGGAGAGATGAATCTGACTTCATCCCTATTATTATAAATCCACAATTTCCTTTCTTTTGACAGGCTCATGTTTCAAGTCGGGATGAAGAAACGTTTGCCCGATTTAGCTCACTTTGTGTCTGTCTTACACCTCTATGCGTCCTGTAGCTGCATCATCAGCATCTAAAGCCCTAGTCTTCAGACAGCTTATCCAGCAGGATGTGGCTAAGCACCTTGCTGAGGCGGCAGTGTCGTGCCATGTGATTGACTACGTGTGCTTACACATGTGGCCCAGCCAGTGGAAGTTCCCCGGGGAAGTCAGGTCAAGGCGGAGCGGCAGATTTGGGTTTTGACTCAGCCTCAGGGCTCAATGGACAGCATATGGCTGAGGATAATGCTAATTGCCCTCTTTAGTTGGAGCTAACCAGCCGACCCCTTAATAAACCACCCCAAAACACCGGGCGCCCCACATTGGCACCACCAGGAGATGGAAAGAGAGGGTGTGTGTTCTCTTTGACCAAGACATTAATTAAAGGGCTGTCAATCATCCCATACACTCTGATATGGACGCCCGTAACATCTGAGGCTTTTTTTTTTTTCGTTATCACTTTGATCCTAAAGACCAAACCACTAAGCCTAAGGAAACAAAATTATCTTGGAGGGAGGAGGAAAAAAAAAAAGGTATTAAGAGCAGCCTGAAAATAACATCAAGTTCTGACGGAAGTTAAAATGTGTGGGTTTATTTTTTCCCCTATGTAGTCTGAAAGTGTGTCAGTTGATGTAAAGAGGGCAGGGGTTCCTCTGTGTAGCGCACCTTCCCTGCTCCTCTGCTCCGTCACACCTTCCTTTGATCTGCACCCGACACCCATCATAACAACGCATGGAAAAACCATTAAGCTGTCAACATACGGATAAACCGAACAACGGAGGTTAAAAGACGTAGAAAAAAAGAGAGGGGGGGTGGGATCATCCTCTTAAAAATAAACGATAACGGAAGGCAAAAACCAGGGCAATGCTGAAGAGAAAACCACAGAAAACAGTGCTGAGCCGCAGGGCTGCAAGTGACAACAGAACATCCTGTCTCCGCACGTCACTTGTTTGGAATCAAACTAAGGCCCGAGGGTTTTCCTTTTCAACTCCCATCTCACACACTTAGCACAGCAAAAATGCACGCTGCTCACACACAATGAGCCCGTATTGTACAGCCTCGTCCTGCACGGTCCTGACACAACATGCATGACATTTAACGCCAAGCTCTTTTAAGAATCGTCTAAAAGCTTCAAGCTCGAGGGGTTCCGCGTTCAACAGGTACTAAAAGAAAGCCAGCTATTTATTTATACAGACTTATTATTATTAACTTGGACACTCAACACTAATTCTTTGGCAAGAAGAACAGATTCGAAGGTCTCATGGTGTAGTTTCCTGGCATTAAGAAATACAGAAAGCAAACTACAAACGCCGCAGTGTGACTTGGCCTCTCTAAGACTTCGCAAAGATCATAAAGCAGGCGAATCAAAGCGATGTGCTATGTGAGGCTTGACACATAATGAACCTCGTTTTTTTTTTCCATCATTGTTTATCTTCTGTTTGGTGTACAAACTTATTAAAAAAGATGAAAGGAACATTTTATTGAGAAATTACCAATTGTTTTGAATTACAAGGTTCAACTCTGACCCAGGCAGCCCACATGCTCCTCATTTTCTGTGTTGCAATATAAGCCTGGAAATACTTAATATAAAAAGATCAAAGTGGGCTTTGTGCTGCAGGAACAAAGAGCCTAATGGGGTATGTGTAATGGGCTATGAGGACTCTGGACTCTGTCAAAGAGCTCAAGAAGGTGAATCCCTCAATGCTGAAAACATAATTGAATTTATACGCAGAAGAAATTTGTTTTAAAGTTATAACACGGTGTGCGCCTCCATATATACGTGAAATACGCTGAATTAATAAGCTAAGAACAAACAGGAAAATTTCATTCTTAAATTTAGCTAACAGATGGAGAATTCTCGTGAGATGCCTGTGTGTGTGTGTGTGTCTGTGTATGTATGTGAGAGAGAGAGAGGAGAGAGAAAGACTGCTGGGAACTTTTCCTCTTAACCAAAGTTGTGTGAATTTATACACTCATTCATCCTCTCTATCACGTGCCACTTGCTTTCTCTTAAACACACACACACACACACACACACACACACACACACACACACACACACACACACACACACACACACACACACACCCCTCTCCCTCACTCTCTCCGTTCCACCTTCAGTGCGACTCAACACCTTGCGTCCCGGAGACAGCCGGACAGTCCGAGCGCACGTTCGGAGACGCACAAAATAAAGTTTTGTTAAGAACGCAGAAATCAAAGTCTCGGACTAGCGGGGAGGTGGAGGAGTCCCATTAGGCTCCCTGTGTAGAGTGAAGAATGCCTGACTGATTAAAAACAGATGGAATAACAGCAACGCTGCTGCTCCCAGCTCAACTGGCAAACAGGAAAGTCTAACCTCAACAGACAGCCTCTTTCCCTTAATCATTCCCATACTCCCACTTGTTATTATTGCGAGCAAGTATCAGTGGTTATTGAGCATTTAAAACTCACACCCTGGACTAGACTCTGCATCTCCACACCGTTATACTGACAGAGGTCAGCAGACACGAGGATGCAAAGAAGAGGGAGAAGGCAGTGATCTGTGACTGCGTTAAAATACATCTTCACAAGAGTATGCTTTTTTACATGAGTGCAAAGTGGCCTTGCTTGGGTCACCATACACACTTAAAAAAAGATTACAGAGTAAGACCAGGCAATAAGACTGCACTATTGATAATAATATTACTACTACTAATAATAATAATAATTTCAATAAGAGTAGCGATAAGATACAAATTCATCTGTACTTTTGCAACACGCAGGGTAACAAGTGGCTGATTAAGTGTTCTCTATATTTAATAATTTTTTTAAATATGTACTAATAATGAGGGACAACTATTTCACTCATACTCTATTACTATAGAAAATCTAAATACTGTCATGCATTTCATGTGTCTCCTGGAAATGTATTCAATCCAGTGATGCTTTTGCGTCTCCAGTCACGACTTGGAAAAAAGCTCCAGAATTGCTCCAGAATCATTAGTGAGAAATGATGATGTCTTGGTTGTTTCTGATGTAATGGAAACATGTCATAAGGCAGCACACGGGAACACACACACACACTCATACACACACAAAACTCTTCATAAACCTCAGAGCACACAGCAAATCCCTTTCTCCATAAGACAAGTAATCTCAAATGGTTGACAAGCTTAATAGAAAATACATCCTCACACCAGCACGCACACTTTCTGGCTCCCAAAATGCACTCACCGATTTCCCGTTGTAGTAATACATCAGAGAGTTGCTGCCCATTCCAGGCACGGGGTAGGCGCAATACATGATAACGCTTCAGCTTCGGACTGAGCGACGCTCAGCAAGTGCACCGTCTCAGAGCAGCGCACGACCACGAAAACCTCTAACGCTCCCTAGGCATACATCCAGCCGGCTCGACACACACTTATTCCTTCAGCCTTGGCCTCTACACATGGATCTACTCACTGAGACCTTATGCAAAGTGGGGCTGAACCATTTTAGCCGGCAGTTAGGGGGGAGGGGCCTCGGTCCCCTAAGCTTGGTAAGAGCTGAGCCAAAAGGAGTGGAGAAAGAGGGAGGGAGTGTAGAGAGGGAGGGATAATGGGGGGTAAGCGTGGTTTAGTGGGAAAAAAATAATGAAATGGGGGAGGGATTGAAAACAAATGTGTGAATGTAGCTGAGTAAAAGATGAGCAAAATATCTGATTTTCAGACAGGAGAGGAAAAATGTCTGAACTAATGTTGGGTCACTGTACTAAATAACTTAAAAGAAGGTTTTAGTCCTGAGATTAATATTTTGTTGGAATCAGGATTTTTTTTCTTTAGGAAAGGCCGAGATGAGAGAGAAGACTTCTTCACCGAAGATTTTTCATTCACTCAATGAAAGAAAAAAAAAAGCAAAATTGTTGAACTACCTGGTGTGTGTGTGTGTTTACAGGCCATGTACTGGAACATGGCTTCACACTGAGTTCGCTCTGAAGTGAACTTTGTAGTCAGTAGTGTTGTTTCAGTAGGCTTCCCGCCATGTGGCCATGGAAAACACAGCGAGTTGTTGAACACATCCAACAGCTGCAAAGGACTCGGGCCTGACAGCAAGCTCACTGCGCTGCTCAATTTCCTCACACACACACACACACACACACAACTCCCTTTCTTTAACCAGTCCTCAGTCCTCAGTCCCCCTTGAGGGCCTCTCGTACACAGCCATGGGGGTTACAACACAAACTGTTTCTCTCTCTCTCTCCCACACACACACACACCAAGGAAGGAAAGGGGTGTGGGGGGGTCAAGTCTGTGGACAATTTGAGGTAGGAAGAGAGGAAGATGTAAAAAAGGAAGGACAAAAAAGGAAAAGGGAGTGTGGGGAAACCAGAGAGAGAGAGAGAGAGAGAGAGAGAGAGGGAGATAGAGAGAGAGAGAGAGAGAGAGAGAGAGAGAAAGACATCTCCTGCTGCGGTGAGGAGGGAGTGAGTGCTATGCGCTACTGCGTGTCCCTTTAAAGCCCACTCTAGCCAGACCTGCTCTTTCATGTGTCTCTCTGCAGGCGTGCTGGCCCAAACACTGCCCCTAGACCCATTCACAACATTACTGTTATGGAAAGATGAAAGACATCCCGCCATCCCACCCCCCTCGCCTCTGCAAACGATACTTTATGTTTTCCCCCCTAATTCCATTATTATTTATCCCTCTTTCTTCTCCAAGCGAGACTCTTTTAAACCGTTCCAAGGCTGGGGAATCGACAGGCTGGTACCGTTTTAAAATCTGGAGTCATTTCAAGCTGATGCTTTGAGGGAGGCTGCCACGATAGAAGTGTGTTTGAAGGCTCCGAAAACCAAGTCCAGATAAGGAATGCACCACCAAGAAGAGACAATGAAAGGGAAAAAAAATCCCAGACACCCCAAGCAGAGAAAATTATGGACATATGTCCATATTCTTTACAATATAGAAGTATGTTATCCCCACAGGCTTGATTAGGTTAGTGCTAGAGGAAAATATTGTTTCAGCAACTAGTGTCAAAACAGTGGCCATATTAAATTTAGACAATACCAGCTACTACTCAGTGTGACTGACGCACTGCAAACAAAAAAAAAAACGCAAGAGCTACGGATTGACTGAAGAAAATACGATGAGGGAGGGAACACAGTTGAAAAGGAGTGAGTAACTAGGAGCAGACAACCCTCATCGACATATCCACATTTTGTTCCAACAACCACGGCAGGCTTGCTGAATTTGGCAGCACAAGTGAACACTTGGTGGCATCGATACACAGCAATCGCTGTAGGCTAGTGAAGATGGGATCCACCAAGCATGAGACAGTTTACACCCAGTCGTTCAGTTGTGCACACTGTGCGCAGAAATGACTGCATCACAGCCACAGCCACGGCCACGTACAAAAATCCGAGCGCCTGTGCACAATCACCTGACTTCACATCACTCTTCGGACAAACCAGCTTCCCAGACTGTCTAATGTGAAATCACGAACATGCGACAGGCTGACAGAGGTCTGTCGAGGGCCGTTTCAGCTTTGACTTGACCCCTACTGGGTACACATTTACACAATTAGTTATGCATAAACATAACTTCAGCCATGCAGCCTGTTCCCAAACACTGTCCTGTTCCTCTACTACTAATGGCCCATTTCCACCAGCAAGGTCCCCGGTGCCGTTTCCGGAGATCCTGTGCCAAATCTGGAACTGTTCCATAAACGTCCTGGATAAAAAGGCCAGTTCTCAGCAGGCGATATCGGTTCAGTTCCAGCACCGAGATGACCAGGAGATTTCAGATGACGGTGTCTCCATTACATCAGTTGAGGCATATGACCGATATTAAAAAGCAATAAGAGTGCATGGTGGAAATGAAAACAAAAATGAAATATTGCAGTCATGAATTAGAGGACAATTACAATTACGAGCTAAATACGGTAATGCCAAGAATCCATTTTTAGCATCTGACGTGTATTAGGAAGCTTTGACATCGGATCACGTAGCGGTGCAGCACTTAACCAGGTGGAAATGAACAACAGGTGTAAAATGGTTTGCAGGTTAGGTGAAGCAGCACCAACACACACTGTCACTGGTGTGTAGGCTACAGAATGATGGCTAATATAAACCTCACCCTTAACACACCCTAGAGTGGTCCAGCTGCCAAAAGGACATCCTCAGAACCAGATGTTTCTTTAATCACCACACACACAAACAGGACGTCCAATAATAATAAAAATAACCAATAAAAAAAAAACAAAAAAACATTTGTTTCCTTTAACCCTTTAAACTCCAGGACTTTTGACCAGGTTCAACACTTAGACTCCTCAATCTTGTGTATAAACACACTTGTGAACTGAGGAATGTTGTTCACTAGAGTACACCGAGAGAAGCTCTTCCTCCGAGGTTGCTTGTGATAAATGACCTGCTGCCGTTAAACACAAGAGGACTGGTACAAGTAGATATCCAAACATGGTTCTTCTGTAAGGTTGTTGCTCCATGGCTGACATTCAAACTGAAACTAGGATACACTACGACATACCTCAGACAAACTGCTTGGCAGGTTATATGTCTGAGCTGTCCGTCACTGTGCCAGGGCACAAACGCAAGCAGGATGAAACCCAATTAAAATTAGCTTCATCCAATATACCTAGCCTACCTTCTGGCCTGAAACCTCACATGCACGTACAAATTCCGGCAACTACTTTACATCCGTCTAACCAGACCTGACTGTTGACAGAACAGGAGTTTGGTAGCAGAATCGGGGACATGTGTGCACCGACTCAGGTATGTGAACATGTATCTGCACTCATACCCTCGCTGCGTAAATAATTCACAACAGTAGAGAGTGTGAGTAATGAGTCTAATCTCGTGCTCTCTGTTCGTCCAACTGATCTTTTTCTCCTCTGCCCCCTCTCTCTCTCTCCCCCTCTCGTAGATGAAAGCAGCACGGGCCTGGGCTGTTTGTCACCTCCATTATCTCCATATATTCTCTTGTCAGTGGTAAATTTCAGCAGCCCAAATCTAGATAAACAGTGGTGCTCCCAGAGGTGGGCACATCTCTGTTCAGGATCAGAGCTAGTCAAACCACAAACATCTATCTAATCACTTATCTGATGAGCTCATCTCCCTCCAGACCGTGTGTACACATCCGTGTCCCTCCAACAGACATGCATCCAAAAACATACTGAAACCACTGCCCCCTGGTGGAGGAATTCTGACCTGATGACCTGCAAACAGAGACATCGTGACTCACTAGCTCTGGAAAATCAGACATAAACTGAAGTCTTCCAAAAGGAACATAAGCAAGGCACGCTCTGCAAGACGCACGCAATGCCTGTCATGTAACGATTCCATAAGAAGCTTCGGTTGGGAAACACTTTTTTTTAAACAGAAATGTAGCCCCAAAAAGCCCACAGCACTGATGATGTACAAAACAAAAAGAAGAACAGAGATTCTTTAAAGAACAAAGAGCAGTGGCCACATGAAAGAACCACATCAAACCTCAATCTCTGGAGTTATTCTTACACGGCTTTAGAGGGCCGTTTTATCCAGAGGCTTGTCCATCTCTGCAGGGCCTGCTCAGTCAGGTCCTGACCCTGCATTAGGGCCCCAGCTTCAAAGAGACACACACACACACACACACACACACACACACACACAAACAAATGCCTGTAGCCTGCACATTCTGCTGCTGCCTGTAGATGGCTGTCTAGTCAAAAACCTAGCTTAGTATTTCTGAAAGGAGGAGCAGCAATGTTTCTCTACAGGAAGTACACACGCTTTCACACACACACACACACACACACACACACACACACACACACACACTCCTCTCAGTGTAGATGTACACACACACACACACACACACACACAAATGCAAGGAGGAGAGCTGGGACGTAGTTGGCTTCCCCGCAGCCTAACCATGCTCTGATCCCGCTAAGAGCAACCCGCGCCAAACAAGGGTCTGAGTGACACGTCAAGAGTAAATGACAATCTCTATTTTGATTCACAGCCAGGGTTCTCACTTGCGAAAAGACCCAGAAGGGAGTTGACCATATAAGTCAGCCCCCCCTCCCCAGCCCCCTGCCCTCGCTCATACCCTAAGTCCTCTCCTTTGGCTCATCGCTGCATCAAGCAGACAAGCTGGTGACAAGGACACTTAAAAAAGCCTGGCCGTTCACACAGCTCCAGCCTCGCAGTCATGCATGAATATCCTACAAGAAGCCTTCTCTTGCCCACAGCATCAGAGCTGCTGAACTCTCCCCTTTCACTCTGTATCAGACAGACTGTCAGGCTGGCTGGGTGCTTCAGCACAGGTGCCCAAACAGCTGCCTGGCAGCAGCCGCTGCTGACTGACTATCCATGATACTACATGATACGCACTCCCTGCTATATACTCTCTCGCCAACTATTGTGCATTTTCCACTGAAAAAGTGCCAGTGCTGGTATTGGTATTGGAGCAAACCTTTTAATGAAGTGTCCCACGTTTCTACCTGGTTCTCAACCAAACCGGAGAAGGGCAAGTAAAAGCTCAAATGTGCTTCCTCAGTCCTATATTTTGCTTATCAGGAAACGTAACTGACCAAGGTTAAAAGTGGCAGCAACATAATATAGTCATTTATGGCGATCTACTTAGCTGTATAAGTGCATAAAATGAACAATTACATGATATGTTAAAACATACGGAGTTGATTAGCTGATCCACTCTTCTGTCAAGCCTTTCCAGTAGGTTACGGACTGTGGTGGGGGGATCTGTGCCACAACGTTTCAGGCAAGGAGGCCTGATGTGAATTTGATGCTTCAATTCAACCCAAAGGTGTTCAGTGAGGTTCACGTTCTTCCACTTCAGTCTTGGGAAGCCATTCCTTTATGGATGTCCACATACATTTGGCCATATAGTGTGTATGACTGTTATATAGCACCTTTAACAAACAGTCAGCTAGTCACTGATCAGCGTTTGGGTTATAAGCCCTGGTGTTCTGTTCATGCGTCACAACTTTACTGCTTGGGTTGGGATACCACCTTTATTTTCTGTCCATACTCATCACCGAGACATGCCTGTGTTCAGTAAGCGTTAAGCGTAAGAGTTATGTAACTGTTATGTTCAAAACTTTTTTCCCACATGCCTGCATGTTCCTGATTCTGAAAAAAGTACCATTTGTGCATGCTCGTTAACATGGAAATCATTCTACCAACCAGCAAGGATCTCACCATGGCCACTGTGTGCAGTGCTGAACAATTCACAGCACTGGTGTACATTTCACCAGTGTAAACTGGAATCAGCTTAAACACGAACATCAGTTATGATCGTTCTACAAGAATGTTAGCTGTGTTATGAATATCAGTATGCCTTTGGGGTTTTTTTGTTGAACCTATTTGGCCTAATAGCTTGAACCTGAAATCTGCTTCTCCTGGGCACAAAATATGAACAAAATCTGATTCTGGCGACTGAGAACATATCGTATCGTATCAAAGCCAAATCCTTCATCTTCATATCGTCAATTCTTCATATCTACGAACAGCAGACAACTCAACAAACATGTAAAATGATGAAATGACTTTCTTATTGCTTTTACCTATTTATCATGTCTTCACTGTTGAAACCTTTTTGTTACGGTGTATAACTTGAGCAGTTGCCATGGAGACAACAGCAAGCCCCTCACCTCATGGCCCTTTTTGCTGAATGAGAACTTTCACCAGTGCCTGATCAGTGGGAAAGGGACACTCGAGTGCTTTCACTTTCAGGCATAATGATATCTTAGGAGGCAAATGAAGAAATACTAACTCAAATACGAGCCAAGTGTCAACATTACACCATCACTCAATAAATGATCAGTCTAATGTTCACATCCTATTTCTATACTAATTCATACACAGACATTGCGCTCATCAGCAATTTTAAGTGTTAAGTACTTTCAACTAGGAAATCCTGAGGCAGTGCAAAAAGGGTTAATAATGCTTCCGTCCCCTCTCCATCCTGAAGAAACATCCTGTACACAAAACGAACATGGTTATAAACATTTGTTAATTCTCACTCTGCTTCTTCAGCCTCTTCCTAAACATCTTAAAAACTGCCTCAGCACTTGAGTACAATGCGGATGTTCCCATAAATATTTACATTTGTTAAAAAAAAAAAAACCTCCACATGTTCACCCCAGCCCATACGAAATGTGGATGAGGCTAAAATGTAAATAGTTGCTGTATTTTTAGGTGGGGCACGAAAAGGTAGCGTAGGTGTGCTGGAAAGAAATAAATAAGAGTGCGTTCCCTGTGGAGGGATTAATGATGGGACGCATTGTGTTCATTTTGTTTATCAAGCAGCTATTCAGGCCTCTAGTGGGGCTCTGGTGCTTACGCAAGCAAAAGCTTTCTCAGGCATCTGCAGCTGCATTCCCGCCATACAGGTACCCTGCAGACTGTGCTCTCACACACGCTCACACACACGCACACACACGCTCACACAGCTGCCCCAGCAACGCAGCGAGGCTCTGCAGGTGTGCGTGCTCGCCAGTGCCTTCAAACAGCCAGATTCCTTATGCATCAGAAGATGCTTCAGACTCATACTGCTCACACACCGCTGTCCACAACTGACACACTGACTCTTCCTAGAACACCTTCACACACACGACTCTGTGCATGCAGCCTGGCCTGCAGCTATTTTCCACGTCCGTCACTCACGCTCTTGAGAAAAGCGAGAATATAGCGAGCCCTGGTGTCTTATCGCTGTTAAGGAGTGAGGTACAGAGTGCTGCTGTATTTTATCCTCTGCCATGTCACTGCTTTGCCCCGTTCTGAATTGGGCGGCTTTGAGTTACGAGTCACAGAAGTGCACCTGCGCCCATGTGTTAAGCGCTGACAAATAAAAGCCTAACGTCCATTTACACAACAAAGAGACGTACCCCGCAAGGCAACCAATCTCTCGTCCCCCTCCTGTATTCCTCTCTTATTCACACTACTTGCATAAGCAAGAAAGTGCTGCATGTTCTCCCATAATACCCTGCACACACACTCGGTTCAAGGAAAACTGGTATTCAAACACAAATTTTGCAGATGGAAAAAAACCCACAAAAATCCTCTACAACTCCGCCTTTATGTCCCATGCTTGACTTTTTTTTAACCAGCTGGAGCGATGGTGCAGCATGCATTTAACGAACACTACGAAAAGCAAATCCCGTCACCGTGTCACCCTTATCAAAGGCCTTTCTTTTGTTCTAGGAGGAAAAAAAAAATCCTTCTGTAAAAGCAGTGAGAAAACTCTGACAAAACCGTTTGCTGCTACTAGCGCCTTAATGGAGGCTTTCACCACGCGCTGGGCTTCCTCACAATCAGCAGCTGACTGTGTGATTGATGCATATTAATGAGTCGGGCGGCGCAGGCGGAGGCAAGCTGAGCTCCGCACTTCCTCTGCATCCTAATGGCTGCTGCTCTGCTGTGGGATTATCGCCCATGGAAACTTTGCCCAATTCGCCTCTATTAATCTCTGCCTGTCCTCCTGTTCAGGCAACATAATGACTAATTAAACATCAAAAGAGCAGCAGTGGGGATGGGCCATGACAGCTCACGGCCCTGAGACTGACTCCCGTGAGACCCAGAGACAGAGGAGGCCATAGAGTCGCATGCTAGAATCACAAATCAATCAGCCATCCTACACACACCTCGCCCCTGCAGCCATACTCAGTAAAACAGGCCTGATTAGCAAAACAGTGGCATGCTCCTGCCGTGCACACACACACACACACACACACACACACACACACACACACACACACACAGCACTCAGTGCTACCACCGTGCTGGAGGATGACTTTGAAGAGACGAAAACAAAGTGCATCCAAGAGCTGAGACATCACCAGCTTTTATTAAGCATGTCTGTGCTTTTCTGAGTGTGTGTGCGTGTGTGTGTGTGTGTGTGTGTGTGTGTGTTTATAAAAGCAGACTGAAAAACTGAAGCTTCACTCACAGACGACGGCAGCCCAGGGGGAACCTTGCGTACTTTCTTTGTTTGTAGAGGATCTGAGGGGAGATGAAGCAACAATAAGAACAGCATCTGAAGGAACACACTGTAAGAGACACAGTGAAGCTGTAACATGCTTTGATGTAATTGTATTATATTTATTTCAGTGATTTATTTCACCAGACTACAAGAGGAATCGCAATTGCACTGAAAGTTTCCCACTATCTGTAACCAACTCCACGCTTCGGCACTGCGTACGTCTGTCACAAGAGTCTTTTACGAAAAAGAATCAAACAAAGCAGCTCTGGTCTGGCAGGAAGCACAGTTTGAAGCCTCAAATGCAGAAACTAGCCACTTCCATTGCACAGCGAGGTCTTTTTTCCAAGCAAATAACATGATTTATTATTTAGAAACAGTTTAAAACATGAGAGTCTGACTGTGAACACCTTTTCCCACACAGCAAACCGACTTCCTTAGAGGAGGAGGCAGATACAAACCCAGAGGAGCGGATTCCTGGAGAGAGCGCCTTCGTGGATTGGAGCCTGTGTAGGAGTAAAACGGAGCCGGTGACTTTCCTGCTGTGGTCACAGGTCCTGGGCTGGACAACCCCATGTCTGACCGCAGAGTGGACTGCAGGGAAATGAACAAAACATGAAAAAATGAAAAGATACTCATCTACAATCTACAATTCAAGGGATTATTCATACAGTGAAACAAAACTGATTTATTTATTACCAGTTAGAATGTTTGACTTTTAGGTTTTTTTTAATTAATTCCCTTTACAGCAGTCTCGTTGATGTCAGCAGACTCAGTTAAGTCCAAGGCTAAATCGATCCAATCAGTCTGACCTAGTGATTGCCTTTGCTCCAGCCAGCAGTGAACTGTTATTGATCAGGTGTGATCAGGGCCCTGGGGCACAACCACACCGAGGCCAGGAGAGAGCGGAAGATGAAAGAACGATAGAGGAGGAGAGGAACCAAGGAAGTTAGAAGTGGTGTGTGTGTGTGTGTGTGTGTAAGGAGTCTCAGAAGCTTACATGTCCTCTGAAACACACACTTAATTCGACAGCGCGTATGTTACAGAACCCACCGATCTGACAGACACGGCCACTAACTCACAGCCTAGGAGCTAATTATGCCAGGGAGAGATGGTGCAGTAGCTCTAACCCAAAGTCTGATAAACAGGAGATTAGAGTACACTCCTTCTTTGGTCCTCCTGAAGCGTGTCGCATCTTAAAGTGATATCCACTTGAGCGGCCTGCCCCCAGCAAACTGGGTTAAGAGGCCAATTACAACCGTGGCCCAATTAGCTTAATGGTTTGGAAGGTTTAACAATAAGGAATGAGGAGAGACACTGAACATCAAAGCACCGCTATAACGCACTATCACAACACAACACACGAAAGAAATGGAAATGTATTCAAACTCTACTGTTAAACAGAAAACGACATATATTTATAACGAAATGATGAAATGACTTCAAATATATATTTTTTAAACTAAATTTTTTAAAATACGGACTATTAAATGTAAGATAAGCACAGGCATCAAAGTGACATTTTTAATATCATGTAGGCCACACAGTGACATGCTATAATGTAAAACAATTTATAAAACTTGAGTGCTGTTCCTACTTACATAAATAAAATAACGCAGCCTACAACTCATAACTCACCTTACAAACACATGGTATGCTACAGCGAGTATTTAGCTACTCTTTTCAGATGAAAGTCAGATAGAAGTCGTAATCAAATGCCATGGGGGCCACGGTGCAGGATAACTGTGCCTGTGCCCAAGAATAGCCAGATTCCTGATTTTAGCAGATTAAATTGAAGGCCATCAAGTCGTGTGAGAATCAGGGCAGCCTCTCCTTAACTGCAGGAGAAATAAGGGGGGGAAAGAGGCTCTCCAAAGTGACAAGCTGTCACCGAGCCTGGCACACTGACACTGACATGGTACAACAGACTGACTAGTGCTGCCTTTGTTCAATGATATTAAATCCTCACAGCAATATTAGTAGGTTTGGCCACGAGACAGAAAAATGCATTATGATGCATTACGACGAAAGACCAGTACAAGCCTAATCAAAGTAAGAAATGGATTACTAATTACGAATCTGTAGATTTGAAATGAGATGAATCTCGTTTAAGGATTCTGCACAGAGCTGTGTAGAGACAAAACTCATCCTTGAGCCATTAAAACGTGAAGCTATAGTCTGCCTCTCTCCTATGAATTAGCGAGTAAGTGAATACCTATAATCTGTAAACTCATACAGCTTCTTCACAGATCTCCACCCATCTGAATGATCACCTTCTTCTGTGAAATGTCAGGCAGATTTGTGGGGATAATGGCAGTCATCTGTCAACTGCAACCTGCAGCATTAATCAGTCTAATCCTCCTCACGGGAGCCCGGCCCAGCGCTTACCTTCAGAGTCGGTGACCGACTACAGCGACCGCATCCCTGTTAACACTCCCACTCGTTCAGGTGCGCTTCTGTTCCCGTGTCATTTTATTGTTTTTTAGTCCGAGAAGCGGGGCGAAACAATACAACTGTCATACGATTGTCCCCGTAAAGCCGTAACTCGGAAATGTATACAGGACAGAGGCGATAATTAGAAGAAAATTATAGGTGTACAACCTCTGCTCTGTCATCCTGAGTGCACACCTGCTGCAGTGTTCAGCTGGAAGTTGTACAGATTATGTCAATTATCTCGCCGGTTTTAAGCGTACATAAATATTTTAGACGGACGGACGGATAAGGATATACAATGTGAAACATAATACTTTACTTGACTTCAGATATTAACTTATATGCCATTAACATGGGGATCTATGAAGGAAAACCTGGTTAGAGGTACAAACTGCAAGGATTGTTCTTCCTGGAGAAATACTGGGGCTCAGCTGGCTCAAACAGTTTGAATATGTGACTCATTATACACAAAGTGATCTACATCATGCTGAAATGATGCAATAACACCTCGGCGAGTAAAGCACAGAGCCTGTGCATGATGACAAACCACATAAACAATTGGCTGTGGAGAAAATCCTGTAACTGATTGCCTCTCTATCAAACCCTTGAGCGATGGCTGTTGCCTTCAAGTCATTACTATTTCTGGCAAAGGACAAAAATACTTATTTTGCAAAACTCCATGCTTCACAAAAACATCCATGCACCTAAAAACCCTTGCACCTGAACTTCACCTGTACTGACATCACATGATGCAGATGACTTCTTGATAGTCTCACAGGATTTGACATTATTAATATAGTAGTTTTGCAGCCCTACATTCTTCCCACATTCTCTCAGGAACCAAACAGCTTTTTTGGCCTTCCTGTTTTTCTTCAGCGACTAGACAAACTGTGTGTGCGCCAAGCTCTGATCTGTGCAGCTGCAGGCCAGCATAAATTCCCTAGTTCCCACACCAAAATGTCTGAACTGGCATTCCCTTTCAAAAAGCTCTTTTATGAATGGAGCAACAGCTCTGGAGAGCCCGCAGTGTTTTCACTCGCTCTGACTAGCACCATTCACCCGCCTGTAACCGCATGCTGCATGGCTAGCATTTAAAAGCATATGTGTGTGTGTGTGTGTGTGTGTGTGGCTCTTTCAGTTACTAGCATACAGTCTGGGTGAAGGTTAGGTAAGGGTCATTAGGGTTGATGCCACCAGCTTAGCTTAGCTTTAACCAGTAGCAAGAAAATAAGCTCTGCATGCTAGCTTTATCCACAAGCAGAAATGATGCCACTCTACTGCATAGGGACCAGGTCATATCTAAGTGTGATATGGAAACACAAACAGCATACACAAGCCAAAAGAAGTGGCGCTATGAAAGCACTCCCTGACTGACCAATCCGAAATGAAGGCAGAGCCTGAGTGTGTGAGGAGGCAAAAGGGGAGAAACTGTGGGAGAGAGAGCGGGAGAGAGAGTGAGCAGCTCTCACACAATCCTGCCTTTGTTTAAAACATCTGTGTGGTTGCGAGCCTAGAGCTGGCCCAGGCTCAGTGACCCTGCATTAATGGAAGTGCTGAAAGTCATGTTCCTGCTCACCATCCAATGCAGCAGGACTCTCCTTCTCGTTCTCTCTCAGACCTGTTTACACACCCTGTAATCACTTACTCACACACGGGCAGCAGCTTCTCATTTCCAGCCCACTGCAGGCCTGCTGGGGAAAACACTCTGCCACCCACCTCCAGTGAGCCTGACAGCCAGCTGTATAAGCAACTGGATAGGGTAACTGCAGTTACCTAAACTCAATCATATCACAAATACGGCTAGATAATTAAAATCTGAAATAACAGAGACAACACAGACATGGCCAAGACATGTTCCTGTACATTCACAGGAAAAGGCCAGTTGACTGACGGGCTGACAGTGGGATCATTAACATAATTATGTAAGACCAGTAATTGCAGTAACACCACAAAGCGATGCATGTAATAGCAACCGTGTCCCATATTTTAATGTGTGTGATTAAATTATGCTAGATTATGAGCTGGAGAATTCTCTGTAATCAAAATCATCATAGATCAGAGTGAAGGGCTGAGTTTGCTACTCTGAAAACAGAACTGAAAAAGAGCAGCCACAAAACAGTACATATACCCAATGAGACCATGACAGGCAAAAAAATTGGCATGTGGTGACATTTTCTGCATCACTGATTTAAGACTGAGTAAACAGGATAAATGACAACAGATAAACATGCTAAATTTGAGAATGAGGTCTTTACCTGACATCCAGAGACACCTGGCTCTCTCCCATATGCAGGAAAAGGAGGCCTCTCAGATTTACCTGAGGAGAAACAGAGAGAAAGCAGACTTTATTTAAAATGTAGATTAACATGATACATGAGCAGGTTTGTGTCCCATAAGCCTAAAAAATTAAATATTACAGAAAAATTGACATTAAATCATAATGAAGGCTGCTAGGATTTGCATGCAATAAAAGAAGTAAGTGTGACAGCAAAGTCTCCAGAAGAGCCGTGGCAGATTCAAGACGCCCAGTAACACTTACCAGCTCACTTCTTAATAAAACTGCACAGTTTATTATAGTTCAGTGCATATTATAGTGTTTTCCTTTATGCATAAAATGATTAATTTGACTTTTAAGGCATCTATGCTTTACAGTGAGTCTTTGCGTGTGCCTAAGACGTCTGTATCGTACTGTACAGTAATCAGCCGGTACGTTTTACTGAGTATCTAAGAGAATCAGCCACAGCTCTTCTGGAGACTTTGACGGTCACATTTACTTCTTTAATTGCATGCAAATCCCAGCAGCCTTCATTATTTTTTGTCTGAAACGTGATTTGTTATGTAATGTGTGGCTTTCTTTACTGACACACACATTTTTTTCTGTAATGTTTAATTTCTTTGCTTGAAAAGTATTGTTTGGAAATATAAGTCCCATTTGTATAAACAGATATGGTACCTAAGACTTTTGGACAGTACTGTGCATGTGTGTGTGTGTGTACACAAGAGGCATTATCAATAATAGGAAGCTCAATTCTTGAAATAACTCAATATAAACAACATGAAGCTTTTATCCCAGAAAATCCTTCCCTTCAACGACTGCCTTGTTGCAAAAAGCCAGAACTTTGATACTCAAACACTGACGCAAGTAGAGTCTTATGTCAGGACTTCCTGCATCTGTCCTGACAGTTCTTTAACTTCATATCAGACACATTATTCTGCTGTTCAGGTCTGTCCAGGCCCGAAGCAGCACCAAACATCAACACGTTTAACCAGTCGACTCAGTACGATGAACATACAGAGAAATACAGTTCATTTGGGATGAGTGTGCTACACTGTATTAGGGATTATATTATAGGAGATGGCGGACATATGCTCTGAAATCCATAGAAGTCCATTAACGCAGCACCAACAAGCTGTATAGCTACTAAACTCACATGGCCAATCCTAACAGCCTCCTACTGGCCATACCGGACACTGAATAGGGTCTGTTATACCCTGCTGACTGCAGGCATGTAGAGAGCCAGAATGATTTGGGAATCTGCTCAACCTCTGGTCTGATCTGATCTTCTGCTGTTAGCCATCCACCTCAAGGTTTGACTTTCAGCACATCCTGAGATGCTTTTCTGTGCACCACATCTGTAAACACTGGTTCCTGTAAGCCAGTCTGGCCATTCTCTAATCTCTCTTATCAGCAAGGTATTTCCACCCACAGACTCTCTAGAGAGTGTAAACTCTAGAAACCAGCTGATTTGGCACCGACAACCATTGAACCACTCAAACTCTCAAGCTCTTGACCTATATCTGCGTGATTTTATGCACTGGGTTGCTGCCACATGACTGCCAGATTGGGTAACTGAATGAGTGAGCAGGTGTCCAGGTGGTCCTATTAGCATGGCTTGTGAGAATGTCTCTTCTGGTCTTGTGGAAATAACGGCTCAGGGATACATGGACCCAGAACAAACAGGTGAGCCCATAGGGAGTTGTACACTGTGGACAACATTTATAAGAGTTTATACCTTAATAGGGTCACATCCAGAATGTAAAGAGGTTTTCACCAGATGCAACACTTGCCCTCAGTGTCAGTCACTCACTCGCTGGCTCGCTCACTCACCTAGAAACAGGAATGCTACCTAGCAGCTGAAGAGCTCTTTAAAAAAAAAAAAAAAAAAAAGCCCAGCAACACAGAACACATGATTCATGCACTTCACCAAATCTAAATTCAGCAGTTTTACTCAGCACAGAACACCATAAACAAGAGATTCGTCCGGCAAATAAAATGATAAACAACTTTACCAACGTCGTACATTATACTTGTCAGACTTTCAAACATAAGCAAAGCAAACAAAAAAGGCAGTGAATGTAAATTCTGTTTACTCCAGAGAAAGGGGAAATATTTTTTTAAATGTTTTAAGAACACCACACCGTAAGACATATTCGGCTCCATGTTCTTTCCTGATGCACACGCATACACACATACATACAGACTATTCTGAGGTGGAGGCTGAGGCAAGCCGGTGTGGCTGTGCTGGGCTCAGGTGTACTCCACCATGTGTGTGTCGGTTCATGCGTCGTGCTACTCGGCTGTAAGGTGGCGGCGTCTCCAGAGGCACGCAAGCAATCAGGTACCGCGGTTTAACTGAAAACTGCTTCCCCTGTGGTGTCGAACACTTCTCATTGGATGTAATGCGATATTTCTGGGTTAGCGCGCTCTCCTGCATGGGAAGAACGAGCTTAGTTGTGGCTAAGCTACAGGAGCGTAACACACAAGCCACTGCACGAGAACGAAACATCTGTTTACAGAGACTGAAAAGGTTGCAAAGCCTCTCTTTCCCTGACTTCCTGAGCTGCTACCCTTGGGTTTCTGAGCTTGTCTCGGTGACATGTACACAAATATGCAGACATTCTGCAGAAGTCCAGTGCTGAAATATTCAGCTGCAGCATGTGTTTTGTCACACTCACACACCCTGTATAAGTTGAATAATTTATAAGGCCATGTTGTTGTTTCAAATCCTGAGTGGGGCAGCCAGTCATAAAAAAACATCCGCTTAGTGTGTCCCTCCACACGACACACCCACGCACACACCGCTGCCCTCCACGCAGCATAAGGCAGCCATGCGTTGGAAACTGCCAAGGGACTTTAACTCGATCGGTTCCCACAGGAACTGAACGATAAACATGCGTTAACTGTTTATCGCTCCAGCATGCATGGTCACCCAGAGCTAACTGCAAAGGCACCTCCCAAGGGCTGCTACGCTCACGCCTGCGGACCGACACAGACAGACATGGTGTAAATTTAAGTTTATAAATTACTGACCTTATGTCACGCTATTAAGTGTGTCACAACAGTCAAACTGCAGCATATGGCTATAATACACTGTAGAGTAATCTGTTCCTTACATCAGAAAATTAAACATACACACACACACACACACACACACATATATACACGTATATACAGGGGTTAGACAATGAAACTGAAACACCTGTCATTTTAGTGTGGGAGGTTTCATGGC
>JAOVYV010000035.1:10341965-10354350 GCA_025674545.1 Hassar affinis | reverse complement strand
TGTAAATAGTCATGAAAATAAAGAAAACGCATTGAATGAGAAGGTGTGTCCAAACTTTTGGCCTGTACTGTATACAGTGGATGTAAAACGTCTACACACCCCTGTTAACATGGCAGGTTTTTGTGAAGTAAAAAAAAAAAAAAAGAAAAAAAAGACCAAGACACAAAACCAAGAGAAACATTTCAGAACCTTTCCCACTTTTAATGTCACCTATAATCTGCACAATTCAACTGAAAAACTGAAGGGGAATAACAGAAAATAAATAACTTACAATAACATGGTTGCATAAATATGCATCATTCTCTCCACCTTGACTAAAGCCCTAGATCCAGCTGAAAAAAAAACAGCCCCAAAGCATAATGCTGCCACCACCATGCTTCACTGTTTGTATGGTGTTAATTAGTTTTCAGCGTTGTTTATTTGCACCAACCGTACTTCTGTGTCTTATGACCAAAAAGTTCAACCTTCGTCTCATCACTCCATAACACATTTTCCCACACGCTTTTGGCAGACTTGTGCGTTTTTGCAAAATGTAGCCAAGCCTGGATGTTTAACTGTATAAGAAAAGGCTTCCATCTTGCCACCCTACCCTACGGCCCAGACAAATGACGAATACGGGAGATTGCGGTCACGTGTAGTACACACAACCAGTGCTTGTCAGAAATTCCTGCAGCTCCTTTAATGTTGCTGTAGGCCTCTTGGCAGCCTCCCGGACCAGTTTTGTTCCTGTTCTCTCATAAATTCTGGAGGGAGGTCCAGTTCTTGGTAATGTCACTGCTGTGCTGTGTTTTAAAAACTCATAAAATAAAAACACTGTGTTCCATGGTATATCTAATACATTGGAAATGTTTTGTAGCCTGATAGCTTTATGGATGCTCTTTGTGCACCATGGCTTTTGCTGTAAGATGCAACTAAGTAAATTTCAGGAATATCCTACTAGAACAGCTGAACTTGGGGTGAATCGGAGTCACTTTAATTGAAGGCAGGAACATTAAAGCTGGAAATAAAATCTGAAATGATGTACTGTTTCTTGGTCTGATTATTTTAACATTACAAAATATATATCAGCATTTCTCAGACACTGATTAAATGCTTTTAGTACTATTTAAATCCATGCTGACAGAGGCTTTAACAACACCGTTAAGACACATAAATCCATGATAATATAACAGTAAAACTCAAGTGGTATCAATCTCTCAGTCTCTAAGGAAAGTCCAGTGTCTGACTCCTGATTGGACAGGGAGTGTATGAACATTGCCAAACACACCATGGAGGAGGTGGAGGAACACAACAGAGATGGATGGTGAGGGGGAGTGTGTGTGTAAGACGGATTCCAGCAGGTATGTGGGATTGTAGAAACCTAGTTCCAGTCGCCTGTTAGAGTCATTCACATCAGCGGCAGAGAATTAGCCGAGGCCCAGACTGCATTCGTTCCACTGGCAAAATTCCTTCCTAATGAATCACCGGGCTTAAACTGTGTTTAACTGTGTTTCATCTAACAATCGCTAACATTTTTATTGGCAAAAGCTGCTGCCTAGAGCTAGAGGATAAAAGACGGGCAAGGGGAGGTGAAATCAGAGAAGAGAGGGTTAATAAGTGATTTTTTTGCAGAAGATAAAAAGGAAAGTAAGTGAGCAGAGTTAAACAGACTTTAATATGTTTTAGTAAGCCATGCCTCTGAAATAAGTGTTGGATTAAATAGTAGCGTCTGCTGACATTCATGTGAGCCAGACAGTAGGAAAGCCAGCTCTGTTCTATACACACTTTAAACATGGCCATCTTTCTGAGCAGCCTCTCTGATGAGTCATTCAGCATTATTGGATGTGCTTGTTTGAATCATCGCTGGGAGGATTTAAATTAGGCCACCATTGTGGCAGGACGAGTGAAGTGGTGGGCGTAAGGTTAGAATAAACATACAAAGCTCCATGAAGATTACTGCCTCTGAGAGCTGCACTGATAAAACACTGCCAGTAACATGCAGGTGCCCATAAACACCTTTGCTGTAGGTCGGGTACATCTGTACATCTACAAGAGGTAACTACAAGTTAATACACTAAAGCGTTAATGCAGGAAATCTCACTGAAATGCTGCCTAGTTTTCTCATCACAAATTAAGTGCAACCATGGACCAATTCAAAACAGGTACTGTGAAAAAAAAAAAAAAATCACACCGACCAACTGAGAAGTTGTAGCCTAAAATGTTGAGAAGAACTCACTGCCTAGAGAGTAGCTCAAGATCACATGATCTAGGCTACAAATAAAATCAGATCATACTGTTTTATTGTTTTGCTTCCTCATACACTATATTGACAAAGGTTTCACGTCCATGTGCTTTCTGAATATCCCATTCAAGATTTAGTCCCCCTTTGCTCTTAATAACTTCCAGTCTTCTGGCTTTCCACTAGATTTTGGAGCACGGCTGTTGCCCAGATAACATCGCTGACGTCAGGCACGGTTGTCAGGTGTAGTCAGTCTTCCAGTTCTTCCCAAAGGTGTTGGGTGGGGTTGAGGTCAGGGCTTTGTACAGGAGTTTTGTACACTCGAGTTCTTCCAGCCCAGTCTTGACAAACCATGTGTTCACGGAGCTTGCTTTGTGCACAGGGGCACTGCCATGCTGGAACAGGTTTGAGCCTCTTCGTTCCAATTATAATGCCACAGCATACAATACTAGGCAATTGCCTGCATGCTGCTTTATTCAGAGAAGACTCGTATGGCAATATTCCAGTGAGTGGGTCATTCTGGGTAAAAGACTACTGCTGAATAAAGGGTATATTAAAGGGTATATTAAAGCTACACAGAGGGTGCTCATGAGAAATAGGCCACCCTATGATTAAAAAGCTGAAGGGCAAAATATCTGATCAGTAAACTCTATCAGTTAAAATCTATAACTTCTTCTTGCAGTAGGTCTACTTTAATTATATACGTGCAAAGACATTAAGCATGAAAAAAAAAACATCATGAAACCAACTTTATATTATAGTATATCATGAAGCATAGAGTTATACAGGGTATGCAAGGATGTCGCTTCTCACTGGGACACGCCCCCCCACCACGGATACCCTGAGTGGCAAAAACATGCTGCAATACGGCCATCTTCAGTAGAGGAAACTGCAAAACCAATTATCTGCTCAAATTAAAGGCAGCTGGACTTAAGAGTGATCCTTACAACTTACCAAAGGACCAGTGCACGCATTGTTACCTTAAGATGAAATGGCTACATGCTCGTGATTGTGTTATAAACACATCTATTTGCCATATGGTTTCTTGTTTATATCACTAGAACTCAGCGCAATGCCCCAGGGTAAATATTGGCTTTCATTTTATTTCTGACTTTTTAAAATCCGGCAAGTCAGGGCTTAGATGCAAAGAGGGTTTTTCCATATAACACAGTGACTTTACATTTTTTTTTGCATGACAACCAAATAACAAACATTACCGGTTAATTTAAATCTAAACATACTCATGAAACCAAAATGGTATTCCCCGAGATGACTAGGTCTGCAGGTGAGTTTAAGTACATAGTACATCCAGCTTTTGGTGTTCTTCCTGTCTTCAGAGTTTCCTCATAACAGTTCAAATTAAAGCCTGTTGTGACCAGCATAAAACGCTTTACTGGAGTATATAAAATGTCCGTGCTTGCAGCTTGCTTGCCGGTTATGTTTTGCTGTCTGGATTCCGGGTGTTTCTGTGAACAGCCGCCATCCATTTTCCAGTTGCTTCACTTTCCTTTATCTTTTGGCATTCTGTATAAAGACAGTTCTGCTTTCTTGTTGAATCTACACAACGGCGCTCTCATTTTCAATGTGTTTTTGCAGCATACAACTGAACACTAATGCTGCCACTCGGTAAGTTAGTCTTCTGCCACTCAATACGTGTAACTGGAGTGACTTCTGCATAAGTGAACATGCTCCCTATCAAGACATGAAGCCATTTCCACATTTCACTATTTTACATATTAAACCACATCTGCACACATCTGCTGCATTAGAAAAAACACATTTGTTTAATTCAACAACAGCAGTGAAGTCATGCTCCTAAGCTGTTAATTACCTACACTGATGCAGATTTAATTATCTGAAACATATTACCCACAATATATGCAAATATATTTTCTGTTTCTGGGTCAAACTAGTGTTTACTAGTAAATTGAGAAAAGTTGACCAAAGCTGATGGTTTTTCATGAGTGATGTGGGTGGGTTGGGGGCTGTGTAATTGTCTCAGACATGAACAAAAGTCTCAGAGTTAAGCTTGCCTGCCGCTCCACTCCTGGGCACGAGTAACTGCAGTCTCCCTTGTGAAAAGCCTATAACGTGGTGTTTATCAGCTGGTAAGGAGGAGTCATTACTGAATCTGGCTTGCGGGTCATTAACTGAGTAGCGCTGTCCTACGGCCATGTGGAACTTGGGCAAATGAGAATCACAAGGCCACAAGTGTGCCATTTGGACCAACTGGCTCCGTTCCCAGAGGAAGAGGTCATATAGTACAGGTCATCCCCACATTTACAGTAGTGTGATTAGAGCACTGAGAGAAAAAAACATGACAAACTAACCTCACACAGAATAAATACTGTTGACCTAAGGTCTGGAAGCAGACCCGAGTCAACTGGATGAAAAGCCTAACAATTTAAGGATTTGCTTTTGTTTTTGGAATTGATGCCAACACTCTAGAGTCCAGAAAGACATGAGAGAATAATATAAGATGGTAATTCTGGTCAGAGGCAGGGCAGATCTGCAGAGCGAGCCAGACCAGGTCCCAGCTGAAGCCTGCAGCTGGCCTTCTGCCCCCCTCCAGACTTGATCCAGGCCCTAGGGAGGTTGGAGCAGAGATGGAGGGCTGGATGGAAAGTTGAGGGTAGGGAGGGTGATGCAGTAAGAGAAGAAGAAGGAAAGAGGAGATTTGCCCCCTTTCAGCTCGTCTTGGGCTCTTCACGCTCAGCTGAGCACAGTAACAGATAACCGCACCCTGCAGCTCTGCATAATGACTGGCTCCATGCTCCACACTCCCCAACCAGCCCTAACACCACCAGCAGCCGCAGCAGCAGCAGGCCCCGGGCCTCTCCTCCTTTCCACTTTGTCTAATCTCCTCATCAGCTGCCTACGCCTATGCCTATATTCTATATATTTCACGTATCTTTCTGCCGCTCACATGCTGTCACGAGTGTACTGAAGTGGCACAGTGATTGCACAGATGCAACTGGTCATTGCTATGCCTTTTAACACAAAGACCTTATAATACATTACGTGTTCACTACACTACACTACACTTAGGAACTTACAACCTAGGCAGCCGAAAACTGTTTGCTTTCTTACAAAAAGAAAAAGAGGAGACCATTATATCATAAACTAATACATAGTAACTTTCTTTTCACTGATGTTTAGTTTGATTTTACGTTTCTCAGATGACCTGTGCTGTCATGTCATTTTTGAGTGTGTGAAGGAAAAAGAGAGTGAGAGTGGCAGATAGAGAGAAGAATGGGGGAGGAGGGAGTGAGAACAGCCTTGGCTGCACCTGTGGCCTCTCTTCTGCTGTTGCACTGAGGGAGTGAGCACCTGAGCAGCACCTGGTCACAATCAGAGCGCTTGCTTGTACAGAGTCTGTGCGCACACATGCACACACACATGCTCTCACGCACACACACATGCTTACACACACACACACACATCTCTATTGCTGCACACATTAGGGAGCCAGGGCACTGAGACTTACTGAACAATTAAAACAGTAAAAAAGAACACAGACAGACAGAGAGAGAGAGAGAGAGAGAGAGAGAGAGAGAGAGAGAGAGAGGTGCCTCTTTCCCCCCATCTTCAGTCAGTACAAAAGGATGAGAAAACAGGTCTTGGAAGGAAGGTCTTGCTGGAGGGAAAGAAAATTAAAAGGAGCTACAAAAAGGTTGGCGTACTTTGTGTTGTCACTAAACGACTGCATAATTTCATTTCCTGCAAAGCCATTAGCTTTCATCAAAAGCAGAGAAGAAACAGATGAGAACAATTCTTCTGTATAGGGAATCCATTTAAGCTGCGTAGGAGACCCTAACACGCTAACACTAAACCCACCACAGGCAGGAAATGTGGATGCAAATTTCAGAAATTAATGCAGCATTTCACAATTATTTTCCTTCTAACAGTGAGCGTGCCTAAAGAGATTGAATGACCTCAAGCCACCGGGATCGCCTTGTATCGAAAACACACACACACACACACACCCAACCACCCACCTCCCTTCAGTATACATATAGCACTCTGATATAAAAAAAAATCTGTAGAAAACAGAATGTAACGTTTTTAAAAATATGATAATTAAAAAAACTACCAACAATTCATTTGAGAAGAATGACATCACCCTTTGTAAAAACCTAACCGTCTAATTGTTCACTAATTAAATCAAAATAAATCAATAAACCCCACTTAAACACAAACTATAGGAGTGTCACAATAAGCAACAAATCACTGATATGTTTTGTCAGCTAAAACATGAAATCTGCTCTTAAACACCTTTCATTTCAAATGTGAGCATCAGACAACCAGCAGAAGCAGAAATGTAGATGGCATAGAACAAGATTCAAAGCACCAAGCACCAATCAGCAGCAAGAATAATAAGACCGGATTAAAATTCACAAAGAAACACAGAGATGAGCCACAGACGTTCTGGACCCAAGAGGAACCTCTCCCGAAGTGATGGAGAAAGGAAGGATGTGCTGAGTGCGGTGGAGGTGGTGTCATGGCTTGGGCTGGTATAGGCTGGCTGATCTTTATGGATGATAACACACTATGAGAGCAGCAGAATGAATTCAGAAGTCTACAGAAACATTCAATCTGCCAGTTTACAGAGAAATGCATCTAACTGGGAAGAATTTCATCATGCTGTGACCCGAAAAAGTTTTTACACTGGCCAAGTCGATCATCAGACCGTAACCCAGTCAAGCATGCATTTCACCTCCTCAAGAGGAGACAGAAGAGGAGACTGATGGGAGAAATAAAAGCTGAAATGCTGGTCTGTTGCCTCGTTCACCTTTTGATCTCAAAGGAATCTGGATATGCATTTAGAGCCCTAATGATTTATGAGCGAGACTGGATGGACAATGATTACAGCAGCAGCGCTTGGTTACAAATCTGCAGTATCCAGGTAAAAGTATCCACTACAGTAGTGATGAAGTACCAAGAAGAGTAAGAAGTACCCATGGTTTCAGGTACCCATGTAGGACCATGTACAACAGCACAGAGTATATAAATGAATATACTGTACATGTATGCATAGTGACAATACATTTGCGTTCAATCTGATTTAAATGTAGCATAGCCTTTGCTTAATTCAGCTACACCCTCAGGGGGAGCTGCTCCCTTGACTACAGTTGCTAGGACTACATATTTGCAATGCTGGCGGGACTTAAAAGCACATCCAAACAACACTTCCAGCAAGGGAAATAACACTTGACAGTAATAATGCTGCATTGTTAAGAGTCTCAAGGCCCGTCGGCAATTAACAATCGGCAGGGTTAGAGGTGGCAGACCAGCCACTAGAGCTCTGCATGTGAAGAGATGAAGGGATGAAAGCATGAAATGCAGCAGGAAGAGACAAGGTCTGTCTTATCCCCCAGGTGTAGAACAAGCACTCCCATGCTATGTTACACTCTTAACTAATAGATTTCGGTGGCTTAGTGCTGTGCTGTAGCGGTTTGAGGATGGAATCCCAAGACATTAGTGAACAACAGGAAGGCCAGTCTTCTGAGATCAGCGTTGATTAACGGAGCTGAAGGAAGGTCCATACGGGAATGCATGCTGGTGGAAATAATTACAGCCTCATTGAATCAATCTCACAGACAGCCAGGGAGAGTAATCTTAGCGTGCACGCATGTGTGTACGCACAGAGACGTACGTGTATGTGATGACACCCTTAATAATAAGAAGATTATATTAATACAACGGAGTGGCTGGGTGACAGGCCGCAGGAACTTGAGCATTTCCGCAGGCCAGTCAGCAGAGTTAAAAATACAGCGCAAGGCACATGGACACACACGCAGAGCAAAGAAAGTACAAATCCATGTCAGCAAAAGTAAACACACCCACACACACATTTTAGATGACTACATTATGTTGACTAAACTAAACAAGCACAACCCTTTCATGAGACTCGCTCAGCTGAAGACAAACAGAACAGCAAAAAGAAAGTCAGGGTTTTTTTTAGACACTAGGAAGTTCTGAAATGTCCTTGTAATGTACTTTCTTCCTTTTTCTGACTTTTTTTCACTGCTTTTCCTTCTCCGATGCTGAGGCATCAATGTGGCAAAAATCCAGGATTGCAAAATTAAGCTAACTCCAAGGGAGTCCAAGTGTCTCTCATCCTCACCTGTCAGCACCCGTACCAGCAGCCATCACTTTAACACGCACACACACACACGCGCACACACACATGCGCACACACGCGCACGCACACGCGCACGCACACGCGCACGCACACGCACGCACACACGCACGCACACACGCACATGCACGCACACACGCAGACACACGCGCACACACCAGGAGGCTTTAGAGACTGGGTGATACACAGTTTGAGCAGAGATAAGAGATAGGAACGCACAATAAACGCAACAAGCAAAGCTGGAACACTGTGCTAGTGAAAGTCTGGGACAACTGAATAATTCTGACCATTCAGCACAAATGCAAATTTTTTTTTTTTTACAGAACTCTCAACCAAGCACAGACCCCACTACCCAAAATGCTCTCTACACCGTGGCTCAGGCAAAAAAAATAAAAGAGAGAAAATCATGCTATTACTCCATGACTTTTGCAAATTATGCAAAACTACTAGTTTCTCTTTGACCACAAAGTCCATATGACCTTCTTTTGTCTGAAGCAGGTCCACTGAGCACAAACAAAGCCCCCCCCCAAACAAAGGTCTTCCCCTCTGTGTGCTCAGGCACCGGACGGATCCTCCACCCTCCGCCAGACGATGACAAAATAGCATTTTATTTAGCCTTCATTCAATCTGAAATCTTGGTTTAGCCCCAAATTATTGACTTATCAGCCCTAACGAACAAGAAGCATCAGGGCCAACTGTTACTGCTTCAGCCTGAAATGTCAACAAAAGACAAAACTAATTTGTCTTTTGTGATTATAATCTGTTTGACGAGTAAATACTGGCCTTGCTGAAGCAGCAGGATTTTCAACGTGCGCGCAGATTTTTCTTTAATCTAAATCTGGATTAAAAATCGCTCGAAACGTCTACTCCAACGCTCTCATCGTTATGCAACACCTCCCGACCTCACGGAACCGACGTCCACACAGATGCACAGCGCTACGACACGCGACCAGCACGCACGCAAGCACGCGCGTGTGCAGCTCGGTCACGGGCTGATGGTATCAGTAAGATCCTGAAGAAAGTTGACATGTAAAGCGTACAGATTTTACGTCCAGCACACCAGACAGACTTGGAAAGTAAACTGCACAGATTGAGGGGAAATGAAGCTGTCATGTGGTGACCATGTGCAGAGGCGTAGCTGAAGGATGCTGGGTAAAAGAGCAGGCTGAAAGAAGAATGGAAGAAGTGCCTGTAATGATTCGAAGCTACTTTATAATATCTTTATAATATGCAGGCATCTGATTGCTGAAAAGACTTTGATTATGCATCACTTACCACATGTGTAACGAAAAATGGCGGACATTAGACATAGCTTTTTTTTTTTTAGAATCGTGAGTATCGCCAGCAGTTTAACTCGACATGTGACCATTTCTGCACCAATACTGTGATGCATATTGTGATTTCTTGGTGCCATTGACAGTATTTCATCACCACACACTCACACACACACACACACACCACACTCCCTGTTCTTCCAGAACATTCTAGAAACACAATTTCCCCTTTTATATAGCGTTCATGCCAAACAACAAGAGTAAACAAAAGTTGTTGTTTTTTTAAAAGAGTGTCAGATTTACACATTTAAATTCCACAGCTTTGGCTGTCACAAGCATGCTCGTCTTGGATTTCTAAATATAACGTTGAAAAAGAATGAGTCGTCTTTTTCCCCCTGTTATACTCGTGCGCTGGGAAAACCATTAAAATACACTTGAACTAAGAATGACCTTTTAAATGAATCTCCATTATTCAAGACACGCAGCGTATTGTGGTGGTTACTCTAATTAAAGTGTTATGTCAAATAAACAGTCATTACCCGCCATCTGCCTCACACTAAAAACTGTACCAACTTCATTATCATACACAATAGGTGACCTCGACTAACCCTGACATGCTTTCAGCCTGTCATACTTCACGGGGGTAAAAGATTGGACAAGGCAACACGCACCGAGCATGTTAATAAAACGATAACATGCTTAAAAAAAAAAGCACACACATACGTTTGTCTTGCTATACTTGTCAGGGATTTCCATTGACCTAATTGACTGCAGTTAATTAACCCTAACCCTAACCCTAACCCCAACCTCAGTAAAGAAAGGGCAACTTTTTGGCTCTTTTTATTTTTGTTAAACATTACAACAATTAAACACTTTCCTTATGGGGACCAGCAAAATGTCCCCACAAGGTCAAACGTACCAGATATTCATATCCTTGTGGGACATTTTGCTGGTCCCCATAAGGAAAGTGTTTAATTGTTGTAAAAATGGTGTACACACACACACACACGAAATATAGCATACATAATACACCCTGGAGTGTAGGCTAGAATATAAAACTCAATTCACTCATTCATATTCTTATTAATGGCAGGGTATTATTGCATTTTATTTTCCTTTGTTCCATAGTGAACGAGTGCAGTAGCTCTGCTAGCCCTGCTAACGTACCAGCTGGTGACACTGACATACCAAAGATAATCAAAGAATCAATCAAGAACTCATTTCCAAGTGCAAAAACGCCCAACGTGCAAAACGTGGATTTAAACAGGACAGGCAACCCGTCACTGCACAGAAGGCAAACAAGGCAGTGCCTTCCTCAGACTTCTGTTTTCTTAAAAGAAACTGCAGACCATAGGGATTTGGCTTTAACTAATCCACTTAGACCACTGTGGCTCTGTCTTTAAACAGTTCCAGCAGCAAGGCAATAAATGAATACATAAATAAACCACAGGAAATGGGTCACTCACTTCCTGCACTAACACACGTGAACCGGTTTGTCCTCGGAAATGCCACCGGCTTGATGCTGACTCTTAATTGCATTACGCCTCTCGTTCTGGGTCGGGCTCTTTCATTAGTAAGTAATAAGGTCTGAGCGGGGTTTTTAACGAGGTTGCTCCAAAATGCATAATTCCCACGTAAATCACCTTAAATTCAATCTGATTCAAATCAAAGACCCGGGCTCATCGTCCAATCCTGGCCAGATCGATGCGTGCAATTTAGCTTCACTATCAGATTGTCTAATTCCCTGAGACATCATTATTCCTGTTCCATAAGTTCCATATTTTGCTACTTTCAGGAAGAATTCTAAGTTATATCCACAAGACTGAAGAAGCAAACAGCACCTCCGCTTCCTTGAACACACACAGACGCTATCGGCAGAAAGAAAACATTTTGTTTCCGTCGTCTCTCCATCACTAGCGCTCATGCATAAACTTGCCACCTTACATGGCAACCGGTCTCCAGGGTGAAGCGACAAAGCGCTGCGATCGGCCGCCCATAAAGCTGTCATGTGCCAGCACATCACGCCGGAGCAGGAAAGAAGGAGCTTCAGAGTACGAGGCTCATCCATCAAAAAACACTCAAAAATAAACTTGTTTTAAACCAATTTGTCACTTTCTGGGAAATATTCTAATACATGTAACACTGATAGCTACAGAAATATCAGCGAAGGACAAGAATTCAACTCAAAGCACATCAGGACATATCTACAGAAAGCATGGTTTCAAAAATACAGCCATAAATAAGTCATGAACATGTGAACGCAAGAGAATTTTGCTAATATGCATTTTTATCAGGATGCTGCTGAACAAGTGCAGCAGAGTCAAAAAGAGAGAGAAAAAGGAAAGCCGAAGCCCGGCCTCCTCTATCGATTCGGATGGAAAAACATCTGAAATATATTTCAGAGTGGAAAGAGGAACTCGGTTTGGTTCATCTCGCTTTCACACACACACACACACACACACACACACCTCTGTGGGGCAAACAGAGAGAGACCTCAGAAATCTTATGACCTGACTGGTTTGTACGAGAAATGATCTCTGGCACATCTGCTTGTTTCACCACCGCCCCCTCCCCACTCTCTGCGTGCTAGTGGAAGTAGCTGCTGGCTTTTTTGATGATAGGTAGAAGAAAGTCTTTTGTGATGGAAAACTGTACTGATGGCGTGACTTCCACCCTGAGAAGGGAGGGGGTCAGCTTGTGAGAACAGTCAACACAGGAAAGAAAGAGGGGGTGGAGGGAGCAGTGAGGGAG
>JAOVYV010000035.1:10317678-10335871 GCA_025674545.1 Hassar affinis | reverse complement strand
TTGGCCGCAAAAGGAGGCCCTACACTATACTAATAAATTATTGTGGTCTAAAATGACAGGTGTTTCAGTTTCATTGTCTAACCCCTGTATATTGCAGAAAAAAAAATATTGCAAGGGAATTTTTTTTCGCCAATATCGCGGAGCCTTAGTACCTAAATGTACACATGCGATCACACGTTACCCTGTGACGGAACAGCAGCACATCCGAGGTGTAGTCCTTCCTGAGAGATAAAGCGGTCACTGGAATGAATGAATGAATGAATTTTAGTACTCATACCCATCAAGAGAAACTGCTCATACATTCAAAGCTGGAGTTATGTGATGGGAAAGCAACACGCTATTGGCTGGGATATGACAAGTCCTAGGTCTTCATGTGATACTAAGCTGCAGCACTGTTCCAGAAAAACCTGCACTATGTAAACAAGCACCCCTGGAGGTTATGATGTTTTAAAGCCAATTTCAGTGTCTGGTTTCAAACGTTGCTCTTCCACCAGTCATATGCACGCATCACGCTGGTAGCACTGTACTGACACAGGGTTTGACGGTGCCTCAGTATCTCCTGGCGTGCCTTATGGTGGAGATTAATTTTACAGAAAAACAACTTTATGTTTGCCTTAATTCTCTCATAAGGAAATATTTAATATAAGCATTCTGAATAATACGGAACTCCGCTATCAGCAATATATTCAGCTTATAGTTCATTATGTTTACTTTTCGACTTTTTTCCATCTGACATGCAACATTATTTCTCATATGTTTGGAAATTATTAAAAAAAAAAAAAATCTTAGCTGGTAAAATTATGTTGACAGCAGTTCATCCGACCAAGGTGCCTGCAAAAACACCCACATACCCCCTTCTTCATTCTTCTGCAGCTAAACACTGTCCTTTCATGACTGTTATCAGCTTCAGGGCCTTGGCTCTAAATATCGGTCACAGTATGCGCCTTTAAAACTCAGGGCTCCCCATCATAAAAGAGATTCTGTAGCTGTTCTAATCCCAGGCCCTGTGAAAATCTGTCTGCTGCTGCACACACAAACAACATTAACTCCCTCTGGAGTCCCAGAGCGGCCGCTGCTTCTTTTTTCTATAGACCTTTCCTCTCTCACATCATATTCAACATGGAGTAAGTAAAAAGTACATAAAATCTTATTACATTTTTTTTTGGTAAACAGACAGCAAGAGGGAAATTTCAAAAGCAGTAGTGCAGGTGCAATCGGAAAAAAAAAAAACCTGTGTTCCTACAAGGCCATTGTCCGTTAATCACACCATGATCTGTTTTACTAAAACATATGGAGAGATGGCAGGAGGGAAGAAGACATCTTTCTTACTCCAAAGCTCAGCTGCATTTTATGTGGCACTCTATATATCTGGTGAACATCCGCATGCCTACGTTCATAAATTAACTGCTTCAACTTCGTATTACAGTCGCGTGTTGGGCTTGCTTGCATCGTGTGACCCGGAGCTGACAGCTGCCAGAGCGCCTGAAAAGGACAAATCTTCAGAGGGGAAGGTCTGCAGGGATAGAAGAGTTAGATAGAAGGGGTAATTGAGGGAGGGCAGGGGGAGTTTTTGCTCCTCTGGGACCATTAGATCATCAATCATGCCTGGCTCATCATCTCTAAATGCACCATGCTCCTGTGTTCCTCTGTGTTTATGCAAGTGTGTGTTCTGTCGCTGTCCAGTTACTGCTGGCTAAATGACTGTCAAATCACTGCTTAAGCATGCAGGCCAACGCTCCAGCAGATGACCCAGTCCCCTGATGCGACGTTTAAAGAGTTCTCTCTCGCCACAGTTCTGCGTCCAGGTGAACATTAGCTTGCGCTGTAACATTTGGGGGACAGGTGATAGGAGCATGATGGACAGGACGAGGCATTGTGGGATGGCGGGGAGCGGATTGGGCTGTCAGACAGGAGGCCTGCGGCCGTGGCTGCCCAGGATCCAGAGTCTGGCTGCTGGCCAAGGTCAGCACTCAGCGACTGGAGGCTGTTCACAGCCCACTAATCATACACACGCTCAGAAGCGAGAGTGAGAGTGAGAGAGAGAGAATGAGAGCAAGGAGAGGAAATTCATCTTTTTTCGTTGTTGAAAAAAGAGCAGCCTGAGAACCACAGAAAACAAGGCACAAATGTTCTCCGAGAGGTTACAGAGACAAATTCTCCATGCTAAAGACACATTCATGAATAAACAGCCATTCTCACTGTAGTCGTTTATCTGATGTGAGATTAGAGATTCTGGTAAACCTCCACACGAGTGCTGTGACACATGAAGATGCTGATAAGATTTAAACACGCTGTATACACTGCAGGGGAATTCACTGTCTGTTATTGAGCGGCTGTGGTTGATCTCTCTGATAGCACTCCATGAACAAACCACAAGAGGATAACGGCTGCTATACGGGAGGCTCCGTGCCTTTTTCTTCCTCCTTGTTTTCTATCAGGTAGAGAGGACTTTAAAAGTGGTATGCACAGACATTTACACTGGGGCTTGATCTCTGAAATGGCTGATGTGTAACTAAGAGTAACTCATCATCCCATATTCCTATCCGTACCTTTTATAAACACGGAAAATGACTGGTCACGGGGGACCATCATGCACAAACACAAAATCCAAACAGCAGACAGAGTGTTTGTGTGGACATGAGGGCTAATAGATGGGTGGATGGAAAGATATGAGCAGGATTTAACTAGAGGTGAGGATTAAGGGAATCTCCCCATTCTCTCTGTACAAAGCAGGCTGTGTGTTTGACAGGCTGAAAAGCACTTCGTATATATGATGGGTATATGCAGCTTTGCTTTTACTAATCACGGGCCACACTTTACCGGTGTCAGACACACACAAGCGGCTTTCTGGGAGAGAAGTGTCCATTTGTGCTGTGTGCACTGTTTCAGTAATGCTATTGATTATTCCAGGTCAGACTCTTTGGCAATGATAAATGATTATATAGCACACACAGCGTATAGTATTATACACGTCAGTGCTGGAACAATGATCGTATGTGATTGTGTGTGTGTGTGTGTGTGTGTGTGTGTGTGTGTGTGTTGTATGAAGGAGTGGAACAGCTGTCTGCTTGCTGATGCCCGCCCCTTGCAATGTCAGGATTGCTGATTTATATGCACCTAGAGCAAAGATATCTCAAGCATCTACAAGTTATAATTCAAATCAGCCCAGTGCCAGAGTCATAGCCTGTAGATGTGCGTTGGGGAAGGGCACTGAAATATAAACAAGGTAACGTGGCATGGGAGCCTCTGACATTTGACTGATGTCTGATGGGAAGTGACAGGAGAGTGACATTAAATGAAATTCATACAGGGCACCCAGAACAAACCAATGTGTACAAGACAAAACAAACAAATCGAGAAACAGAGAGAGCTTCACACTTTGTTAGAGATGCGTGCATGCCTGTGTGTGTGTGTATGTGTGTGTGAGTGCGTGTGTGTGCACGTGTGTGTGTGTGTTTGTGTGTGTGTGTGTGTGTGTGTGTGTAATGAAATAAGGCACAAGCCTTGGCTGACTCTATTTGCATGCATGGAAATCTCAGCTTATCACAGATCTGAAATGCATCCATGATTCCATTCCAATTACACAGAGCTATATTTCCAAACCTTGCAAACGTAACCGTTCGTTATTTAGAGATTTCATATCTGGCACCACCAATAATATCAATCATTATCATTTAAAGTGGTCTGCCGCATTTGCATTTTTATTTATAAATGCCATGGTGATAATGCATGGGGATAGTAGTAGTAAAGGTATAGCATGCGCTTATTTATTTATATACTGGATAAATATTTGATATGCAATCATTTAAGATGAAACCTTATATTTTGGCATCGAAAATTATGGAAAGAGATAAAATGTGAACATTCGAGCGCTGCTGTCATTATTGTAGGTGCTTTGAACTAGAAGAGAAAGGACAGTGTTGTGCTAGACAAAGTAAGATCGACAGACAGAACACGAGAGGCAGATAGAGAGAATGAAAGAAAGAAAGAAAGAAAGAAAGAAAGAAAGAAAGAGAAAGGAAGAGAGATCTTTCTTACCCTGGAGGACTCGTCATAGGAAGGGCTGGACTGGCCACCTGCGGCCCAAGATGCCTCGGTCGTCCTCTCATCTATACCTGTCAACAGAGCAGATACACATCTCCATCATCCTGCACTGCTCTACTGTACTACACAACACACTGCACACAGATAACGGACCTGTGTGAGGAAAAAGAAAGAAAGTGCAGGATTAGGCTATATCAAAACCAATCAACGACTTCTAAGAAACATTTCAAGTTAATGAGCAATCGCTATTAAAAAACAACAACAACAACAACAACAACAAGCATCTAACAGAAAAGAAAGAAACGGAGCGGTCTACTCTCGAACGCGCGCTAATTCCATTGAAAATCTTGGCTTTACAAATCGTAGCATATCATTTATTTTGCTTTACATAAATCACGCTCAGATACGTGTTGCTCCCCGGCACGCACCGGCGTTCGTACGCCAGCAACTGGGCCGCTCTGATTTGGCAGTGATGTATAACTCAACCTCGTCAAAACAGCTGAGCACTGAAACCTGATGAAGCTCATATTTTATGCAGCCTTGCGGCTCTCAAAGACAGCCACCGAAAAACACGCCCGCGAACGCGCAAAATAAATAAATAAATAAAAGTTGACAATTGAATAGATTCAACATCTGGTATGTGATGAACAAATACAATATCTAGTTCTCGCAAAATTGCATTTTATGAAGGCTGTTGGGTAAAGATATATGAATCTTTGTGTCTTTGTGCTGTTCCAGCCAATATTGTTTTGCAGGTAACAACATTCCGTTTCACGGTCTCATGTACGAGGCACAAAATTGCCGCTGAAAAACATCAATATTGCCCCGAGTTATTGATAATCCATCTCACCAGAACATGATATTTGTCATTTGATTTCACTCGGTTATAACATATAAAACATATCAAAGTGAAGCAAACCAATCGTGAAGACCCAAGTACTGGTACAGATTACAAAACAGAACATACTGAATAGAGACAGACAACACGACTCTGATGCACACAGTTTTAACAATGTGCTAAACTTTCCTGGCTTGTGCTGCATGGCTGGACAAGCCACATACTAAATAGCAACTATGAGCCAGGAATTTGCATAGGGAGAACAAACAAGAGAGTGAGAAAACAAGAGGAAGAGAGCAATTGTGCAAAACGAGGAGAAAGACATAGAGAGCTTTTCTGCTGGTTTTTTTTTTCCCTGAAGGCCTATAGCACACAATCAGAGTGTGTGGGCAAAGACTGATCTCATGCCAAAGACAATCTTCAGGCCAAGCTGTCTGTGTGGCATTCCTGCAAAGAAGAAGCTGGCCTTCACAACCCTGACTGAGGCAGGCATTTTCTCCCTCGCTGCTGTGGGAATGAAACCTTTGTCCGGTGCTTTTCACAACAATATCATGCTGTGGAAAAAAAAATGTGTGTATTGTGAAGATAACAATAGTAAGGAGACAAGGAAATGATAAAGTATATGTTTAGGGCATGAGCATCCATCTAAAATAGGGGGAGGAATAAAAGTGACAGATGAACAAGGCTGAATTTTAAAAACAAACCTCAGTTTGAAAGCAGAAATTGGGCTGGGTCACTCCTTCGCTTTCACTCAGCTAGATTTGGAATGTGTCAAAGGAAAAGGACATGTGTTCTGTATTTACAGCAAAGGAAATGACCTCACAGGGAAGTCCTTCTCAGAGGAGCGCAAAGGAATTTGGGCCACATGTCTTTACAGTATGTTTATCCCTGTTAAAAGTATTAAACAAACACCTGTTACATAGATTTCAAACAACGACCTGTTTTATAGAAGCTTTGGCTGAAAAGTAGTGGACTTCAACTCAAAGAGAGAAAGAAAGAGAGAGAAACAGGAGGGAAAGAGAGAGAGAAAGGGACAGAGAGCAAGAGAGAGACAAGGAGAGGTAGTGAGAGAGTGAGAGAGAGAGAGAGAGAGAGAGAGAGAGAGGGCGAGAGAGAAAACTCCCCCTTTCCGTGGTTTGTTCTATTATGAGTCAGTCGCTCGATTTATCCATCTGCCAAATCACAGAGCGCCAGTCACGAGGCTCCAGTCACCAAGGTCAGGCACTGAAAGACGATTTCCAAACTACTCGTTTAAAAGAGCTCGTACACCTGAACAGCGGGTTAAGTATGCCAGGCTCTACCTGGCCTGCAGACACTTTCTCTGGCTATGAATCAGTTTTATAGCTGCACTCATGTTCACAATGGCAGGTAACAGATTTGTAGCACGGGCCTTCCTGTGAAAGACGCTATCACAGCGCTACACCAGCAGTGTGAGAGGGACACATGTTCCACACCTGTATCTGCCCGTTCTGTGCCCAGCGCTCACGTACGGCTCTGGGCCAATCCTTGTGCGTTTCCACAGACCGAGTCAATGTTGTTTGACAGGTAACGGCATTCAGTTCCTCATACAAGCCTCGATATTTTCAAGTTATCGATCATCTATTGACCACCTTTCCGTTGGCACATCGGCTTGTGCTGAGCAGTACACGCCTCGCCCCTAACTCTCACCAGCGTGTTACGCGTATCGTGTAGCTCATCTTTATAATTATTTCAAAGGCGTCATTTTTTCCATGCTTAATTATGAAAATTAGTTCCAAAATAAATGCAAATTATGCATGCCTAAGCGCTTCTACATAACTGCCGTGGATTTTGTGCTCTCGCCCGGTGCCAAAGAGGGTTCATTTACATGCAGTGTCTGTTGAGAGCAGGATTTAAATATGGATTTAACTTGGCACAGTGCTGCCTTTCGAGCAAATCTTTGTCTTTCTTATTTCAGTGGCTAGGAGGCATGACAGACTCGGATTCAGAATTTTCCTCCTCTGTAGAACCTTATGTATTTTTCATCGAATGTATTTATACCCATTTGTTTTATTAATTAAAAATTAGGGCCTAGCTTTGTTTATGTAAACATTTACCCTAAAGGTGGGTTGATGTGATAACACACACACAAACGTTTGTAACCAAGGCCTCAAACTGAAATACAGAGCAAACATCTGGATAAGAGAGAACACTTCATAGAAAAAATTCAACCGCTATAAATGTCAGTGTGTGTGAATATCGATAGCAGAAAGTTAAAGGGCAGGCATGATGGACTGAAGACTTTTCATTTCAGCCCAAACACTCGGTGTAAACCCGGTCAAATCACAGCCGACTTACCATAAGGAAGAAACGTGTAATATCCTCACTGTTTCACACCAAAATATACTCGTGCATGGGAACACAACCTTGACTGGAAGGCAAATATTTCTCTTGGCAGAGATCGGCTCTCTTCTGGGGTTTAATCGGCAAACAGGTGTCTACGTCCCTTCACACAGACATACAGTGAGGCAAAAAAAACAACAAAAAAAAAAACAGCAATGGAGCAATTACTCACAGAAGTGAGTGGCTCGCTTATGTGCTCTGGCACTCTAAAAAAGCAACACAGTCAGAGCTTTGATTGACCGCTCCTGGCCACGGCGGTGAAAATGCACACGGCAGACGTGACATCACTGAAGGTTCGAGTCGTTTCTTGGGACCTGCTGTTTGCCAAATTGCCATGGAGTCAGAGTGTTGCGCTGGCAGGATAGACGGACATCGCTCGCGGGATCCGCCGTGGAGATGCAATCGATACAGACCCACAGCGAAGCGGAGAACTGATGCGACCTCCGCCTGGAGGACTATTACCATTTCTTTCCTTCGTCCTGACTCATCTGAAGGAAGCAGGAGAAATAAAGCCTACGGGCTAAATCCAACATTTGGAAGTCTTCAAGCAACTCGGCTCGGCATTAATCCGCATTTTTCATCAGTGCATGAAAAAAATAAAAGAAGATCCTACTGTAAACTATTAAACATAACCTGTACAAAACAGAAAAGTGAGTCTTGGTAGAAATCCCTACATCTATAAATACTGTATTGCAGGAATGTGGAAAGCCCAGATAGATAGCTAACCTACTTGTAGCTCGTTGTAGAGATTCGGGATCTGAAACTCGGTTGTATTACCAGCCGTTTATTTTCCATCCTATCATAATCAGCACTTTGCTTATCACTGATATTAGCTAATTTAATAACTTGCCCGTTAAGCGTGACAGGCTATATTTTTACACATAAGAATCTGAGAGCAAATGACTGAAGTTTAAAATCATGGAATCTAAACTAAATTCACAAAGCCTTCACACACAAAAATACAACACATACCCAAACACACACACAGGGATTACTGTAATCTAAAACTGTGTGTTTTTGTGGGGTGGGGTGCAGTGGGGGGGTGTGAGGGGGGCAAGTGGAGCAGTGAAGTGTGTCACGAAAAAAAAAAAGAGAAGAGAGTGTGAAGTGCAGGATGCTGGTAGGGGCTTGATGAAGTGCGCTGGCGGTTGCAGGGGAGTTTGTCATGACTACAGCATCGTCTTCATTAGGACAGCCTCCTGCTTTCCAAACTGCAGACTGCCACACAGTGCTGTCTGTCACTCTCACACACAACGAGGCTCCTCTGTGGGACGCACACACACCTCTCGTACATTCTCCGTGCACACACACACACACACATACACACAAGCTCTCCACATCACGCGCATTTCAAACGTAATCCCATCTCTAGTTATGGATGTAGGGAAATATTCATAAAAAGTGTGTGAGGATGACTCAAAGAAAAAAAAAACATCTGAAGGCAGAGCAGGTTCATTTTCCTATGCAAAAAAGAATCTATTTTGAGCAGCCCACTTCCAGGAAGGTTTCTGATCTTATTAAAAAAAAAAAAAAACAGAAATTGGATATCTCATTACTTTAGGAACAAGCTACTGGAAAAATCTCACTTTCAAATAATATTTTGAAATGTTACTTTTGAAATATTGCGATTTGTATTTCTATACCTGGTCACAGCGCACCTACTGGATGACTTATCACAGCTTCCAGGACTCCACACAACACACACACACACACACACACGTGCAAAACAGAAACCAGTAAACAGTGACTCAGTAAGTATTGCTCTTAATCAGCGCTTCTCGAATGTATTGCGGGGCTCCTTTAACTTCAGCAGACGTTCCACGGCCCACTGAGCAGAGGCGTTTATTAGGAATATCAGTCAACCATTAAAATTTAAGCCTCGTTATTTAAATGTGTACAAAAATATTCTTATTTGGGCCGTGAAGCTTTTTTTTTTTCCCTGAACTTTCCACCGACAGAACGCTTAACGCCCGAGGTGACATTATTTATAAGCCTACTTACTTTGGAAGGTTTAGAATAAACTCATTCAATTAAACCGAATAGTCCAACAAGCCAATAAGTATAAAAAGTATGAAAAGGGTGAATTGTGATTCCTACGACTGTAGAAGGAAAAAAAAGGAAAAATAAATGAATAAATAAATAAATAAATAAAATCACAGATGCTTGGTGGTTCCTGGACCCCATTTAGAAAGTTATTAAAAATTACACCATTGTCTTTTGTGATGCTTAATTGCAGTTTATAATACTAACACCTGAATTATACAAAACACAGATGATGCATTGCTTACAGTTCTATCCCATTTGCATTTTGAAAGATTTCCTCAAAAATAACTTGACAGATTTTTTTAATAAAGCTTATTCATAAGGCAGACTTATAGAAATAAGCCCTTAAAATAAACCCCACTCTGCATAAACAATCGTTTAAACATAAATTCACTGAGAGAGAGAGAGAGAGAGAGAGAGAGAGAGAGAGAGAGAGAAACTCCACAAAGCTACTCTGTCACCTCATTTTACCCAGCATTCCTGAAGAGCACGCTCCACATGACCCTTTAAATTCCTGTCAAAGCGACTAATGCAGTGTCTGAAATAAAAATGGCAGAGGTTTTAAAGTTTCTTTACCTCCCTCTGCCCTTCCCTCACTCTTTTTGGAGCCTTTAAGAGGTCCTGGCAGAGCTGTTCTGCTGGATTTGTCTGGCCATGCCCAGTTCAGACGCATTAATCCAAACTCTCATTCCCTGCGATTTCCACACTTCCTTCCTGTGCTGCGCCCGTGCCATATGTTCACAATCGCTTATAGGGGAAAGGTGCCTCTTCCTCCAACCTTGAGCTCCATCAGAGGAATGGCGGCACACGCGAGCCAAATGGATGAGAAATTTATCTACCTCATAAAAAGGCTGTGGGCTCGGCCGAATATAGACAAGCGGGTTTGCCTCGCTCAGTCGCATAATTAAATTCAGCCCAGCCAGGAGTACGGTGTCAAATGAAGTGCAAGTCATTTCATATCTGATCACAAATGGATATAACCACAAGAACAACAGACCGAGAGGTTTGAATAAATAAGTGCATCTGCTTACTTCATCATGCAAATAACTAAAGATGCGCCTTCTTATGCTTGCGATGGTTGCACGTCGTTTTGTGCACCCAGCACACCGAGCACAAAAGGATTACGCTATCACACCCCTGGGTGCTTGCAATCAAGACGGCGTTTATTGCATCAGGAGGATTTATTTTTATTGAGCTGCTCATTAGTGGGGTTTAATCAGAGCTGCGTCTTTATGACTGCTCCAACGCTGGTATCACATCGCTCATCAGCCGGCCCGAGCGCAACCACAAACAAATGCGTTCACTCCGAGAGCTCTCCATCTCCTCCCCTGACATCCAGACAAGGCAGTGCATGTCAATGGATTTTATACAAATATGCAAGTGCACCCATGTGTATTTATGTATTTACATAATCAAGCACAGCACAGCCAACCCTGCCAAGGCGCATCCACACTCTCTAATTCACAAATGTGCAGGAGTGGTGACAATAGTAAAACACCAGAGTACATAAAGCCCTCCGAGTCTTCCCGTGAAGACTACATGAGCCAACATGGAGGGCGGCCCGGACGTCATCGTCCTCTGCCTCCCACTGCACTGCATGCTGGATCAGTTGAATGTCCTGATGGGGCTGGCAAACAGCAGTGCCAAGTGGACATCAGAGGCTCTGCCCTGTCCGTTCCTCTTGAACATGAGCACCCATCACTGCCAGCCTTTCTTTATGTCACCGTCACGTCAAGGGAAATTCTATAAAGAAAAGCAGCCAAACATCTTAACCAATTTTTTTTAAAAACAAAAAAAAAAAGAAGAAAAGAAAATGACAGGACAGAATTAATGATGCAATGAACTGACTGATAGCCAATCGGAGCTTATGACCACTACCCTCAGAGATCCCATCTGTCACATGGAAAGAGGAGCCAAGATGACACACACTGAATAACACACGCTAGCTTTATATCGATTAACTCTCTCTGGCCCTGAGCACTGGAGAACACACCAAGGCCTTAGTGCTTAGTGTCTTAAGTACTGCCAAGAACATTTTTCTTGTATTCCTATGAGAAACACATTCTACCAGTTACAGTCATGTGCTGTGTGTATCATCATTAGCCAAGCTGAAGCTTGAAACCTGGATCAGGTTTATCAACATTTAATCTATTTGTACATGTCAAATGCCCCAACAAGGGAATATAATATATAAATATAATATATAAAATGACATGAAACATTATATACAATAACATGCAAAGTTTAATGTTAAACACATAATGGTAACACATATCCTGTCCTGTAGTGAAATAAATCTCTCTCCCTGCTACAGGAATTACAGTCATAACAAACACGCATAAAGGTTGAATGACTCAGAGAGGCTTTGACCAGGCCCCATCATCTTTAACTTATTACTTAAATCCTTCAAAAGACAAATTAAAACCAGGAACAAATCATTGCTACACACTAATCCTCAAGTCTTTTTCAAGAGAAGAGATTGGGACTTCAGTCTGATTGGTATTTTGTGCTACTGCAGAGAGGAGTAGGGGGGAAAATTGTTTTCTGAACCTACAAATACCAGGCCAAGTTAAGTGCAAATGCATTGCAGGGAAAATCTATACATAGGATAGGCTGAGTCGGCCACTGCTGGGGATTAGTGCTCGCACTACAATGGCTTCTCCTCATCAGCATTTTCTGTATCTAAAATGGAAATCCTGATAAAAGTATCAGGCTTCGGGTCACGCTCTGCGCCACACTCAGGCGGTCTCTCAGCCCCAGGAGCAGTGCTTACTGGCTTAGTGAGTGTTTGTGCGTGCGTGTGACTGAGCAGGAGTGTGCGAGAGACACCATCACTTCTAGCATGTTCTTTAACCACGACAAACTGTGCTTATTGCCTGAGCGCGAGTCCGCACGGCATGCCATCTCACTCTGGGCCTCTTCAGCACCTGCGCGGCCGGGCTGAGGTCTTATCGCTCCACAGCGGGGAAACTTTTTCCAGCGAGGAAATACAAACAGGCAAGCTGGCAGAGAGGCCTGCTTAATAAACTCAGATGATGAGAGGTAGCTTCAGAGTGCCAGCAAACCTCCCACAAACACCAAACATGGCTCACACACAAAGGCCACAAGGCCAAAGCACTTGCTAAGCACAACATGCAACTGACAATACCAGTGCACTCTGTACACAACACAGTGCTCAGCATTACACCCAGGGGCAGGCAAATCATAAATTTACTAGCCTATTGGGCACATAAATGCTTCAGTATGCTGCCCAGTTCAAGTGACAGGATAAGAAGTGGTAATGTCAAGGCAGAGATGAGATGAGACACAGAGATAGAGAGAGAAAGAGAGAGCAAGTTAAGTGCACTAATACAGACAGGGGGTAACAAAGGATTTTATCATCATCAACATTTTCTAGCAAAGTTTATAACACAGCTCATCACATCTACACCCCAGCAAACAGCCAGCTAAGAGGTTTGCGTTCCATGGATCTGCTTAGCATCTTTATTTTCTCTCGATATACTTAACTTGGCTGTTACATGACAAGTCTGCACTTGAGAACTTACTAAATTTCGTCAGTGTTTCTATACACCTGTCCATTCCTGATTCATTATCTGTGCATGCTGACTAATCCACCTACTAGTACAACTAGCACATCTGCCCATGGGGTTGGTGCTACAGCCCTCAATGAAGCTCATTATGTTTAAACATGGTCCATCCATGAGTCCATGAGTCGTCAACCAGAAAAAGAAAACTCTTTTTCTCAAAGGTCCTCGCAAATCTCTCATGTTGCTTTGTTACAGTCAATAAGGAATAGTTTTTTTACCTGGTTGTTGAACCTACTTGTCTGCAAATACAATTTTTTTTTTTTAATGATACGAACTGTGATAGTCCTGGGAGGCGGGGCTACTGATTTGTCCAGTCCTGCTTATTAAAATGAGTAAACATTTCAAAGAGGGTCAGCCAATAAAGCCTGAATATTAAAAACAAACACTTTCAAAATGACTCCTTGTAAAAGACGTAAAGAAACTATCAGTAATGACAGGAAAGACAAAGCTGAACAGGCTCCCATGTCCCCTTTGGTTCTCCCCCTTAAGTCTTTCTGTACGGAGCCCAACACCCACTCTGAATCTGACAGACTGAAAGGGGACCTTATGCACCCATCTCTCCTTTTCACTCCTAATCATATCCTGAATCATAGCCATGCCTGAATGTGAGTGGCTGCATACTTTACAGTCATTAGATAAGCCTCATCATCCCAGTTATAGTCAACTCTCTTTTTCAACATCTTATTTACCGCTGACTTGTGTGTGAGGCTACAGCAGGCCAGAATATCTTCATTTCCCAGGGGAGAAGCTGACTATGAAACATACACTCCCCGTGCTGACCCTGAGACCTCATTCAGGAGGGCTATGTGTCATTTAAAAGTAGACAAACAGAAATCTTCACTGATCTGACTCACATTAGCATCAGAAATGGGAATAACCTCTGCTCTGAAAGCTACCGCTAGCCGTCAAGCTGTTACGGATGCGTCTGACAAACATTTCAGAGCCCGTTCCCAAGCTAGAACTCACAAATTCAATTCTGAGCTATGATTTAAGCTCACAGGAGCTTAATCTTGTTTCCACATACAGAGGGACTTATGGGTCAGACGTGTAATGAAATTGGAATGCGGTGGATGGTCCATCTCTCGTAAAGTGAAATGATCTGGCCTCTGTGCATCCCTGTGCCTCAGACTGGGATTATGCAGCCAAATGGCTTTTCAAACTTACTTAGAAAAGTCACAATTCCACTGAAACTAAAGCGCGATCGTTGCTTTTCACAGACACGCGTCTCGCTGACTCAAACACTTTTCGAAACGGAGGTCTTAATTCCGAACGGCCCTTAAATAGTCCATTATATGAGCTAATGTAAAGGAGCTCACATCTGCTGGAAAGTGGAATTGTGTCATTAAAACGTGCTGCAGAGGCTCACATCATCAGCTCCGATTAGCAAATGTCCCGAGGCGGCGGCTCGTGGATACAAAACATGGATCCAAAGCTTTAAGCGTGAGCAAAGGAGGAAACTCAGATCTTCATCTGCCTTGGTTTTGGTTTCCCCTCCCCCAGAAGGAAACTGATCTGATGGCTCATCAAGCATGGCCATAGTGAAGTGAAATGCTGTTAGATATTATCACTCATATATACATAGCAATTTAGACCCTGATTGAAAATACATCATACATCATACTTAACACTCCATTAATAACACCATATTAGGAATAAACGATAACTACAATAAAACAAGATCAGTTACTATAGATAGTCAAATCTCTCTTATGTTACTCCTCTTCCTTAACTCGGGCTTCTATGGAAAGACTCGTTTCACATCTCGGTGCTACAATGCTCTTTAAAAGTGCGCCGTGTACTCTGAATTGAGCTTTTCTCCACGGCGGCACACCTGAACAGCCTCCTGTCTCTGTGCTCCAGATTTCTGTGATTGCTTCAGCAGCGTCGAGGGAACAGATGAGAAAGTTGACAGCTTCTCTGGAAGCGCAGCTGAACCCCCCAAAGAAAGGCGTGTATTCACGCACTGCCGGTGAAGAATAACTTCAAACACGGCGTGATTAGGAAGAGAAAACCGAACGAATCAGCATTAAAATGCAACACATTTTAAACCCATTGTCACGGAAGGGTCCAGATTTTTATAGTCTTTTGGGCAAACACGGAAGATGATGTGCAACCCGGGCCAAATAACCTGGAATCAAAGCACGTCGATCACTATGGCAACAGAAAGATCCTCATAAGCGAGTCAGTTGGCGACCTGCGATGCAGAAACGGGCAGAAACTCTCAAGCCTGGCCGAGGCGACTGGTCTGGAGGAAGCCAGAACTCACGCACATGGCACAGCCCGGCTTATCACACAGCAAGGGGTAGGTGAGCTCAAAAATACATGAACTGCCTCACAGAAATCACGAGGCTCTCACAAACTCTTTCATCTGGACTTTTTTTTTTACTCGGTATTGTGATGGGTCTTTTCCCCCCCAAACAAGGCTAAAATAATTTCTGAACTTCTGTAGAACTGTTAACTAAAATAACAACTGTGTGACACACCAAGTTTCCACAGTAGTGTACTGCACAAACTTTATTAGAAGAAAAATTTTTGAGATGTGAAAGCAGAGAAATTAGAAACTAACTCAGGGTGTCTCGGGAGACAACGGCTTCCGGTGCACGAAAAACCTTTCAGGGTGGGTTTAATAACAGAAACTGCAGAAAGGCACCGTCTTAGACGATGGAAATCTTTGAGATAATAATCCATTCTGTTCTGTGATAATCCCTCCTGAAATACACGTGTGATTAATTGTTTAAAACAGAACTAAAAAAAAGAAGTGTGAATCCTCTGACAAGCCTTTGATGATAGGCTGAAGATTTGCTTGAGTAGAATTTTGTCACCTTTTATCTCTCTGCACAGCAAAGCAGTTTTATGTTTTAGGTGAGAAATGATCAGAAAACTTAACTTTTACAGATTCGGAAACGTAGAGTCTGCGACAAAGCACTATACAAATCGTCGGCGCTAATCATTTCTCATTCTTAGCAATCCCTCATTAATATTTAATCAGAAGATGGCAGTGTTTTCTAATCCAGAGGCGGCGGAGACAAAGCGCCGGTCTGAGCGCGGATGGAGCTTTTTCTCTATTTTCAACAGTTTTGTCAGGAAATGTCAAGGAATGACTGCTACAAGACATACAGTGTAAGGGGGGGAAAAATTATAACAATATTCACCTGCAGGAATCGATGCTATTTCTGTAACGTTCACAAAATGATTACATCATCTACCCCTCAATCAGTTGCACCGTTTCCATTCATTTACAATCAGAGATTACAATGTAGTGTAACCAACCTTTCCTCCACTCGCACACATCATTATTACATATTTATTTACTATTAACTTAGGAAGGGGATATACAGCATTAAAATCAAACTGCCGAACAGTCCGTCAAAGCCGGCTGCAGTAATACTATAATAATAACATAGTTCACACTAGCGAGCGATTTCACAAGCAAAGAAACTGCTAAAGGGTTAATGTTTAATGACCAGAGTGCTATGAAAATACACTTCTGATCACCACAGTGCTCTCATGACATTCCCCGACCCTAGAAAGGCTCCAAATTCGGTTCCACTTCAGTCCTGGACATTTGTCTTTACACGGACACGTTATACCATACGATAACCGGGATGTGTGGACTAACCGTGATGAAGCAGCCAAAACAGAGCTTTGTTGGTACACAGGTAAGACATGCCGCACTGACCTGCAGAGGAGCCCGAGGACCACGCAACTCTCACCGCCTTACACTTAAGGTGAAAGCAAATGGTAATGAGAGTAAAGACCAAAAATTTCCTTTCGGCTAAACAGGAAAAGCCATTCATGAACCAACTCTCAACACTCCGCGTGCATTTTCATGAACGGGGTAATTCCAGGGCAGCTCACAAAACAGTTGTGTGCTGTCAATCAAATAACAGTGTCGCTTTTACTCATCTGAGTCTGAGTCTAGGGACACCGGCGATAAAACTGTTCTGATAAAAAAAATTTTTTAAAAGTGTCCTAGTTTAGAAAATCAGACAACATCCTTGTTGCCATTTGGGTCATAAACCTGGTATGGCATGCTAGATTAAATTACTGAGCACACAGATAGAGCACAGCATCATATTTTTCACAGGCTTTTCACATCAAAAACAGCTTTAGACATGAATATTCTAACAGTAGTGATGGACAGAACCTGTTTTAGTAACATTATGGTCATAATTAGCTAGAAATAAAACAGCTGACAATCACCTTTACAAAAAAATAACAACCTTTCAAAATATTCGGACTCCACAGACTGACCGACCATATAAAAAAAAATAAAAATAAAAACACACAACAGCAGCACGTTCACTGTTACATTTATCACAACATGGTCAAAGACCTGCACAACTTCTGTGCTGCAGGTTACACTAAAGCACGGGCGCTTATTATGTTATATTATTAAATATTATAAAAATGACTTGAATCACATACTGTAGTCCTTCCTGACGGAGGGGAATAGACTACATCAGCCTCTAGCCTACAGCAGGGAACATTCAGTGACCCAAGACACTAAATTTGTCAAATGCGGCTTCTTGTGAGCTGCTCGGAGACGCCGAGGCTGAGCAAAACTTCATCAGAGATATCGTCCGTTGTGATTTGGGGAACACTTTCTTGGTCATTGTAGAATTCTGAATGCGTCATCTTACATAATGAAGTGTTTTCGCTATGAGTCCAGAGACAAACGATGAGTCGTTTTATCAGGAGGTGTGACTGATAACGAATGTGGCGTATTTGCATCGGTTTAATGTTGGCGCCTGCTCATTATTAATCGAAGACATGATCGAAGAAATATTAAGACTAACCAATGGGAAGTGAAATTACACAGTTACCCAGCATGTCACAATCACCAGAAATATTTTTATTATTGGGTTATTTTTACCCAAAATGTGGTTATTTTATTTCTATTGTTAAATATTATCCTTAGAAACAGAAACTAAGACGGGCTGCGGCTTATAGCGTGGAATCATGGTGTGCTATAGATGCATAAAAATAAAGTAAATAAATAAATAAATCCTCGGACACTTCGTAGAATGAATTTAAACGATGACTGAATGAATTTTAGGCTCCATTAGAAGTGATACAGACATTACAGATAGTGACAGGAAGTGGGAGATTTTCTCAATGAAATGATTATAATAACAAATATACTGCTTCAGATGTTTTCACAGAGATGATGGTACATTCAAATAAAATTACACAGATGCTGAGAATCTGGTCAAGAAGTAAAATTCATAACCAGTACAGCTGTCCTAAGGAAAAGGAGTGCTGACTTTACACCTTGTGCGACTTGATGATAAAGTATTTTAACGCCCAGTTCTGAGAG
>JAOVYV010000035.1:10204111-10234342 GCA_025674545.1 Hassar affinis | reverse complement strand
ATGCCTTCAGTGAGAATCTACAATGTAAATAGTCATGAAAATAAAGAAAACGCACTGAATGAGAAGGTGTGTCCAAACTTTTGGCCTGTACTGTAAATCCCTGCCCTAATTTTCATAACTGACTATTGACTGAAAAAGGAATGCAAAAAAAAAATAACCACACAGTTGGTCATGCTGTTCATAAAAATCTCAGGACTGATTGATGGGATGTGGCACAATGTGAAGTGGAGCACATGGCCAAATTAGAAACAAGTTAGTTCCTGTTATCTTGTGCTTTATAGCAGAATTTCTTTTCTTTCTTGTTAATTGTCATATTACTGAAGAAAGTGTGAAGTGCAAAACCCTCCTGAAGTATCTTTAAAAAAAAGATGCAGCTTTATCTCAGAGTGTTTCACTGGAGACTCTTGCAGAACTGCTAATTAAATGTTTCTCGGCAGAAAATCCACCAATTATAAACTTATGTCTATATGATGTGCCCACTGTACAAGTCCTTTGGTTAGGTGTTGCTATAGAAACAGTACCATAATAGAATGTAGAATATATAGAATATAATGCATCCGAATGGACCTGCTCTTATTGTGCACTATTCATTTCATGCGTAAAAGACAAATTGCTTCTTTTCTGTTAAACCCTCTTCCACTCTAACTTTTCTTAAGCTTTTCTTAAAGTTGGAGTCTTTAAGAAATGTTAGAATTGGAATTGCCTGTATATTGTTTCTGTTCGTTACTGTGGCTTACAGTTGTAAGAACTGTATTAGAACAGGGAAGGTTATTGTGTACGTTTCTGTGCAGATAGCAGTGGTCCTTCCAGCACTGTCTCTAGCGCAGGTCCCTCATCTCCCGTCATGGCAGACACCTCTCCTCGTTTCAGCTTCAGTGAGAAAGCAGCTCTCACCCCGCAGAGCAGTGAGGAAATCCACTCGTCCTCTCACGCTGCCAACCAGCCTGCTCCTCTGTCCTCCACCTATCCTCCTGAAAGCCCTCCTCCTGATCCGAACTTTATCAGTGATCCCCAACCCCAAAGTCCAGACAGACCCAGTGACCTCACCATGGACAGCACGGCATCTACAGGCTCACCGCTTCCAGACAGCCCGGAGTGTGAACAGGCCGAGGAGGCTCAGAGTACAGCTGAAGTCAAAACGGAACCCAGTGCTCCCTGCTCTCCTCAGGTTGAACTCATGGAGTCCTTCTCTAACCTGTCCGGATCCGTGCCGGTGTCTGTGCCAGGCTCTTTGCCCGTGCTCCTAGAGTTGCGCGAGAGCAGTTCAGAGGCTGGCTCCAGTACCCAGACTCCCCTGAGCCCTGAAGAGCCTGAAGAGTTCTTCAGCACCCAGGAGTCAGTGGAGGTGGGTTTGACATCAGTGGCTTTATGGTCTTAATTAGCCATTAGTTACATAACATACATGGTACAGATGGCTAAAATAAACTTATTATTTAACATTATGTAATGATAATATGAGTTTGCGTCCCATCATTATTTCATCCAATGAGATTTTAGAGTATTTTCTACGCTCTTTGAACCCCCCCGAGGCCAGAGTGAGCACCACTGTAGTGAGGTACAAAGCACTGTAGCTAGAAAGCACAGTCATGATGAAGAAAAAACATTTACATTGATTTCTAATGACCCTTTAATTTAAATCATGTTCAGGTACATAGAGAACTGCATTATAGATAATGGTTGTTAAAATTCCCCTATGAGTCCTTCCACATTAGGGTGACTCCAAGGAGGAAAAAAGTGGCATAGTTAAAGAAAAAAAAAAAAGAACAGGAACTGTATTATCTTGTTAAATTGTGTACTTATATGCATTAGTTAAGGATTTACAGTATCTGCAAAATAATGACATATCTATCTATCTATATATCTACAGGGTGGGCCATTTATATGGATACACCTAAATAAATGGGAATGGTTGGTGATATCAACTTCCTGATTGTGGCACATTAATATATGGGAGGGGGAAAACTTTTCAAGATGGGTGTTGACCATGGCAGACATTTTGGATCCAACTTTATTTTAACTTTATTTATTTATGGGGTACAAAGATAGTGGGGCCATTCTTCATCAATGGAAACCTCAATGCCACTGGATATCTGAAATTGCTACATGATGATGTGTTGCCCTCTTTATGCACTGAAGATGGCACGTTCCCTGAGTTTTTCCAGCAAGATGGTGCACCTCCACATTATGGGTGTCAGGTCCGAGCATTCCTACATGAACAGTTTCCTGGAAAGTGGATTGGTCATCGTGGGACAGTTGAATGGCCACCGAGGTCTCCTGATCTGACCCCCTTAGACTTTTATCTTTGGGGTCATCTGAAGGCAATTGTCTATGCTGTGAAGAGACGAGATGTGCAGCATCTGAAACATCGGATACTGGAAGCCTGTGATAGCATTTCTTCTGCGGTGTTGCTGTCAGTGTGTCAAGAGCAGGAGAAGAGGGTTGCATTGACAACCCAACACAATGGGCAGCACCTTGAACACATTTTATAAGTGGTCATAAACTTGTAAATAAAACCAAGCACACCATTGTTTTTCTTGTGAAATTCTCAATAAGTTTGATGTGTTGCATGACCCTCTTTCCATTGGAAAAAATAAAGTTGGATCCAAAATGGCCGCCATCGTCAACACCCATCTTGAAAAGTTTTCCCCCTCCCATATACTAATGTGCCACAAACAGGAAGTTGATATCACCAACCATTCCCATTTTATTTAGGTGCATCCATTTAATTGGCCCACCCTGTATATCTATATTTTATGCCATCTTTAGATGGACGTGTGGCGGAGCAGCACACGGAGCCTCCCTCACCCCGGCACTCCTGTAGAGGTTGGTGCTCCACGTGCATCTGAGTCCTGAAGGTGATTGCCCTCTCCACTCACAGCTTGCATGCTAATCCATTCTGGTGCCTCAGTGACTTCGTGTTAAGTGCTGTACACCTACTGTAGGTCTCTAAATGCTGCCGGGAAGGAGGTAAAACATTCACCTGGTCAGACGTTGTGGAAATTAGAGGCTGCGTGTCTTCTCGTAGCCTCCTTCAGAAACCCTGCATGTCGATTGTTTCGGTGTGAAGTCTTAGTGCTCTGCTCAGAATTAACCGAACCGAACCACAGATTTCCCCATCGGCTTGAGAACTTCACCTGTCTGTTCATGTGGCTGTATGTGCAATATAAAGGGACAGTGACCAAGTGATCAACTCTGTAAGGTGCACTGAATCCGTCGCGTTTGGGTTTTTTTTGTTTTTTTTTTGGAGCATCTTTGCCATTCCCAGCAGCAAACCCACTTTATTTTTTTTTTTGGATATTGTTATTAACTTGCATCAGCTCCTAGTACTTTATTGATACATCTGTATTGATGCAGTTGGCTGCTAATTTGCATACATTTGACAGATCACATTTGTCCATTTTTCTTACCTAATACACACAGCGTGGACAAGGAAATCGTAGCTTACTGTTGATTTCTATTTATTTCACATTTCATATAAAGTCTGCCAGACTTTCACTCCAACAGTCATAACTTATTAAAGCATAAGACTTACCTATATATGTACTATACATATATTTATCAGCTAATTCAAAGCATATTTTTTAATAGAGAAACATAAATGAATAAAGGATCTCATCTTTTATCAATTTTATATTTTTCTAAAAACATACAGTACCACTAGAGTTTGACTGAGGAGTAAGCTCTTATCGCAAGTTCAGGTTTATTTCCCTCTAGCTTCACAGCTTTCGGCTTTTAAACAAGCGCTTGCTTATCTCGGCTGACATTTCGTTGTGTTGTTTATACTGTACAGTCGGACGCCTAGCAGAGAAATAAAATTATTTAATGTCACTCGGTAAATATGCTGCTCAGATGTTTGCACTGTAAAGAAGAATGGTGAAAAGTGCATTTCTTCTTGATTTGTGATCTGAACTACAGATGTTGCACATTAGCGTGGTGTATAAACTGTCTGACTAGAGCTTTTCTACTTTGACTGACCTGTACGTTTGTCTAATATTACTATTACACCACTGCATACGGAACGTAGAGAAGGTCAAACGGGTGGGAAAATGTTCATTTGCTGTACTGACATTTCATTGTGACGTCCCGGTAGTAGTTTCCACAGACGTAATGTATTCTAACATGAGGGAGATTATTTTGAATTAACGTTTCATAATCGCTGACATATTAAACGATCTTAATGACATGCTAATTGCAAAGGTGTAGTGCTGCTGGTGCTATGTTTGCAGTCGGTGTTGTCTTTATACGTATACATGTGGCATTTTCAGTGTTCCAGTAAAAATCACCACAAAATGTTCTGAATAAAAGTTGATGTATGCTACTCGGTGTGTCTTTAATTCCTGAGCGTCTTTCATAATGACGACGGCGGATGTGTAACACTGTGTGTTTGTGTATAATAATGATCTTTGTGCTGGTTGCAAAGTCTGGGAAGACGGAAGAGTAATGATCTACTAATTGTTCTTGAATTCTTGCCTTGAATTATCATCGGTGTCATAACACAAGTATTAATAGTGTGATTCCCATGATGGTGTCTGCAACGTCAGCTTCCTGGATTCTTTTACAATTCTAATTAATAAACATCATTAGTTTGTTCATTTTGCAGCCTCTGTCAGCCATATACACTGATCAGCCATAACATCACCCACAGGACCAGCACAGATCAGGTACTATTTGGGTGGTGGATCATTCTCAGCACTGCAGTGACACTGATTGTGCTTCTGAAGTTTCTAAACACTGTGTCCCCTCACTGTCCGCTCTATTAGATACACCTAACGAGTTGCTCCACCCTGTAGATGTAAAGTCAGAGACAGTAGCTCGTCTGTTGCTGCACAGTTTGTGTTAACCATCCTTCATCAGTGCTCACAGGATGCTGCCCACAGGACACTGCTGGCTGGATATTTTTGGTTGCTGGACTATTTTCAGTCCAGCAGTGACACTGAGGGGTTTAAAAACTCCTGAAACTGAATCATACAGTATAATACTGAAAGCTTGAGTTGATAATAATGTCTGTCTGATTTTTTCCCCTAAAAATGTTTTCTTTTAAATAAAGCCCTTCACAGTTATTTTTTGGGGGGATTTTTCCCCAATTTTTTCCCTAATTTTGTCTTCTCTAATTCCCACCCATCAGTGCTTCCCCCCATGTCACACAACCAGCTGGCAGTCAGGGAGGGCGAAGCCATCACATGCTTCCTCTGAAACACGTGATGAAAACCGCTGCCTGTTTTCGAACTGCTGCTCATGCAATGTCAGGGAGCGGTGTAACACACTCGGAGAAAAGCGCTCCCGCCCACCTTTTGTACACATGAGCTCACAGACACCTGTGACTGGACAGTGTCGCTCTGATTGACATGGGGGAGAGCGTATGCTGCCCCTCCCACCCTGAGAGCACGGCCAATCTTGCTTTCTGGGCTCCCGGCTCCCGGCCCTTCACAGTTCTAATCTTTGCCAATTATTAGATATCAGGATATCCGTTTCACTGTTCACGATAACGGGTTTCAGATCAGTGCTATCTCTATCTCTATCTATAATAAAAACCCAATTACAGAGTCAGTCAATACAAGATTTAGTACGTCAGTTTGTTTTGCGTATTTCTTGGTACTTGGTTAGTGACAATTAAAGCTGTGGTAGCATGCATGGGGGCATGTGAGGTGCAACTGATGCTACAAAGTGGTCTTTAGCCAGATATTTGCACGGGCATATTTCTACTAAAGAGCTTTCCAAATTGCTAAATCTCCACAGGTTACATACTGCTGCTTTAAGATCGTGTCAGCGTATTAACTCAAGCATTGGACTCCTTTGGCTGTGATGTTCTGGATTTCGGTTTGTTGATGTGTTTTGCACTTACAGGCCACAGTACATAACACTACTTAATACATGTTCAGTTATATTTTGGGGCTACATTAAGAAATATTTCCAGGCTGATTTTTGTTCCCAGTTCACCCCTGACACAAATGCCATCACAGGGTTAATGGTATCCGCAGCTGCCAACCAAAACTTTGCATTCATTGTTGCTCACAAAACAGCGAGGCTCTGTTGTTGGGACAGTCGCTGTACCCAGCACTGAATTTGTACCCAAACACAAGAGCTTTGTTCCTCCCCATTCATCTCTGAATAAATAAAAATAAAGAAGAGTCATGCAGGACTGGGGTGTGATGGGCTTGGATGAATAATAGTGATCCAGTGATCCAGACAGCGATATCGTATTCAGTCTTTGCCAAAGGAATTTCTGTAGTAGGTGGGTGTCATATCTATCGTTGTACTACAACAGCATTTCACTTGTTTACAAAAGAGTCATGTGTTTGGGTGCGAAAATATTCACTGTCTAGTGAGAAAGTAGGTACGGAGTAGTAGTGTAAACCATGATGATCAACAAGATACAGGAGAAGCTACAACCCCAGTTCCAATGAAGTTGTGTAAAACATACATAAAAACAGAATATGATGATTTGCCAATCCTTTTCAGCCCATATTCAACTGAATACACTACAAAGACAAGATATTTAATGTTCAAACTTTATTGTTTATCGTCTTTTGTTGCCCCTGTCCCAACTGTTTTGTAACAGTGTTGCAGGCATCAAATTCACAATGAGTGAATATTTGCAAAAAACTAAAGTTTATCCGTTTGAACGTTACAAGTTTACACGTCCCAACTTCATTGGAATTGGGGATGTACATAATTTAGGGATTTAGGGATAGAAGCTTAAAAATAGAATTTTATGTTGTCTCTGTGGTGTTCTTCAAAAAAGATGCACAAAATGTGCTTTTTTTTGTAAAGCTGTGATTTTTTTGTCTTTCTAAACACTTCACTCACTGTCCACTCTATTAGACAAATGTAAAGTCAGAGACAGTAACTCGTCTGTTGCTGCACAGTTTGTGTTAGTCATCCTTTCTTTATTTCTTCATCAGTGCTCACAGGATGCTTCCTACAGGACACTGTTGTCAGGATATATTTGGTTGGTGGACTATCGTCAGTCCAGCAGTGACTCTGAGGTGTTTAAAAACTCCAGCAGCACTGCTGTGTCTGATCCATTCACACAAGTACAACACACACTAACACACCACCACCACATCAGTGTCCCTTCAGTGCTGAGAATGATCCACCACCCAAATAGTACCTGATCTGTGCTGGTCCTGTGGGGGTCCTGACCATTAGAGAACAGAGTAAAGGGGGGCTAACAGAGTATGTAGAGAAACAGATGGACTACAGTGTCTATGTGTAAAACTACAAAGTGCACCTGTATGGTCAGTGGAGCTGATTAAATGGACAAAGAGTGTAAATACAAAGTGGTGGTTTTAATGTTATGGAGGATTGTCATCTATTGCCTGTTCATATAACTGAATTTAAGCGATATTTTCTCATATTAAAATTACAAAGCCATTACACACACGTAACATTCCCTGTCATCTCCGCCATAAATCATTATTCGTCTCCAGGATTTGATTTAGTACTCTAGTCATAAGAAGTGAATTTCCTTCCAGCTTGTATCTCCTACAATGGAATCAAAATCGTGCTCATTCTTTATCAGTGTCTCTTCACCTAATTATTTATATGCAGCTATTTTTATAGTCCTTTTTCTTTATACTTACACAAATTCCACAGAGCAAAAAGAAAGCTCACAACAATCCCAAAACCTCCATTATTGTACTGCACTAAGATCTTTCAGGTCTTGCTTACTCTTATTGATTGACTTTTCCCCATTAACTTTGCTATAAGATATCATTTGAATGATTTCAGTATGACAGACGCTGTGAACTGTTTCAATGACTCTATTTTATTGGTGATCACCAGGTTTACCCTTTTACAACATATCTGTAGAGATTCTACATTTAGAGGAATTTCAAAGAAAGATACAGAATATTGCACATAAAGGAAAAGACCAAAAGACAAACAGAGCAAAAAAAGAACTGAAAAGAAAAGGAAAAAAGAGCACACAGTATGTTCTTTTAAACACCGCACAGTTAAACGAGAGCGCGGCCGAGTTATATGTGCCATCGAGACCATTAAGACATTTAGCGTTTAAATATATATCTTTAAAATAGTAACTGTATTTAATATCATTTATTACCTAGAACGTACACGTTTAAATTTAAGATCACATGCAGAAACTAGCCAGGCTGAATAGAAAGCAGGATTTTAACGATCTGTTACCGTCAAGACATGGATAGTTAAAAATGCAACTAAAAGATTTTTTTTTGCACAGCACGTTGATGAAGCTCTCTTTTGTGTATTTTTTTTTTTTGTCGTGTTCATTGTGTTGTTTGTTCGCTAGCGAAAAATGGACACCACTTAAAAACCTTGAATACAAAATATGATCAGTGATCAGCTGGTCACATGATCTGGCAGTCAGGTACACTAGAGCATTTTGCTTGCTTAACATTTATTGTCCTTGTACATTAAACCAGTTAGTTGAACTCCATGTCGAACACACTGTTAGCGAGGAAGTGTCCTCTTAGCACTTAGAAATAACCAGCAGCTAAAAAGTTACAATTTGTTGTAAACATTAATGTGATAATAAAACAGCTGGGCACGCTCCACAGGACTATTCAGAAACCAAAATAAAAATATCTATTTAAAAAAAAAAAAATGCATATTTGTCTTTTGAACCAGGCTGACTAGGTAGTGACAATTTATAATAAAAAAATAAATAAAACAGCTAAATTTATCGATTTGTATTTTAAAAACGTGTATATAATAAGTAACAATGTTGAATTAAATCCCATTTATTTTGACTACTTGAGACTTGCATAACAGGCAAGCAAAACATGCTTATCAAATATTTTCATTTCTTCTGTTATAACCCATGCAAGCACTTCATAGTCTAATTTTGTATCGTTAATTTGATCTAAATCCTGTTTCCATTCAACCTAAAACTACAGTTTTCAACTCGAAATGTTTTCTGTTCCAGACATTATTCGAGTAATCGGAAATCGGAGTTATATCTGGATTTTAGGTCTCTGTAAAGCTGGATTGGTACAATGTCCTAGAAATCGAATTGAATTGAATTGATCCAATTTGCCTGACGGTTACTGTATGGGAAATATTTTATAAGGTTAAACCATTTAGGCTCAGTACTAAATATATGTATAAACAAACCATTATTCTAATAACCAAATGTGCTTATTAATATCCCAAACTAAATGAGATCCTGGACCTAAACTAAGTCCTGGGAAAAGATGCCGGTTATTCATAGTCGTTAATTCCACCCACACTTGTGCAGCAAACATGTAACCTTATCCATGTTTATACCATCCACACCCTATGCAGCATACCACAACAAGGAGAGTACAACACCCCTCAAATACAACATTCACCTTCTTTTTCTATTGCTAATTCCTTTGGCTTAGACTCGTTCTTTTCCCACCTGTCAGCGTTTCTATATTTACAAAGGATTAAATGAAGTAAAAAATAAAACAAATCATTATAAAGTGCTGATACATGATTTCATGAGCTCAATCTGTAACTGGGAAATGTAACAATGATTAAAGGGTTACTTTTTTAGTAGAAACAGCAATTAGCAAATAGTAATTAGGATCAACTTCGACAGCATGGACATCACATAGAGCCCAAATAATTAGTCCTAGTCCTAATCCTAATTCTTCACTTTTACATTAAGACAGAGAACGACGTCTACTCAGTCTTGCTTCATATTATGTAATTCCACCATGGTTTGTCCTCTCGGTCTGATTAAAGGTTTAGAGGCAGCCACATTTTATGTTTTCGTGGTTTTTTCTTTTACACTTTATACTGTAAAAATGCAGATGCATCATTGTGGGTGCATTAGTTAGAAAACAGTTCCTTATTTTGTACTTCTGACCATGGCATGACAATAAACATGATCTGCTTACTAGTAAATATTCAGCAAACTATAAGTGCAATGAGCTTCTGAAGAATAGATTACTTGATTAATACATGATTTCCTGTGTAGTATGTGTGAGTATGAGTGCGAGAACAGAGAGCTTATACAGTATGTAGGTCAGACGTTGCGTGCAGAAGAATGAGACATGCATAAATTAGAAGAGAATAAATGAACAGTAAAGTAACAATGGGAGAAAGTCCAAACGGGCTTTACCTGGCATACGTGTGCCGATAAATAAACTCGATCGACGGATGGTGTTCATTTAGTTAATTTCGTCATTCATCAAGAAAAGCAAAATATAAATTGTAAAAAGAAAAGAAAATGTCAACTGAAAATGTAAACGTGAAAGGCACATCCTCCTAGAGTCTTTCTGGATAATACCATGCTCATTCAGGTTAGGGGATATTTTTAAGAGCCAGAACCATCTTTGGAACGATTGAGACTCCTGACTGACTATGCACAATGTTATCAAAGGGAGTTTGTTACACTGAAGAAATGACAAATAAGGCGATAAAGGAGCATTTAAGTGTAAAAGTGTGAACCTGGGAGCCTCTCCAGACTTAGAACTCTATCTTACAAGCAGGGAATGACTCATCCTGCATCACAACTGTGCTGCTGCTGGCCAGCACCATGATGTTCAGCTCCTGCTGCTTCTCATGGGTCTGTTGATACCACTCCCTCATCACTTCTGTGTCATGGGTAGGGATCAGTGTCACCTAAAGCAGAGCAGAGGTACATATTTAAGCATTATTAGCTGCTGATTCATCTGGTGTTTCAGTTCATTTATTCTGAATAATTAGTATTCTCCGACAACCAAGATGAAATTAGCGTTATTTCTCATTCATGGTTTTTCAAATGAGATTAATAGTACACATTTGAAATAACAACTTCCATATTCGTTTAGCCATTTAAAAGCCATTTTGTATTATGTTCCTCACTATCATCACTATGTTCGCATTAGGTGCTGTTTTGTCGTTGGCCTGTGCAATGTGAGACGTGTATGAAGAAGACGTATTAGAAATCTACCTGGAGATTAGACCCCCACTGTGCTTTTCCCTCCAGCAGTGCATCCAGGACAACACGGCTAGGCTCTCCACTGCTGGAGTCATTCCCACTCACTACATAATAGGCAGAGCGCACACGTTTGAAGAACTCCTGGTCGACATTTTTAGCACTGCAGTGGTTGGGAATGTAGGCCAAGTCCACAAAGATTGGAGAACCAGAGGGTGCAGCAGAACTGGATTTTGCAGTGTTTGATCCTTATGAAAACAAAGTGCATGAAGAATTATACAGGGGAACCCTTAAAGTTATTTAAACTTTTAAGTATATTTGACTGCATATCAATACCTGAAATCATACCTGAAATACTTTTAATTCCATTGACAAGGCCCTTGCCGGTGTTGTGACTTGACTTGGACAGATCATCCTCTAAGTCCTTCTTTTTCAGAGAGGTGGTACGAGGGGAAGAATCCTTTGATGGAGATCTCTTACGAATGGCATCAGCTTTCCTGGCCGGAGACCTTGACTTACCTGATTTGCGAAGGCTCTTTGTTTTTGGGTCCTTCTTTAAAGGTTTGTCAGTAAGGCTGGAGAGAGCATCTGGGTCTACCATGCAGACATCAGGACGAGGTGGGCAAGGGGCTGGATCCATCATCGGTGAGGGCAGTGGGTCATGATTTTTCTCTGACCAGGTTGAATGGTGCTTTCCACCGTAGGGTCCAGATGATTTGTCGACAGGAAGATAATCTGCATCCTCATCAGATTCTGCATTTGCTTCTGCTGTGATGGAAGGACACTCCTCTGTTCCTGGTGGAACATCAGAATCTGTCTGTGAGGGCAGTGATTCACTGACAGAGGTTGGAGGTGTGTCCTCTCCAGCAAGGCCAGTCCCTGCAGCCATGGCTCCAGAGAGGCGCTGTGATTCGCTGTCCTCTCTGTAGTAACAATGCTGCGGCTGGTTGTGGGGCCGTTTCTTGCCTGATGGCTGTTGCTGATCTGCATCCTGGCTTCTTTGTTCCTCATCTTCCTCATCACTGGACAGCTGGCAAATGCTTGGGTTGATAAATGATGGTGAAGTGTCTCCCTTTCTCTGTTTGTACTCAGAGGAAGAGTAACCTGGGGAAGAGGAGAAGGACCTGGCACCCATGTATGTACTGGAAGGAGGATCCAAGTCATCATGCTTGCTTGGATCTTCTTTACAATAGGTGGATGGGAAAGACTGATCGGCAGATGAAAGGGAAAGAGGACGAGGTGGATGCTCAGGCTCCCTTTCCTCTTCTTCATCATACTCATCCTCATGACGATAATGAGGTGGCGATTCTCCTGGGTAGACACCTCTTTGCTGCTGCATCTCCCATTCAAATGGGTTTCTTATTTTGCAGGCTTCAAATGGCTCACTTTTCACTTCAGTTTTTGATAGGCTGTACGTAACCTTGCTGGTGTCAGCAAACGCCTCTGGTACTGCCATGGTGACCTCTGCAGGACCATTTGCAGTATCTGGTTTTGTAGTTGTTGGTATTGAAGAAGGAAACGTGCCTAGCTTACTGGCAGAAGACAGTTTTTCCGTTACAGAAAAGGGATCATCCTTCTTGTCTGCTTCGGCTATAAACGGAGATCTTGGGTAGTGCAGTTTCTCCTGTTCAGACTCACAAATGTAATCTTCCTCCTCTTCGCTACTCTCAGTGTCTTCATAATATTGTTTCTTGGGTAAATCAGCATGAAGTGTCGAGGAAGCACCAAACAGATCTTTTTTCATAGTGTCCTTCTCAGCAGACTCGGAAAGGAGATTGTAAGGTCGGGTAGCTCCGTATTCAGCCTGCAAACCTGTATCTGCCCCCCATTCTGGCTTGTAGAAGCATGCACCCTGTGGGTCCTTGACCAAAGTACTACTTGCAGAGCTGGCAAGTTCCTCTCTTTTGTCTACAGCAGAGGTAAGTGGATGAGAAGGTAAGGGCTTGATCTCTTCAAAAGGTGATAGTGGTGAAAACCTTGCTAGGCTGGATGTGGACTCAGCTGTGGTTGTGACAGGCGTCATCTTTTCAGACACCTCCAAATATTCATCTTTAACCAGCCCAGTAGAACCGGAGAATGGTGAATCTATTACTGGCGAATGCTCATCTTTAAAGGGTGAGTACTCGTATCCGACGCTTGCAGGAGTTTCCAGCTCATCTCCAAACTGGCGACTAGTCGACAGAGAAGCAGAGGCAGAGGAGGAGTGACTGTAAGAGGAAGAGGAGGAGTATGCTGTGGCTGATGTAGTTGTATAAGTGAAGCCTGGTGAGACAGATTCTCCAGGTTTTTTGGCTGAAATATCTGGTGTCTTTTGCTTTTCAAACTCAAGGTCTTTGTCGTCATGGTAATATTTGTCTTCACTCGGTTTTGTGGACAGGGGTAAGAAAGACTGACCATAGCTATCGTCTTTGTTAGGGACATGACTAGACGGGACAGACGTTTTCACCTGACCATAAGAATACTCATATCCAGAATATTCTGTCACGTGGCTGCCAGAGAATGGTGACGATGTTTCCTTTTTACCCATTTCAAAAGGTTCCTCAGCATTTTTCTGACTCTTTGGGAGTTCAAAAGGAGTAGGAACTGGGGGTTTGTCATAGCTGACAGAGCCAAAACTGTAGTCCTGTGAGGTGTCCTTCTTTTCCTCCTTAAATTCAGGTGGCACTATGCTGGTGGCACCACATAATAGGCTTAATTCTTTGGCCGGTCCATATTTAGCATCTTTTTCCGTATCGTTGTCACTGACACGTCTCCTGTAAACATCATCCTCATCCTCATCCTCATCAGTATCTTCATCAACATCATCATCATCGTCGTCGTCATCCTCTCCATGCGCTAACATCTTCATGTCTAGTGCACTTGTTCTTGTCACATCACCGAAAGACTGAGCTCCCAAAGAAATGCTGCTTTTTGCAGCCAAATAGCCAGAAGCGGCATGGTCATCACTTGATGGGGTATCACTTACTTCTGTCTTTCCACTAATGGTAGACTTGTCAAACTGAACAGAAAAGAGGTCTCCTTCTGCTGAGAATGGCTGTGATGATTTCTTGGCTTCTGGTTTATCATCAGTTAATTTATCTGGAGATTTTCCATCTAAAATGTATCCAACGCTTGAAGTTTTGGTTTCACTGTATGATGATGATGACACATCCTTTAGTTGAGCTTCCTCAAAATCTGACATCTTTGTAGTTTCCATGAAGGTATATATGGAATCTTTTTTCTCTGTTTCTTTCAGAGTGTCACTACTGTCGTCAGACTTATCAGTGCAGTCTTTTGGTAAATTAGGAGAGTAGGAATCCACTGAACTAGATTTACTGTCATATACATCAGAATATGTAAAACTCTTCCCCACATAAGGTGTATCCTGCCTTATTTCTCTCAAATGATCTTCTTTAGGACCTTTTTCAGTCTGAGAGAAGGAGTACAAGTTGAAGTGGACGCTTTTATCGCCATTTTTGGAGGGCACGGTGGAGTCCTCCCTGTCTGAGAATGACACGTCTTTTTTGTTATCGGCTGCTGACACCGAATCAAACTTGTCCTGAGGCCCTTTTATGCTCGAGTAAGTGCATTCTTCATCGTCACTCTCTTCCTCCTCTTCAGAGCTCAGCATCTGGGACTTGTGTTGTTTCTCTAAGTAGGTCATGTCTTGTGGTTTTTCTTTCTTATCCGCTTCCTCCTTCTGATTTTTAATTAGCTTTGCCTCTTGCGGCTCACAAGTGTCATCTTCATCAAGAAATGTACTCTCCCTCTCTTCTTTGTATTTTGTTTTAACACAGGTCTTAATCTCTCCCTTTCCAAAATATTCTTCTTCTACTTCCTCTTCTTCCACATCATCTTCTTCACCTGAATCATCAAAGGTTGCCCTTGTGCTGGAGAAACCACCTTTGAATGGGTCACCTTCATCATCCATTATTTTAACAGTCTTTTTGTTTGCATCGCTGTCTACAACTGTTTCATTTTTAGTTAACATTTGAACATCATATGTATCCTTGTCCATTGTGTCCTCTTTCTCCATGAATAAAGACTTTGGTGTCTTTTCCTCAGTAGGTGAATAGCCAATGCTGGTAGGGCCTGACTGTGTAGGTGAGGCCATTCTCATGGTGCTATCGTCTGGACTTGCGCATCTCTCTGACGGCTCCGAAGCACCACTCGCCTCTGGTGTGCTGGAGACACAGGGTGCAAAAGAGAGTGCTTTCTCAACACCATCTGTTTTGGACTTATCTGGAGAAAGACCCTTTTCATCCTTTTCTTGTAAGACAGACGGTGTTCCAGGTGACGCAAGAGGCACCACTGAGGTGGGACATTTATCAAGCTGTTCCTGCAATGTGGCTGATGCATAACCCTCATGGAGTTTACCAAGAGGCATGTCAACGTTAGGCGTCTGGTCCTCCTCCTCTTCTTCATCTTCATCATCATCATCATGTGGCTGAGTGGTGGGTTTTCCAGTCGTTTCCGTCTCTGGAACAGTGGGTTGGAACTCTTCTGATGGAGGTGACTTGAAGCATTTGTCTTCTTCTAAAGATGATGTTGGAGAGATGGTGCCAGCGGAATGCAGGTATTCTTTTCCTTCTGTACGACTGGACGATTGCGTACTGTTGGCATTATCCAGTTGCAAAGAGCTTTTTCCTAGTTCCTCGGTCGGAGGTGCTGTCACGGATGCAATAGACTGATCTTCAGTAACCGATGCTGCAAAAGAGGATAATTTATCATACTCTGTAATGGAAGTGGCGGAGGATATATGTTCTTCCTCAGCCAATGGTGCTGCGATGATATTCATGGAATATGCAGATAAAGGTGGATCTTGGCTAACACTGCTGATCTTTGCTGTTACATCAGGTGCGACAGATATGGTTGGGGGTTTTATGTCTTTCATGCCATGGAAGAAAGAGTCAGGCTGATCCGGGACAGAGACGTCATCGTAGCGGAGATGAGGGATCCTGTCTTCTGTCTCTTCATGAATCTCCTCATCAGAGATGGTCTGTTCGGTCTCTGAATACCCAGGGATGGTTTCGTCTTGGATGAATGAGACGTGTTCAGTGGCACCAGCAGGTTTGATAGTTTTAGTGTCAATTTGTTTGGTGTCCCAGTCTTTACTAATATTTTCTTTTTTTGCCTCTTCAGTCTTATATTTCAACTCTTCCTCATGAACGATATCCTCTGCTTCCTCCAGCTCTGCTTTTTCAATAACATCCTCTTCCTCCTCGCTGTCACTCTTTTTATGTTTCTTTTCAAGATCTTCACTCATCTTTATGTCCACTTCTTTTTTGTCATCTGCCTTCTCTGTGAGATCTGGAGTTTTAGTTGCTTTGGTCTTAGCATTGTATTCTTCCTCGTAGTCATCTTCTGTAGCGGCACCCTCATCCTCAAATTTGTCTGCTGTTTTTGTTTGGGATTTATTTGTCTTTTCTCCATACATGTGTTTTTCCTCATGAGGGGATTCTGTCTCATTGTCAGTAGTGGGTATTCCTTCATCTGGAGACAGAATTTGGGTGACTTTCATGTCAGGAAAAGTTGTAGATTCAAGATTTGAAAGCACTTTGCTCTCTGCAAGCTCAGAAAGCGCCTCTTCCTCTCGTCTCAGTGCTTCAAAATCCTTAGTAAGGTCTTCTGGGGAGGAGACAAGGGATCTGTCATTTTCTTGTATCTCTTTCGAAACCTGTTGTGCAGCAGGTCTGTTCTCTCGCTCTTTGACTGCTTTTGTCTTTTCTGTCTTTGGTTTGGTTTGAACCTTTGCTTTGTTAAGGGTCTTTTTGACCTCAGGGGTGAAGGGTTTTAAATCAGGTTTGGTGATCTTCCTTAATTCGGCCTTACTTGTATCTGTCTTCTTTTCGTCCTTCACTTTGGATTCCTTATTGTCATTTTTCTTAACGGATTCTTGCTTTTTTATTTCTTTTTTTTCTTTCTTTACCTGTTTCTTCTCTTTATCCTTCTTTTCTTCCATTTTAGATGTCTTGGCATGTTTCTTAGGAGATTTCTCTCGTAACAACTTCTTTTTCTCTTGCTTTGCTGTATCACTGGGTTCTGCACTGGCTTTCACAGGTTTAGTGGGTTTAACACTCTCTTGCAATTTATTTGGCTTCTTTTCCATTTTAGCCTCTTTTACCGAGTCACTTTTTGATTCAATGTCCTCGTTCGCCTCTTTCTTGCTTGCTTTAGTAGTGGGAAGTATTTTGGATGAAGACTTGAGGCTTTCCTTGCTATCGGTCCTTGGCTTAAGTTTTGTCTGTTTAATCACTGAAGGGGGCCCTCCAGATATATCTTTCTGAGTAGCAACTGGATAACGCAAGAAATCGAGATGCCTTAGCTTTTCCAGTCCCTCAAAAATTTTGTTCTGTGGCGCATTTCCAGGAAACAGTACCCTCACTATCTTTTCAGTAGCGCTGGCTGGAACCCAGACAACAAGGGCTGTTATTGATGTAAGGTACGGAACAGAAATTTCTCCCTCTTTTCCATTGGCCAAGGTGATGCCAGTTTTAGCCTTACTGTTCCCTGCCCACTTCTGCATGAAGAATTGCATTTCTTTACTGTCCTTGACTGGGTTTAGAATGTACATATCTAATCTGCCAACACCCAGTTTGTGAAAAAGGGTCACAGGTTCGATTGTGTTGCTAACAACTCGATGCAGAGGCTCAGGTTTGATACCCAGCTTGCTGAGGTACTGCAACGTAAGAGACGCCTCCTCAATGCTCCTTTTCACTTTCAAAGTTGATTCTGACATCTTGAGCTTGTCTGGAACGTTGAAAAAAAACACACCGAGCTCAGGTGAAATCAGGTTCTTCATCCATTCTCCATAGGCGTTTGAGCCTTGAGAATGGTCATCTTCTTGCTCGGCAATCTTTCTCCTCAGTAGTCCGTTTATCCCGGGGAGATTGTCGGCTCCGATGTGGGTAAGCAGAACGGAATCTATCCGATCTAAGTGTCGCACCAGTTTCCAGAAGCAAGACTTCTGGTCTGAACCACCATCAATCAAAATGTTAAAGCCGTTAACTGCGAACAAGGCTGAGTCACCTCTGCCTCCAGGGAAGATATAGCAGCATGGCTTGGACAATTTCAGAAATCCCCCTGAGCTGGGTGGCTCCAGGAGCTCAAACGGGGAAGCAATATCCACAGTCTCAGAGACATATTCTGTAAACTCTGTAACACCCTCCATCTCAGGCAGCACAGGGTCAGGGTTAAATCTGTAGTCCAGCACGTTCTGCTCCTGGTTGAGACCTAGGGAGCTCCAGGCCCCCTCTCCTTCACAAGACACAGTCAGACACGCTCGCTCACCTGGATCTGACTCGCTCAGGAAGTTCTTAATCTGAAAAGGGTGAAACAGCAAAAGTAATCGATTACAATTTGATTTCTTTTTGAACCTTTTCCTAATTAACCTTTCCTGAATTAACCGTTTCCGGCAGCGTGTTAAATACTCACTCTTTGACTTGTGATGACGTCAGAGAAATTCTTCCAGTCAAACACTCCACCTTTCAGGATGATGTCACCACCTTGTTCAGTGCTCTGACCGCTTAGGATCAATAACTTGTGTTTAGCTGATTCACAGAGGAGTGTTCTGACCTGGTTGAGGGAAAAAATATATTATGTAGCAGTGATGTGAGATAACAGTCAGGTTGTAAAAATATTTTTTTGTATAAACCATCATTACCTCTATAGCAATATTGTCCACAGAGGGATTCACTAATACAACTGTCTCAAGGACATCACTCTTGTGTTGCAGAATTATTTGTCCTGCAAAAGGCAAACAAATGCTTCATCAAATATTAATTGTATATAAAATACAAGGGATACATTTTTATTTTATTTGAAATTTTGTTGCAAAATATTTCTTGCAATTTTAAAAAATTTAAGGCTTCAGCAACCTCAGGAAGGCATCAATTAAATTTTGTGGAATAAAAACAACATCGCACAGCTCCTGTAAGCCGTTCTACCGGCTGTTGCCATGGGGATGGTGAGCTAGTGGTTGCCGCTGTTACACTGACCCAGTCTTGGAGCCATCCGACGCATTGCAGCATTTCTGTGAGAGGGAGTGAAAAAGCCCTCGCATCTAATGCATATGAAAAGGTGCGGCATCGCAACAGATCCGTGACCTCACGCAGAGACTTCCAGTTGGCATGTCATGATATATTAAGCATGACCCTCTCAACCGGCTGTGTAAAACCTATAGCAGAATAGCAGCCTGTTCCATAAGGGTGTGGGTAATATTCATTGCAGTGGAGGAGGGGTAAGTGAGTTGGCATTTAAATAACATAACTATAACAATATGAGTGGTGGGGCTTCCTTGTTCTCTTCCCATCTTTACATCCATCTAGTACACGTATCTGAAAAATGTCAGCCTTACATCTCCAGCGACAAGATAAGAATTAAAAATCAGACTGTAAAGTATGTCTGTATAAGCCACCATTACTTCAGGGCAGTTTAAAAAATGGTCTGATGTGACTAATAAAAATAATATAAAAATATAATAATAAAAGCAAAATATAAAAGATGGTAATATGTGTTATATATGTGTTATATATGTGAACTGAATGTGAGGAGAGGAACTGTGAGGAATTTCTATTGTCATAGTGAGCAGATACCTATAAACTTAAATCACTGATGATGGACACGCCAACATCTACCGAGTCTCACGAGCCTGTTTTATTCCATTAACCCTTACTCTGTGGTCTGTTCCTGTCAAAATGACCCGTTTAAATTTTTACTTAAAGTGGAACCATGCTCTCAAACTAGAGAAGATTAAATACTCTCTTCAAGGGTTTGTACAGAGATTCTGTGTTATCTGGCAACCCTTCTTAACATGTGTGGAAAATCTGGAGGCTGGGAGTATAACCTTGTAGTATTTATTTATTTATTATGAACTGTTTTATGTATTAACTGGGTAAGTATGTTACACTTTTCTATGCAGGTCTGAGGGGCAGCTGGGCTGGGTGGGTGTAAGGGATTGAGATTGTTTATACTTTATATGTGTTCAATAAAAAGACCTTGAGAGTAAAAAGACCAAGAATAAAACAGATTTTCTTTTTTTTTTTAGAGAAATTAAATAAAAAAGGTGAAAAAATGTCCTTCTTCTGTGGTTACTTTGAGTCATAATGTCTTAGAGAATAGTTTCTTAATCTGAAATAAGAAAACCAAACACAATATTCATTGTGCTGGGATAGTATGACCTTCAAGTGTGTTTCCAGAAGGAAAACAGTCAAGACATAATGGTATTAAGTAAAAAAGAGAGACCACGGTATCCACAGTGACATTCCGCTTTTAGACAGATGGAGGCCTTAAGCCAAAGTCGACACAAAGACCTATTTAACGTGTATGCTACTATAAATATGGTATATCTGCCTCCAGATTAACCATGCGGCTCTGAAAACACACATTTAAGATGCAATGATGCTGACAATGAAACCAAAAGGCTCCCCAGCATGAGCTTCCTGTCTTCCGTACTCCTTCCTTGTAGCCGTATTGCACTTGAACCCGCAGTTATGTCAGGGTGTAGGTCATTGAAATGTTTTCCTGTGGACTGGGGATTTATTAAGTTTTATTACACTTCATTTCATTCAAAACTAGAGTCTATGCTAGCTGAGTTTATGGCATGGCTACAAAACACAATGAAGGCTAAATTCATCAGAATGCCAAGAAAGGTCAATGTCCAAGACAGTTTGGTAATTAACTCCTGACAAGAGGTAGCCTGAGTTATCGGACAGTTATGTTTCAATCTAAAATCAAATCAGAGTAGTTACATCACTGTGCTGTGAGCTTGCCGCTGCCTTGCATGCCTGTGTGCCTTCTTTAATGTTGTCTTTAATTTTCTCAGCATTCAATTAACACAAGATTCAGCACTCTTTCTCAATGACTACATAATGAATTATAAAAATCATAACTGGTTTATGAGTACATACTAATAAGTGTAATTATTTGTGTATAGACAATAAGAACTTGTTTCCAGAAAGGGGTTACTTGTGTAGCTATAAAAGGTTTAAAATACAAAATGCTTCTCAGTGTTCTGAGGTGAAAACAGAATCAGAATCAGTATATCAGTATATATCAGTATAGTAACAGTGTATAGTACTGTATAATCGGTAAAAAAGGTTTTTTAAAGGGTAAAAAATATTTTCCCAAAGCAGTGTGAGGAACATTTCTCATTTGGACAGTGACAAAAATCAGAATAAAATATGCAACTCAAATATGCATCTGTCACAGCTGTCTGCTACTCCTTCCCTTCAGACCACAGGATGCTTCTTTTTTTATTGAGAGAAATGGGCCAGTCTTCGTCCTTGCACTGATTATAGAGGGTTGAATCAAATTACTGTGAAATGCCGCTACAGATTGCCCTTGGTCCCGCAGCACTAGAAGAACTTCAAGCAACAGAAATATTCAGAATTGGAGACGGAGTTGACTGGGAGAAGGCTTTCATCACCATCAACGCTCACCATGAATATCTGGTCATGCTGTATGGACTATCCTCGGCACCAGCTGTGTTCCAGAACCTACAATGTTTCCGACATACCGGGCTGGTGTAGTAGAAAGCCAAATGACGGCCGTCCGTAACTAAAGGATGGCAGACCACCATCGAGTGGACACCCTGTAATTCAATCCAGGGGATTATAAGATCTCCTATAGAATACTCCTGGATGCAAGAAGCTCAATCTGAGGTATGTATGACCATATAAAGTGATAAAAAGCATTAACAATGTCACATAGAGCTAAGACGTCCCTGTTCCTGGGCCTCCTCATTCCATTTCTCCAAACTCAAGCCTGTCTTCCAGGGTCTGCTCCATCAATCCAGCTCGGCTCAGCAACCCCCTGAACCACCCATGCTACCCGCCCACAAGGGCAAGAAAATCCTCAGCTCCTGCAAACCACAAGGACAACTACAAATCCTGATGGAATGGGAGGGGTATGGGCCAGAAGAAAACTCCAATCAAATATGACCTCCATCCTCTACTCCACCAGGAATTCCATACTCTCTATCCTGAATGTCCCAGGCCAAGACCCAGGGGGCGAGCCATGAAAAAATCAGATACTCCTAACCTTCAGACACAGGGCGCTTACTTCCCTTCGCAGTTGTCTAACATGGCCACCACACATCACGACACCACTTCCCAGTTCTAACTCTCCTGAATATTAATGTGACACACCTGCTCCCAATCGCTGCCAATTATTTCACAGTATAAAAGGATTCCCACACTCTCACTCACCTTGCAAATTATCGCACAGTGTCCTCATGCCTGTCGTATCGAGCCTTGTTTGTCTCCTGTTTAGATATCCCGTTTTCTGACCTTGCTAGTTTCCTGGTACATTCGTGTACATCCTGTTTGCTAATCAGCGTTGCCTGTTTTTCGACCTTGATTATTGGTTGAGAATATATATAGTACTGAGGATTGGTAAATTAACTGTTTTATCTGCGAATCCAGTTCCACCTACAATTTGTGACAGCATGATATTAATTTCATATTACATGTGTAACACAGGGACTAATTTAATATTACTTATGTATAACGTAGATATTACATTGCACCTCCATAGCACCTATGTGAAATAATTTCTGGTTATGTTACTGATTTTTCCAAATCAGGGAATTAATAGTGAAGGCCCCATCATAAAAATAATGCTAATAATAATAAGTTTGTGATTTATATCATATTTTGCCACAACGGCCTGCAGCTAATATCAGCACATGAATAAAATTGAGTTATGCTTTTAATGATAATCAGATTTATGGGATCAGTCTTAGTGTTGAACATACAATACTATTCTGCATATTTTCCTGTTTGATAAAATTGCTAAATAATTGTAATAGATTATAAATTCAGTTTTGAGGGTTTCGCTTATATTTAAGTGTGATGTTGCCATGATGGCGCTTGGAAAAGTCCGTGAATAGAACAGACTTAAACTGCATTATACTAAATGATCTCTTGTAATGCCTGATATTACATTATAACATGGCCCTTTGATATCAATTCATCTGCTTCCTGTCCATCACCACAACCCTTCCATTAACATTGTGATGAGAGAAGGAGCAAAATGCATAGAGAAGACAATAACAAGGAGAAAGTGTGTATATCCCAGTTAATCTGTGCTTGCTGATTTAGTATGCAGGCCGTGCTTCTGCTTTTGATCCTGTTAAGCCTTTTTAATCACGTCAATAAAATCAATACAACTCTGTCCACTGTTCAGGAGGCATCCTTGGATCCTCTCTGGAAAACCATGGTAATCAGTTTATGTCAATAAGCCCTGTTCTTTAAGGTAGGTTTTGCCGTTACTAAAAAAAAAGGACAAGATAATGCTTCTGGTAATTCTATTGGTGATTCTTGTCATTTTTAGAACAGTGCAGTGATTGATTTAATATATAGATAAGATCTACAGTGCATACATACTGACTGTTGAGTGATATTCAGCTAAAACACCATAAATAGCCTAAGTACGGATAACAAATGCTTTCGAGTACAAGAGGCACTATGTGACTATGAGCCACATGGCATAACTACCCTCAGTCCAGTTTTGCACTGTCATACTGTCTCGTCTGACTTTTATAGTAAAGGATCAGGTCTGCTATTTACAGGCGAAGAGCTACAAATATCAGAGGCATCAAAATAAAAGCATACGTGTGTCATTTTAACACTTTACCGCCCGCAGTGTTAATTACGTGTGCTTGTAATTAAGATGCTCAGTGTATCAGACTTTCTCTGACACTGTTCACATTCCCCAGCTGAGCTCTATCAGAACACAAAGTCAAGACAGTGTCTTTAACGTCTTCTGATAGAGTTTGAGAACCCATAAAGAGGAATAACGTGTTACCCGTAACTATCTGACGAACCCTTAAAACCATTAAAGAACTGTTTTTTTTTAAGAGGGCATTTTAAGAGTTTGATCAGCTAAAAGGATATAATGCATCTAATGGCTTCAGCCTACAAAACCGCCCATTAGTGTAGCATCGTAGTTTTATATTCATGCCTCAATTGCAGTTGAAGCAATTGCGTATTTGTATGCAATATATATCTCAGTATATGTGTATGTGGACACACCTGGAACTTCCCATCAAGCCCTGTAGTCTATGTTAAAGTCAGTATGGTAAAATTAGTAAGATAGGTCAGTAATGCAGAACATAACATAACATAACATAACATAGCATAACATAAGTTGAGGTTGCATAGACGCCCCTGTTTAGGATTGGAGATTTCCTGTGTTTACAGGTAGACTGGAGGTTACTGGGATTCTGCAACCTTCAACTGGTTCAAGGAGATCAATAATAAAGCTTATGTATACAACAACAACAACAACAACAACTATTCAGGCTATTCAGGCATTAAAGCATATATATAAAGCATTATATATGCTATGCATTAACCACACTATGAGACTGTAGTGCTCAGTAATGTCTCTTCTCGGCTCTACAAGCATTTCGTCCTTCCGATTAAAATCTGCCATTCTACAATCACGCTCTATCACTATAGCAACAGATTGACGTTCCAGACACTGTGACGTTCAACGTAACCGAAAACAGCAAAAAAAAAAACCCCAAATAAATAAATAAATACATATAATAATAATATATATTATTGATCAAACCAGAATCAGCATCGTCTAACAGCAGGTGTGACTCTGGACTAAGCTACAATAACCCCCAGCCTGCGTTCTGAACTAACCAGGTTATTTACGCGGTGTGATCAAAATGCATTTTAATCCGTGCATTTAAATAGGTTGTTAAACAACAAACAAATAAACAGCAAACAATAAACAGACTCACCGCTGATGATGCTGAGAAGCGCGCGCGTGTGTTTGTCCAGAGCTGTGCGCGCTCACAGACACATGAGCGTGCCCGGGACAGAGAGTAGGCGGGGCTGGGGCGGGAGCGCGCAGACACACAGGAGGCGTTTTGTTCAAAATCAGGATCAATTTAATGGCGACGAGGTTACACGTTCATTTAAATCTCAGTGCTGAACACCAGAGATGAGCGTAATTAAGCGAACACAAGTTCATCGAGGCGAAAGAAGAGATTTATAAAAAAAAAAAAAAGCCTGTGGGCGGGGCTTGAGAGTCAGGACAAACAAATCACACAAATATAAAATGTTAGTATAGTGCATACAGGCATGATGATCAAACCCCTCACACATTTAATCACCCTCAGAAACCCTTCACCTGGCATTACCCTGTCTAAATCATGTCCTAGGGTGTTATTACTACAGTTATTACAGTAGATAGTACAGTGATATAAATTGAGGGATATATAAGGACATATTCAGTTACTATAGGTTTCTTTGTTGATTATGCAACACATGTGGATGGATATGGATTACGCAACACACGTGGATGGATCTGGTGCAACACATATACATGGATCTGTACAGGTTTTCATCTGTGTTGACCTCATTGTGGGTTGCCTTGTGAGTGTGGGTAAATCTCCAAGCAATCCCATAATTCTCAACGCCACCATGCCAGCAGTTTTACTGTCACAGAAACCGATCTTTGTTGCCTTGACTCAATGAAAATCTCCCTTTCATGGTCAATAACGTCAATCAGATTGACCTAAAATATTGGAGCAGCTGGTTTCTTGGTTCATCCAGATGAATAAACTCTTAAACAAGCCTGCTGCTGGTAAAAAAAAATCCACATCGGAAAAAGATGAGTACCTCATTCTCTATCTCGTACATCCACTTTGTCTGCTGGTCCTTCTTTTTGATTTAATGTGTAATCATATCCGAGAGCCCTGTTAGCGAAACCTCATGCCTTTTATCGATTGAGGAGGAGCCTGGAACTGAACACTTTCTTCTGCATTAATCAATACTTTATTATCAATACCCCAAAGTACTGAGCATTCGCAAATATACATACTACATGATGATCGTGATTATATGACTATACGTAATTGACTATATATGATTATGACTATATATTATAGAGCTGTCGTTTGCTGTTCACCTTTACAGACATTGTGTACTGTGAGCCTCCAAGCATGTCATTATATTCTGCAACTATATTGCCAGCAGAAGGGTAGGGAGGGCAGTGCTGGGATTTTAATACATCCCATGTCTAGTGTAGCAGCTGCAGGGTGGGACTGTCTGACTCTATCCCATGTAACCAGACTCCATCAGTGTATTATCTCAACCACATTTCTTGAACAGACAGACTAGTTATCATCACACCAGAATTCCCAGTGTACTGGTTGTGATTAGGAAGTTTTCAGTTTTTCAGTACTGTAGTCATACAGTTATAAACATCTCAGAAATTGAACACATTCTCAGAGTCAGGGGTTGTGTCTACAAATTAGCCTGAACATAAAAAAAAGATAAAAATGAAGCACAGACAAGGATACAGCTTGTATTCTGTCTGACATTCTCAAGCACTTGCATGTGTTAGCGCACACCTAAAATGGTATTATTACAGCATTATAAATAGTATCCTGGACAAATCCCAGACAAGTGTTTGAACAGCAGACTCACTGCCACACCCAGTCTGTCAGACAAGCTGTATCCCTGAGTCGACTATGTCATCATCTAATCACATGACCAAGGGTTGTGCCTGCATTAGTCTGATATTACAATTTATCCTTATTATGTATTACTTTACATTTACTTTACATTTTTATATACTATACACTAAATCTCATATCTTCTCCAATCCTGGCATGCTCTGATCTTTGGGTGTAGTATCAGATATTTGTGCCCTTGACAGTCAGTAAGACAGTGTTTTCTGCACAATACAGCAAACTCTCCAGTGGGTTAGCATTGTGAGCAGTGTGATCTCAGGTTTCTGTGTGTGTGTGTGTGTGTGTGTGTGTGTGTGTGGCTGGTGGCGGATGATCGATGGCAGTCAGGTGACGCCATGGCCTTGTGCTGATTCTCTGTGTTCGTGTGAAAGCAGAAGAGATATACAGAACTGGGATCAATAATTTGCTCTGAATTATTGATGATCTCTTAAAACACAGACACGTGCCCCTTGCACAGATCAGCTCCATGGCTACACCGTGCCTGGTGTCTTTTTGCCTTGGGTGTTAATGCTAAGCCTAGGTAAGGTGAGATGTTCGCAGATTTGCATCCTGCCATATAGCTTCACTTTATTTACACCTCCACATACACCTTTTGTTATTGCACACGTCTGAGGTGTAGAGAGGAACTTAACATTTGGAAGATTTACATTACATTTACATCCCACCACTGCAGCAATAAATATTCCAGCTGTGCTCGTTCGTTTAGTGTCGCCTTTACAGGATGGGGCCAAATATGTGGCTAAAATCCCTGTTCCTTTATAAGAAAAAGTTTGTTAATTGCAAACCTGCCTAATATTCCAAAGATTCTCCTGTAGGTTTTGCGTATGTATCTGTAAGCTATAGTCATATATTATATCCTTGCCCAGTCCTTCTGCTTCTGCTGACTTTATTACCAGCAGACCACTCCCATACCAGCCCATACGACTGTTGTTCGTCAGCAAAAATCACCAAGGCGTTGGTCAGTAACGTCAGCACTGTCACGGGACTGAGCGTTCCAATGAGCAATAGACACTAAGCTGTGTCAAGGTGCGCAGAGAATGTAATTACATGAACAGCAGCACATGCAACTAAGCCAGTGGTGATCATTCCAGCCTCTGCCTCTAATCCCAGGGGAGGCGATGAGATGTAGATGGTCTTCCAAAAGCCCTTCTGCAAATCGCATGCTGATGATGCTATTATGAGAAACTGAGCAGTCCATAACATGCTGTATAAAACATTTTCCCGCTTCCACAAGGTCTGTAGAAGGGTTTAGCACACAGACACAATCAAGACATGCAAATATCCGGCAAAGGACAACAAGTACAGAAATTCTGGAAAACCAGAGACAATTACTATCCAAGACTTAAAGACTTGAATATTATTAGAGTATTGTCTGATTTTGGGATTCAGATCATTAAGAAGTGTTCTTATAATTAAAGCTTTCTATCAAATGTTCTTCTAATGAATGAAAATGAATCTGGAAAGAGTTCAGGTAGACTAGGCTTTCTTGTTGTCATATTGCACACACAGTTTTAAAAGTTACCGTATTATTTTGTGCACACACTCATTTTCTCTGATATTTTTACTCACCGAATGGTGAGGCTACTGTTTAATTTTGTCTTTTGTTCTATAACCATTCTAAAGTCGGAGCGTTTGATCGTTATTGGAGCTCTATCAGCCTGTCAGCAGAGCGTAACCCTCATTTCCTCTCCCCACACTGCTCTGTTGTATTCGGCTCCTAATGCCGAGACGCAGACACCGCTCCACCCTGGGAAGACACCGTCTCTTCTTCAGAACATCTGTTAGCGGCGGAGATTTATGAAAATGACAGGCTCGCATGTTAATAATGTTTGATCAAACCCAAGCCTGTGTTGTCTGTCTATTTGTGTTCAACGACATGATATGAAATATATTTGGTATATATGAAGAGATTTACATTTAAATGTAATGTTGATTATATTTGAATTGAAAATATGAATGCACAGAGGTATTGCTGTGTAGGAAAACCACTAAGAACCGGCTACATGTTTGTCTCTGCTAGACAACTATGATGACTTTGCATTCTACACAGCATGATTAGTATTCTGGGCACAGCATCAGGCGAGTCATAGTGAGCATACGCCAAGCTCCTGTTTCACCTTCCTCATCCAACCAAGGCAGGGCGATTTTTCTTAAAGTGCACCAGAGAGTCAGAACAATCTCCAGACAGGGGGTGGGCAAACACACCGTCCCTGGATGTGATCTGATGAGAGGGCGGTGAGAGAGAGAGCAATGAGCCTCAGTGAAAAGAGGCAGGGTGTCGTCTCTATCCCTCTCACTTCCCAGTACTTTCCCATTCCCTGTGGACTCATGCTACAGTAAAAGCCTGCTACATCCGTGATGTTTCTATTACTTAAGCTGAATGGCAGCATATGTCCCAGCTGCCAAAAATGTCAACTTAATAAAGCCTGTCTTTTCTGTTTGAGCTCCCATCGCTGTCTGTTAACTCATGCACGCAGGCCTGTCTGGAATTAAATATATCTTTCTGTGTAAATAAAAGTGAACACATTATTATGCAGCTCATTTTCTAAATAATTCTAATGATGACTATAATTGCTCTGCCAGTTGATCTACTCTACTAATGCACGGCTTTGTTATATAAATTATGTTGAAGCGGGGGTCAGAAACGATCTGTTCCAATCACAGCAATCCTGCCAAGAAAACTAACACTCGTCTAATTACAGTTCTCACATTTTTTAAGCATATAAATGATGCGCTATTTAGAAATCGTCTAGGATGTGCCAAATGTCCTCCTCTTTGCTGCTGTCTTCAAGAGAACTTTTGATGGTCATTAAATATTTTCATGTAAATGGATTTAATTTGACAGCTTTATGATTCAGAGTCAGTAAGTGGCTCCAGGCAGAGCTTTAGTATAAATAGCAGGACGTACAGAAGGATATCGGTGCTTTGAGCCTGTTCTGTGAAATGGAGGGATGACCTGTGCTCAGGAGTTATTTGAGACACCAGTGAAGTTTGCCGTGATCGGTTTAGTTCTGTTACTGTCAAAGAAAATTAGAGCATCATGTTAAATTCAATAAACGGGATTAGATTAGATGTGATTTTGTCTCGAACCTTGCCCAATTTCCAGAAAAGGTGGGGCACTTTCTAAAAATGCACCAAAGTCTATAATTTGTGAATTCGGTTGAACTTTTATTTAACAGACAAAATGACAAAAAAAAAGATTTTCAGTGTTTTCAGTGCCGAATGTAATTCTATTTGTTAAATATAAACAAATGGACTGGAAGATCTGGAAGGTTCCACAATTAGCAGTTAAACTGGTAACAGGTGAAGTCAACAAGACTGAATATAAAAGGAGCATTAACCAAAGGCTTAGACTTTGCAAGCAAGGATGGGTCGTGGTTCAACACTTTGTGCCAAACTTCATGAGAGAATTGTCAGTCAGTTCTCAGTGTAAGACTACAAAGAATTTAGGTCTTTCACCAGCTACAGTTCATAATATCATGAAAAAGACGATCCAGACTGTTACCAACGAAAAGTGCAAAAAACAGAATCTGTGATGGCATTGGGTGATCTGCACCACAACAAGAATGGGCAAAAATTCCACTTGCAACACAGCAACAATTATCTTCAATTCCCAAACAATTAAAAAGTATGATTAGAAGAAAACCTGATGTGACTCAGTGGCCAACATGCCTCTGTCCTAACTTTTATTTAGTGTGTTGCAAACATCAGTTACTACATTTATTTACTCATTCATTCATTTTTCTTGACCAGGGTCACGGGAGAGCCGGTGCCTAGCCAGCAGCATAGGGCGCAAGGCAGGAACAAACCTAGGGCACACACACACTAGGGCCACTTTAGAGACACCAATCAACCTAACGTGCATGTCTTTGGACTGTGGGAGGAAATCGGA
>JAOVYV010000035.1:10091774-10102076 GCA_025674545.1 Hassar affinis | reverse complement strand
CTGCCTTGCGCCCTATGTGGCCAGCTAGGCACCGGCTCCCCCGTGACCCTGAAAAGGAATAAGCGGCCAAGAAGATGGATGAATGAATGAATGAATGAAGATATTGTACTGGTCGAAAGCCGGGTGAAATCAGACGGGGATTATTAATGTGCATGTAAACACGTAAAGTAATAATTTAATTCCAGTTTCGTCTGGTCAGAGAAGGGGCTGAGTAACATGCTGTTCTATCATTAACTCCACAGTTCATATGTCTCAGTAACCCATGACTTCAGACAGATAACGTCATGCACACTCATCGTCTCCTGCTCTCCTTCACCACCTCTTCACTTTTAGTCATCCTATTTTACCCTTTTTTTTAACAGTCTTCTGTTACTCATAAACACCCCCAGAGAAAGAATCCTCTAGTATCAACTGTAATGATAATAGCATGACCCCCAGGTGATTTTCTTCATTCCACGTGAAGCCACTGTAAGGCTGTCATTCTGTGAAAGTGAAAGTCCGTCCTTGCAGGTGAGAACTGAGAAGAGGGTAAATGTTTGCCGGTAGAGTTCCCCGTGGCTCCTTATCTAACATCATCCAGATGTACGAGTGAAGGAGCGGAAAGTCAGCCTGTAGGTGCAATGAAAAGCTGTACTCATTGGCTAGTGACAGATTACACAAGCTCGAGACTTTTGCTAAACTCATTTGGAAATCCTGCTCTTGCGGTTTTTTTTTTGGTTTTTTTTCCACGCTGATGGACTTTTCTGTTTTTCAACTCTGATTTCTATCTTGTGCTTGTGTGCTTGAGGTTTACTTGATGCTAGGTCTAATTTCTGAATCATGCAGGACTCAAAATGGCAATGAAAACAAAGTCTTCCTTTATGCGACGGTTTTCACAACAGTAGGAAATAACAGACTGATGACTGCGTCGCTGCCTTAAAAGGACAAAACTCTGCTCCTCCACACTGGCAGAATTAGACTGTGCATTTTTAAGTTCTGACCATATTCTGAGTGGAGATTCTTGGGTGTGATGGTTACCTCGAGCCCTCCAGATGTTCTTGTGACATAGGAAGTGGTTATACAAGGAAGTGTCAGGATTTTTTTTTTGTTTAACTTCTGCAAAGTCATGTGCTGTGCAGCTGAGGCGAGCGAGGAGCTTTACTCGAACGCTGCTGCAGGTGGAAACCAGAGTGTTACACTTTGAAATAAAATTATGGGGTAAAATTAGAAGTGTGACCCGAACTGTTGCTTTTTTTTTTTCAGTTGCTTATGAAAGTGTTAACGCTTTAGGAGCTGTCAAATATACATGTGCTATTCTGTGGTTTAATAGGAATATATTTATAGACTTTAATCCAAGAATAAAATGACCCCCTTTATTGTTATGATCTCATGCCGTGACAGGCCCTGAAGAGACAGAAATATAATAATGTCTGCCCCACCCTTTTTCACTTCCTTAATTGTGATGGGCAGTCTGTACACAGATGGGCAGTTTATTGGAATTATTATGCAAATAACACATTGGCCCAGTCCTTCTTATAGTATGCGATTGTAGTTAATCATAATTTGAAATCCTTTATGATGTGATATATCATATGATATCCTTATCTGTAGTAATAATAAACTTGAACACAGCCATGAAAAAAAAATTACAACAAGAAAATAAATGCAGTGTAATAAAACAGCATTGATCTCACAGCTCTTAACTCATCCCAGTTTGGATGCAATCTCCAAAAACTTTTTATTCTCCAGTGGTTTAGCAGCTTTCCACCACACCCTCGAGTTTAGTTGAACCGCCAGCACTGTGAAGCCGGTGGGGAGGGCCCTAAACTGTTAGCCAATCAGCAAAGAGGTTTGTCCACGGCGGAAACCACGAGGGCCCCACCCACTTCCTCTTCATCCCATTGTGGCAGAAGATTACAGCAGTAGATTATAGATTCACAATCAGTAAACAGGAGTGAACTCTGCTGTAAAAGTAATTTATTAAATATGCCGTCTGTAACAACACAATCCCGGAAGTGTTTTATGTTGAGACATGAATGTCTGGTTTGGTAGAGTTTAATCAATCCTGAACTTCTTGAAACATGAAACATACTACTTTCCAGATCAGCTTTGTGTTAAGATCCATGTGAGCCTTTTATTTTAGACTTGAGCTGAAAATAAACCTTAGAAGAATTCAGAGAAAGACTTGCCTGAAAAGTCTCTGGTTCAGAAAGAGTTTCACTATCCTATCAGAGAGCTGCTTATGTGTAAGAACTGCTAGCCAATCCCAGCGCAGCGTGCTGGTAAAACAGGCGGGAGAGCAAAACCACGGGCTGGTGTGACATTACAAAGAAACAGAGCCTCCTGGTGGCTAAAGGATCCATAGCCGACAAAGAAAGAACGCATTTAATGCTGATATTTTCATTTGGTTTGACATTTCACCCTGACTCCATTACATTTATTGACATCCAGGGTTGGTTCAGATGCTCTAAGAAGTCGCCGCACAGCCTTGGATTCTTATAAAAGCTAGAATCCTGGTTGCATCTATTACCTTAATCCCTTGGAAATTGAAATGTATGCATCATTTCCCTCATGTCAGATTTTAGTTTTGACTTTCTGCATGGTTTTCTCGGTTTAGGAGACACAGGATCCATCAGCAGTGCTCTGGCTGGATGAAATCCAGGAAGCCATCTTCCAAGCTAACAGAGACACAGAAGAGGCCCTGCAGTGTAAGAAAGGACGAGGCATAGTTTCTAGCTTACATCATGACCATCCTCATTATTTCTGGTATTAACATGGCTTTACTCCGACAGTCTCTCAGGCAATCCAAGCCATTAACGAAGCTGTAGACAGTGGGGACGCGACCCAGACGCTGTCAGCTCTGCGCACACCTGGAGCCAGTCTGTACGGCGTGACCCCGGAGTGCGCCCAGACATATCATGATGACTTGACTAAGATCAAGAACGATAAGAAGAAGGAGGGTAAGAGTGTAAAGAGCGTGTCACTCGTACACTAGGAATAGATGCATTAGTTCTGGAGTGGATGTGATCCGAGTTGCTGTGTTTCCTAGGTGATAATGGTAGCGACTGGATGAAGCACTGGGTGAAAGGAGGCTACAACTACTACTACAACCTGAAGACTAAAGAGGGCACATGGGACGAGCCTGCGGGATTTGTGCAGAACAATACGCAGCTGAACAAGGATGAGATCCAGGTGAATATTAAGAAGAATTCATTAGCAAGCTCGTTATTTTTTTTTTACACAGACTTTATTGCTGTATTCATTATCTGATCTCTTGTCTCCGTTCATGTCTAGTCTGTGATATCAGGAGTGACTGCGGCATATAACCGTGAGCAGTTGTGGCTGGCTAACGAGAGCCTGATAGCTAAACTGCAAGCGCGATGCCGAGGTTTCCTGGTGAGGCGGAATCTGAAAGAGCGTCTCAGCTTCTTGGAGTCCCAGGATCCAGCCATCCGATGCATCCAGGTGAGTCCTGGACTCCAGAAAACAGGCGTCATTAGGATCGGCATGGAATCTAAACGATGCTGTTCATTAATTTGTGTTGCCACTGAATTGATCAGTCCTTTGTGATTTACAGGCTCACTGGAAGGGTTACAAAGAAAAAAAGGCCTTCAATGACAGAAAGCAGTACTTGAAGGATCACACTGAGGATGCTGTTAAGGTATGACAGAGTTCTGAATGACATTCAGAGACACTGAATCCTGATTACTTTGTCTGAGCTAATAATACAATAATTTACTTATGTTTATGCTCTCAGATCCAGTCGATGGTCAGGATGCATCAAGCTCGCAAAAAGTACAGAGATCGCCTGAAGTATTTCAAAGACCATGTGAGGAACCATTTCACCAGTTTTTGTATTTTGGGAATGATACTGAGTATCTGATATCTATTTGCAGTTATTGGGTTTTTTTCTTGTTTTTCTTTACTGGTTTGTATTCAGAGTTGGTAGTTATGATTATCCTGAATATTCAGAAATGGGTTACACACCTGCTTAAGTCAGATGTCCAAGCTCCTCAATCACATTGTGCATATTATCTGCATGTAGGTCATGCCTCAGAAGTCTGACAGACTTTTCTTAAGTAGAAGAAAACAGGGCTTATCATTACTACCTAGACTGCTGCCTTTAAACTCAAGCACTCGCCATTAAGCCTGAAAAAAATAAGGGATAGAAAATGCAGACTGATATATGAATGAGAAGATTATAAAACAATTAATAGGAGTCTAGTAAATTGCTAACCTATTGATCTATTGATGCAGGAATAGACCTAGTTGAAATGACCACATTGATCACCACATTTCTAAATGTAACATTATGCAATTCACAATTTATTCCAATGCTTTTAAATTACCTCTTGATCTAGCACATCCTATTCGTTTGCATTTAATTTTTTAGATTGTGAGCCACTTTTTTGTGTGTGTTTACAGTCTGAGACCTTGTGGTTATATCAAACTGTCAGACAGTGGCACTGGACTTAATAGAGCTCCTTGCTAGGGGCAATATAGAACAAGAAAAGCGTCCATAGTCTGAGGCATGCATAACTAAGATGCTGCCTTTCAGCAAAGCAGCGTGTGTGTGTGTGTGTGTGTGCGTGTGTGTGTGTGTGTGTAATTCTCGCATAACATCTGAGTAGTGCCTGAGGTCTGAATGCTGATGTGTACTCAAGTCTAAATACGGCCCACGATGATTTGGAACTGTAACCACTTTCCACAGATTAACGAAGTGGTGAAAATCCAAGCGTTTATCCGGGCCAACAAAGCAAGAGATGACTACAAGACTCTCAGTAAGCACCTGATATCTCTATAAGAAACCCTTTTTGAAATATATCAGTACATTCTGTTTTTCAGTAATATTAAGATATTTTTTCTATTCACCTCCTCTCTTCTCACCCAGTCAACGCTGACGATCCTCCAATGGCAGTTGTGAGGAAGTTCGTACACCTGCTGGATCACAGTGACCAGGACTTCCAGGAAGAGCTGGAACTGATGCGTCTAAGGGAGGAAGTCATCACCAACATCCGATCCAACCAGCAGCTGGAGAATGACCTCAACCTGATGGATATCAAGATCGGTCTTCTGGTGAAGAACAAGATCACCCTGCAGGAGGTCGTCTCGCACAGCAAGAAGCTCACCAAGAAGAACAAGGGGGAGCTGTCCAACCTCATGATGATGAACAAGCAGAAGGGAGGCCTGAAGGCTCTCAGCAAAGAAAAGCGAGACAAGCTGGAAGCCTATCAGTACCTTTTCTACCTTTTGCAGGTACTGTACATTCTGCTTTGTGTAGATGTTGTTGTTTAGATATTGTTTGCCGTGTTTGGAAAAAACAAAAAATTATTTTTGTGTTTATATTCATTCCTCAGACTAATCCCACTTACTTGGCCAAGCTGATTTTCCAAATGCCTCAGAACAAGTCCACTAAATTCATGGACTCTGTGATTTTCACACTATACAACTACGCATCCAACCAGCGAGAAGAGTACCTGCTGCTCAATCTCTTCAAAACAGCACTGCAAGAGGAAATCAAGTAAGATTCAACAGCCAGGTCATCCTATCAAACCTGTAATTGTAGAAGTTGGTGTCATTAAGCATTAAGTCACTCGATTAGTCACGAGTAACACTTAACCTATTTGAACAGATCAAAAGTGGACCAGATCCAGGAGATTGTAACTGGAAACCCCACAGTCATCAAAATGGTTGTGAGCTTCCACAGAGGAGCTCGTGGTCAGAACGCTCTGAGGCAGATCCTGTCTCCAGTCGTAAAAGAAATCATGGACGACAAGACGCTAAACATCAAAACGGACCCAGTGGACATTTACAAGGCCTGGGTGAACCAGATGGAGTCTCAGACTGGAGAGGCCAGGTTAGAATTTCTTTCCATTTTCAAATTGATAACCAAAGAGGTTTAACCAGATACCAGTAACAGAATAAAATAAAATGGGATGTACTGTTATAAGAACATAATCAACAACTGGCTGGTGTGATGTGGCTTGATGTTCTGTGTAATGCTGTGGAACATAAACAAAAATTCCTGTCATCACTGTATTACTAGTCTTAGATTATGTGGAGCATGTGTCATGCCAGTCACTGTGCTAGCTGTTACTATAGAAACCATGCAAGAGCTATAGCAAAGATGTATCTGAAAACCCTGTTAATACTGGTATACTTACACACACACATTTTTCCCCGGCGTTGAAAGCTGGCTTACAAATCAGTTTGGCATTGCATCATCAAACGCTATGCAACACTTCCAATGTTTACTGTTTTTTTGTCACAATATTTTCTTGTCACTTCACTTAATTCACACCTAATTCAGCTCGCCCCTGATTGGTTTCTGAATTCCGCAGTCGGGAAACAGCAGCCCGCTTGAAGTACTTGTTGTCACCTGCTAGCATGACCTTTTTCTCTAAATTAACCACATGCTTGTAAATAGCAATATTCTCACCTAAAAAAAATCTTATCACTTTGTTTCATAACAAATTTCAAAATGTACAGCTGTGAGTTTCTCCTGTGCTATCACACCAAGCTTGGTGCCAAATGCATTCTGGGATATCTGACTGTTTCAAGTCCATACAAGTCACTTCCTGATGCATGTTGGGTAGCATGGGCGGAGCAAGAACACATCCTGGTATTTAAACTGTACTTGGCCAGTTTTGAGTAGGACAGTACAGTACACAAGTACAGAAAAGAACGCAGACTGAGAATCGGTTATTGTTAAGTATTTTTAATGGCATAGAAGTGAGTCAAAATAGCTTCCTTTCCTGCCTTTCTGCCCCATATGCATTATAGCGTGGGTATTTGGATACAATTTCAACTGATTCAGAAAAAAAAATGCTAATAAAACCAAATGGCAGAAACGGTTGCCTTTTTAATACCAGCTGTTCACATCACAAGTTCTTTAATCCAGCGATTGTCCTGCCTTTTGTGACTTCCCAAATATTTCACACCCCCTCTCCCTCTGGACTCGCCCTAAATCACACTACAGCAATTTCTGTTTCTCTACACAGAAATTGAAAACCTTTTGGCGGTGGAATCCATGGCGGCTGTAAAAATGTTACATCGCTACCCTGCTGCCACTCCTAGATAACTGTATCGCACACAGCAGCTGTTAAATGGACATGACTAACTATTTTTGGCTAAGCGGTGCTGCACATGACTGAGCACATAAAATCGTTCAGATAGATGTCAAGAGCTCCAGTTACATCATGTTCACATCAGCCATCAGACTGAGGGGAAAAATATCATCTCAGTGGTGAGATTAGTACCGTCAATGTAAGAACAAAACAACAAAAAAAACCTATATACAGTACTGTGCAAAAGCATTTAAGCACTCTGTTGTTTTTAGATGTCATATTTCCAACAAAAACTTACTTACAATGTTTGTATGTCCATTTTTACTGATTCCTAATGGAAGGGGAAACAGGGTATATATTGATTGGACCACCACAATATTAAAATTCTGGTGCGATGAACACCATTCTTCTGAAAGATATTCCCTCAGTCTGCGTTTTGATGATAATGATAATGATGCTGATAATGATGATGATGGTAAATTGCTGTTTAACCACGCCACTTCAGAATCTTCCACCAGGGTTCAACCGGTTTAGGATCTGTTGAGTGTGAAGGCCATAGCCTATAATTTACATCACTTTCATAGTCATCAGACTATTCCGTGAACTCTCATGTCCTGTGAATGGGGGAGGAGTCATTATATGGAAGAGACTGCTGCCATGAGAAATGATTCATGGTAGGATAAGTGTGATCATCCAGAAGAGCTTTGTATTGATCTGCTCTGACTTTACACTCTGTATAGACAGGTGGAATCAAAACAATGCCAGCACAATGAATAAATAAATGTCCCCGTGGAATAACAGAGTGGTCCGGCAGCATTACAATGCAAATAATCATGTAGATGCAGGTCAAGACATGATCAAACATCAGAATGAAGAAATAAAAGTGACTTGTGAATATGGTTTGGTTGCTGTTGCCAGATGGACTGGTTTGAGTGTTTCAGAATGGACTTCATACACAACTGTCTCTAGAGTCAACACAGAATGGTGTGAGGGAAAAAAAAAACATTGAGCGAGCGCCAGTTTGTGGGTGGAAATGCCTTGTTGATACGAGAGGTCAGAGGTTTATTGGCCAGATCGGTTTGAGCTACCAGAGAGAACTCAAACAGTAGCTCAAAAATTCCTTTAAACCCCCAGGGAAAAATATAATAATCTAGGTCTTTTCCGGTCTTCAGCTGTCCAGTTTGGGTGAGACTCAGATTCTTGTTGACAGGAGTGGAACCCGGTGTGGTCTTCTGCTGCTACAGTGTTTTGTTCACACTGACATGCTTTTCTCCTGAACACGGTTGTAAAGAGTGATTATTTGAGTTATTGTACACTTCCTGTCAGCTCAAAGCAGTCTGGCTATTTTCCACTGATCTGAGTCTTCAGACCTGCTCTGCTCACAGCACAATTTTTGCTTTTTTTTGCACCCTTCTGTGTGAAAATCCCACTAGATCAGCAGTTTCTGAAATACTCAAACCACAGTCAACCAATAGTCATGCCACATTTAAGATTAAGTCACAGATTAAATTTTTCTTTGCTGTGAACTTTACCTGAAGCTCTTGGCCTGTCTGAATGTTTTTATTCAGTATGGTATTCAGTAAGGATATACAGGTGTGTGTGTGTAGATGAGTGCTATTCATTGATTAGTAATTTATCATGAAATCCATGAATATCCTTGATATTTTTAGACTATGTTACTATACTATCAATTCACACCACTATTCCTATTGCCGTTGGTGAGTCTGTGATCCTTTTATGCATTTTTAACCCATAATGGCTATAGTTCTTATGATGCATGGAAGCGCAGCACAGTGTGGCGTGGTTCCTTTCCCTACGTGTTACAAGCCTGCAGAGAGAACGAGCTGCTCCTACATTCATCTGCTTTCAGCATGACGGCACTTTGCATATTCCACTCACAGCATCCGGGACCACAATTAAAATGATTGATCATTGATTTTCTTAATCACTAAACGAGTAAAACAAATACCTGGCAGTCAGCGAATGTAGACAGCAGAACAATGAATACTAAATGGCTCCTAATTGCACTTGTCTGTGGGCTTTATCTGTTTACTGCCTTCTCTGTAAATCAGCTGATTTCTTCTGCGCTCTGGTATCAGCGAGGAAGCAGATCCATGGGGAGTTCAGTGTCCTAAAAGGGCTAACGGGTTCATTTGTTGCTAGTTACATCCATAATCTACTGGGTTAAGCAAATGCCAGAGAGCAGGAGTTCTAGTTAGCTCTAGCAGTGAGATGGATCGTGTCTGGAGAGAGATCAGGAGAGATGTACAGTCCAGAACGGACACACGAAGTACAAAGTAGCCAGTGGGGATATGGGCCTGAGAGCAGCACACTCTGACACTGGCCTTGTCAACAGACACATGGATTATATCAAGTCTTCTCAGCAGTACCCACTCCCATGATAAGATCTTCTTGACAACCTGTTTCCATGGCAATGAGCGGGATGATGCTGCAGTGGTCAAATGTGCTGGGATGAAGGTAGTGGGAGGATGGAGCGTCGTATCCCAACCGTCATATTCCTATTTAGAAGCATGTCAGTGTGATTTCTTACACCACAACTACCTTGCTACTGGATTCTAAAATCTGATTAGCCAAAAGGCGTTCATTTTCTACAACAGCAGCTCTGACAGTGGATCCAATGCGTCATTGTTTCAACTCATTCACCAATACTCAGTGATGCTGATGCTGATAATAGACAGGTAGAGTTCTCTAACCATAATGGAAGGAGTCTCAGGTGAAAGTGGTAAGTTTTCCACTACTGGAAAGTCTTCAGGAAGGTTTTCTTGGCAACATATATGATTTTCAAGAGATCAGATTTTTGTCCTGTTAACTTTAAGAAAGAGGTTCACCAAGGCTGCTATTACTAGTACTAGTGCTATTATATAAGTAATTTCATAGTTGCATTTACCAGCTTGATAGAACGCCCTACTTTTAAAGACAAAGACGCAATGTTATGTTTCAGTGGTAAACATTAAAGGGCTTACTTGACCAAGACACGTATTATGCACAATGATATCACCATATACAGGGGTTAGATAATGAAACTGTAACACCTGGTTTTAGAGCACAATAATTTATTATTATGGTGTAGGGCCTTCTTTTGCGGCCAATACAGCGTCAATTCGTCTTGGGAATGACATATACAAGTCCTGCACAGTGGTCAGAGGGATTTTAGGGCATTCTTGCAGGATAGTGGCCAGGTCACTACGTGATGCTGGTGGTGGAAAACGTTTCCTGACTCGCTCCTCCAAAACAC
>JAOVYV010000035.1:10069708-10085962 GCA_025674545.1 Hassar affinis | reverse complement strand
GCTGGTCCAATTTAGCCATGAAACCTCCCACACTAAAATGACAGGTGTTTCAGTTTCATTGTCTAACCCCTGTAGGTTTTGAATAAATCTTTCTCTTAAATAAATGGATTGATCATTTAAAAGCTGCTTTCTCTATTAGTGTTGTGTTTATATTGGATTAAAATTGGTTAGTTGATTTAAGTGAAACATTTCAATTTGACAAATCGGAAATACTTTTTACTATTACAGTATAAGCAGGGTAAGCTTACAGTGCATTTAAATACTAAACCTTTTAAAATTGTAATGCCGTTATTTAGCCATGATCTAGAACTATTTTTAGCTTCTCATGTCCTAATAATAATCATTTGTAAGAAGGTCAGTCCAACAGAGAGGCTGTGTATCTGTGTAAAAGTAATAAAGACCATTCCATAATATACCTGTAATATAACGTTATCCATAATGTAACCTATGAAACTGTTATTTGTGCAGGACATTAGAAATCAGAGGAGGTATCGACAGAGAAGAAAGGCTGAGTTGGTGAAGCTTCAGCAGACCAATGCGGCCCTTAACACAAAGACCAGTTTCTACAACGTCCAAATCGACTACTACAACCAGTACATCAAGACCTGCATGGACAATCTAGCCAAGGGCAAGTAAGTACATGTCATCTGTTTTTTGTTTTTTTTTGTCCAGTGACCAGGGTAATGTCACCGTCATAAAAGTAGCCAAAGAGGGCTGGCTTTTGCTCTTCGGAGTTTATGGACTGCCTTTATTCCTACTCAGAGTCTCAAAGAAGCCTGGAGACAACAAGGCTAAGAAGAGCAAGCAGGCTTCGCAGAAGTACACGGCAGCACGTCTGCATGAGAAGGGAGTACTGATCGAGATCGAGGATCTGCAAACCAACCAGTGAGTCTTCACCTGATTTAACAAAAATGTATAGAGACGTACCAGAGAGCTTGCAGTATGCCTCATGTTTCCTTTTTTCAACATTTCACAGGTTCAAGAATGTCATTTTTGAGATTTCTCCATCTGAGGCTGTGGGAGTGTTTGACATAAAAGCCAAGTTTATGGGAGTCCATTTGGAGACGCTAATGTTAGAATACCAGGTAAAGGTCATTCTTAATATCCCTTGTACGTCCTGTATGCTGTTTTATTTTACGTTATGTGTTTATTCTATTAGGTTTTTTTACATTTTATATTTTATTTTATTCCATTTTTGTCATGGAAGTCACTGAACACATTCACTATAGAAACAGCTGTTAACGGTTTGCAGCTCTCTCTCTGTCTCACTCACTCTCTTTCTCTTTCTCTCACTCTCTCACTCTCTGTCTCTCTCACTCTGTCTCACTCACTCACTGTCTCACTCTGTCTCTCTTACTCTCTCTTTCTCACTCTCTCTGTCTCTCTCACTCTGTCTGTCTGTCTGTCTCTCTCTCACTCTCTTTCTCTCACTCACTGTCTCACTCTGTCTCACTCACTCTCTGTCTCTCTCTCTCTTTCTCTCACTCTCTCTGTCTTACTCACTCTCTGTCTCTCTCACTCTGTCTGTCTTTCTCTCTCTCACTCTCTTTCTCTCACTCACTCACAGTCTGACTCTGTCTCACTCACTCTCTGTCTCTCTCTTTCACTCACTCTCTGTCTCTCTCACTCTGTCTGTCTTTCTCTCTCTCACTCTCTCTTTCTCTCACTCACTCTCTGACTGTCTCTCTCACTCTGTCTCTTTCTCTCACCCTGTCTCTTTCTCTCACTCTGTCTTTCTCACTCACTCTGTCTTACTCTGTCTCTCTCTCTCTCACACTCTGTCTCTCACTCATTAGGTCTCACTCTCACTCACTCTGTCTCACTCTCTGTCTCTTTCTCTGTCTCTCTTCCTCTCTCTCTCTCTGTCTGTCTCTCACTCTCTGTCTCTCTCACCCTCTGTCTCTCTCTCTTTCCCTCTGTCTCTCACTCTGATCAGATTTCTTAAATAGGCAAACAAGTGATTTATTAGTAACTTCAATGGGAAATAAAAGACTAGAACAGTAAATATTAAAAGTTTTTTACAGACTTATTACAGAGGAGGTGCTTTATCCAGTCTGTTACACTGTCACAATACCAAATATAGCGTGTTCTTTCATATCCCTTTTTACATACTGTTTTCCTTTAAATATTAGAATTGGCACTGTTGATATAAAAGGCATTTATGGTTCTTCGATTCGCAGGATCTTCTGCAGTTACAGTACGAGGGCGTGGCCGTCATGAAGCTCTTCGACCGAGCCACTGTCAACGTCAACCTGCTCATTTTCCTGCTTAATAAGAAATTCTATGGCAAATAGAAGAGACTCTGAGAAGGGCTTTATATAGACTGTTACATACACACAAAGCTATGCCCGTACCACACAACACCTGCCCCTGCGGTCCTGTAATCCACCTGCACTACTCTGAATATTCCTCTCTCAAGAAATGTCAACGTGTACCAAACTTCAGTCGCTAGAAACGTCTTTTCCATTGTTTTGAAATGGTCAACGGTCAAATGTACCTTCATTAGTTCGATTTTGCTCTGCAGAAACAAAAAGCTTTGAATACTATGTAATATGTAAAGAGAATGTTTGGGTTTTTTTGTTACCTTTAAATTTTATTCCTCCGGAGGACAGAGCATGTTTCTTAGTATGCCTTAGTACCTTAGTCATATAGGAAGTATGCAGCCAAAATGATATTTATCACAGCAATACTCATCATCCTTATTCACAGGTCTGGAATTTAAACCTGGATTGTATTATCTTGTCAAAAATTGTAATTTATTGGAAAAGATATCTATCTATCTATCCCCTGTCCAGCTATCAGATGCTGTATGAATTTTAAGGTTATGTCCTTTTTTGATTTCTTAGCTTTCTTTTTTTTCTCAGTTTTGTTTTTACACTGCCTTAACTTGAATAAACTGTTGGGTGTAAAGTGCTCATATATTAGCGATCTTAACAGGGCTCTTAGATTCCTACTGAAATATGACGGCCAAAGGTAGAACATGGTGTCAGGGTCTTTCTCAACTCTTCTTCTTCTATATTCAATATAAACTTCAGTTATTGTGGGAAACTGTGAGGAGGGGGCTACGGATATAGACACGAATGCTACGTTTTCATTTAAATCGGCTCACGTTTCCTTTCCTCGCCCGAACAACCCAGAGAATTCAAACGCTTCAGTTCTGTTTACGGAGACTGTACTATATCGTGGCGTCCGACTACTACATCGATCTGCATGGCGTCATGGGAGGCTGGTGTCTTGATGCTTCATTGTCGTTGTGTTTTGCCCTTCCAAATGTTTTACTGTATACAATCAGATTGGACAGCACTTGAATGACCGATATTACATTAATGTTTAAAATGTTCATTAAAAGTATTTACCTACCAGTATACTGCAATTCTGCCAAATGTGCTGGTGCTGTATAGCCCAGGGAGCAATAAAAAATAAAGATCATAAATAAGACAATCGAATTAAATAAAAAAAATGAGTTACATAATTTGGAGCTTTGTGATCTCTTGATTTGTTTCTTGGATTCTTTGGTAATATTAAGCTGTAGCTTAATCTAAGTGTAATCTAAATGTATGATCAGATGGCAAAATTGCAAATCCAATGTAAAGTGTCTTACTAACGTGTTGTACAAGTGCACTTCTGTAGAACAGCTTCAGTGCATCCTGCAATCAATCCTGCAAGTCTTATCAACTGTACTTGTAGGGCTGAATACCAAAAAAGACCAGGTGATGTTGAAGTCCCATGCCCTAGTCCTTGGCTAACAGGAGTGGAATCCTTGGTTGTCTTTAAGAGTTGATATATTGTGTATTCTGAGATGATTGCCTTCCTGTCAGATGGAGCAAGTCTGGATTCTCCTCTCATGTCTCTCATCAACAAGGTATGTCTGCCCATAGAACTGATACTGAATGATGTTCTTTTTTGTACTATTCTTTGTAAACTATAGACTGTTGTGCACAGTTTCTGAAATAACCAGCCTATGGCACCAATAAACCATGCTGAAGTCAAAGTCACTGAGATCACATTCTCTAACAGGCAAACTGTACAATGTCTGGAAGAGTTGAAAAAAAAAAGTTCAAATATTCTTTTCAGAAGTACATACTGTAGATTCTCTACAATTACAAAGTTTTTCTTTTCTACACTACACAAAGACTTTGTTTTTCCTCCAGGCTCCGATCAGTGCTATAGCCCTGCTGGTTTTCAATATAATCATGATCCCAGCATTGGTTCTTTTGACAAGATGTCCTTCAGGCACATATTTAAGTAGCACTTGAACATTCAAGTTTATATAATTTCCAACATCTCACCCGATAGCCAATTAAAACATGCTTGGTCCATTAAAGAGGCTCAGGAAACTACAACAGCTGATTGTAACTGAGGCAGTAAATGACTACCAAAATCTATACAGGGTTTCTGGGTTCTTAAACCTGTCATAAAAGCTGTGTGATTCAAAGAATTATATGCATCTAATAGTAAATGAGTACTAGAAAAAAGTGATAATTGGGTGAATATTAACTATAAACCTTTCCTCTGTGTCAGAAAAAAAGAGTATTTTGAGGTTAAACGTAAAAGTACTATGAGTCCTCCATAAATGTGCTAGTTAAAACTAGAAACATTACCCAAGATGGAAAAAGTGTAATCCAGTTTTATTGCTGCAGTCTTTTCAGTCAACCATCTTCCCTTGTGGTGAATGATTTTGTGTTTAAGATCCATAAAAGAAAAAGTAGTGCCATGGGAAAACTACCCCACTGATTACTCGGAAACTAATTTTTTTTTCATTACTAAAAGGTAATAATGGGGAAATCTTGTGACTTTATATGTCCCAGGATGCCCTCATGCCTGATTCATCTTCTGGCTTTCTCTTTAGTTATGCTCTCATAGCTAGACTGAAATAACGACGTTAACCCTTTTAAACCAGCATACAACAAGTATAGTTAACACTTTATCCTCTCTCTCTGTCTCTCAACATTATCTAAAAACATTAGCAATGGAATCTCCATAGACAAACAGTAGTAGAATGGATTGTACTGAAGAGCTCAGTAACTTTAAGTGTGGTACTGTCATAAGATGCCACCTTTGCTACAAGATAGTTACTGGAAATTTCTGCCCCTGGTTAGTGCTATTACTGTGAATGTGCTCAGTGCTGAAACTTATTACCAGAGTTACAAACTGCCTCTGGAAGCAACATAGGCTTAATGAAAAGGACAGAGCAGCTGCACACAAGCCCAAGATCACTATGTACAATGCCAAGCTACAGCTGGACTGGTGTAAAATACACCATCACTGGACTCTGGAGCAAACCTGTTCTGTGAATCATGCTTCACTATCAGGCACTATCTGCTAGACAAATCTGGGCTAGGCGCATACCAAGAGACACAACATACTGGGTTCATAGTTCCAGTAGTAAAGTTTGGGGCAGGAATGATAATGGTTTGAGGCTGTTTCTCAGGGCTTGGATGAGGCCCTTTAGTTCCAGTATGCTATAGCATACAAAGATATTTATTGAAGTATGTATGGAAGTCCTAAAATGCCATGAATTTACATTTCATTTAGATGACAATTAATTTGAGATCACAAGAAAACTTTTTACCATGACAATAGTAATAGTAGTATAGTAATGTGGTCCATGCTTTGATGTGTCTAACAGGAAAAGGACATTATGTCTCAAACTTGCAGAAATGGACTAACTGTTCTATGCTGCGTTGAGGGAGAAACCTGAGGGTTAGGGTTGCGGTTAGGGCTAAGGTCAAGGTAGTTTTCCTGAGATACTGACTTAATTATGTCATTATCACAAGAAAATATTATTTATTGATAAAAATATAAAAATAACATCACGAGTAAACGGAATTTAGAATTAAAATGTAAATGAAAACGGATGGCATGTCAGGACTTCCGTATTATAATGAATTAGAAAATGAATGAAGAAAAGAGTCGAGAGTCGAGTCGAGAGTCGACTCTTAATGATCCGACTCGTTCAGGAGTGATTCAGGACTATTAGAGTGTACTGTCCCTTTAAGGAAACTCCACTGCCGTCTTGTGGACAAACTTTTTAAAAAATTGACGTTCAGGTTTGAAGCGAGCTTGTGTGTATTTTTTTCCTGCTGTTTTCACTCGGTGATTATTAGGAATCGGAGTAAAACTAACAGGCGCGTTGTGCAAGAGGAGCCTGCATGAGAGCGGTTACCGTCCACATGGATGTGGAGCGGCGGGTGTGAACATGTCGGTCATGACTGAGGAGACTTTTCACACGACCGGGATTTGACAATCTGACACAACTGACACTTCAGTGGGGTTTTCACTGTCGGATGACAGCGGGGATCGATCGGAGTGGAAGCGCGGATTGTGTGTGTGAAGTCAGTGATCGGAGTGTTGGAGTGCGGTCCGCGGCGAGGTCAGGTTCGGGGTTGTTCTTCGCCGAGGTGTGAATGCGCAGTACGGCTGTAGCTCCACTGCGCTGCTCGGACCACTTGTTGAAATTTTCGGAAAAGTTTACAATTACCATTGCATGAAAAGAAAAACAAACTTTTTGTGTGTTTTTGGCTCCTTTAGGGTGGAGATATCGCTGTGTCTCGGTGGCTCCAAGCTTTTCACTCACTTGCGTTTATTCTCATAACTTCAGATCCACAAGAAGGAAGGAGTTGGGTTGTGATAATTGTCCGCCGCAGCGCGCGCTGTTAGCCGTTAGCTTCACCCAGCTTCCGACGCTTTTCTCTGTCGGCTAAATTAGCTAGCAGGAAAGCTAGCCGAACAGTTCAAAAGTGTTTACACGAAGCCCAAATTGTCCCAAACACGCTTTTAACGTCTCCTGTGACCGCAGAGGTCAGCCGAATTGTCCACCTGTAACTTGTAGTCAAGTTGAGGTAAACGTAGTTAGCTGGCTGTGGATCTAACTAGCTAATAAGGCTTAGCTTTGCGAGTTGCTATTGAGCAAAGCTAAGCGCCAGGATACAACACCTCCATTTATTATTAGAGCCCGTTTATTAATGATTCACAAATATACGTTTTAACGTATATATATATATATATGGAAATAATCTTGACAGCTTCAAAAGAGTGCGCAACGGAGGAAATGATGCTTATACGAGCTAGCGTTAGCTCCCAAGCTAAGGTGGTGTAGCTAGCGCGGATAAACCGGCTTACGAATCAGGGTAATTAGTTAAAAAACGTACATACCGAGTTATTCATTCGGGATTGCCCATACTTTAATATAATATAATATATTCTTAATTTTCACGGCTGTTGACTATGAGAATAGTACGTGTCTATTTAGTTTAGAGAGTAAACAAGTTTTTCCAGACTTGCGGACCGAGTTTGACAGCTGACGCTTCTGACTTTCCGACATTTTTTTTTTTTTATTCAAAAATGTTTTGCATGTCGAGCCTACAGGAATGTCAGCCATGGGAGGACAGATGAAACATATGTGAGATTTGAGTGCAAGCATTATAGCCAGTGGACATTTGTTTTTGCTGTGTGAAGTCGGGTGTCTGAACTCTTGCGGCCCTCATCATGTCCGGATCCCCGGGCTCGAGTAGCTCCTCTAACCCGAGGAAGTTCAGCGAGAAGATCGCGCTGCATAACCAGAAACAAGCGGAGGAGACGCGGGCCTTCGAGCAGCTCATGACGGACCTCACCGTCTCAAGGGTAAAGTAGAGCCAAAGAATCTGTCAGTTATGTTTGAATCCTGTGTGATCTTATCATTTAGAGAAAAGTGTCGTTTGAGTTTGTTGATTCAGGCTAAAGCGACTCCACGGCGTCGTGAAAGCCGCGCTGCAGGTCAGCGCTCAGACCCCTGAGCTGTCAGGAGTCAGAAATTACCGTAATGACGCATTTCAGAGATCTTCATGTTTTTCTTCTGAACACTAATTCTTCATCGCTTCTCCACGTTTACAAAGACATAAAGGTGTATTCACACCACGCACTCACGATGATCATGTGGTGTTCGTGCATTTGATTAGTTTATGAAGTCTTCTCTGTGTATTGGCGCGCAGTGAAAGTGCAGCTCATCACCTATACTGGGTCTTCTTAAAGGAAATGACTGTAGCATTAAAGATCTGCATGATAATAGTCATTTATTGCTTCCATCCGTCTACCCAGCCTGCTTAGTCTCAGCTCTCAGTTACACTCACAATGGATGCTATTATCATGACCCTATATTCCCTTCAAACTAAATTAGGCTGCCCACAATTAAACTCGCTGCCCTTTTTTTTCCATTCTAAGGAAGGAGGATTACTCACACACCCTCCCTACACCCGTGGGACACATCATACCTTCAGCTAACTTCCTTTTAATGTCTTGTCTTCCTAAATTACTTCCTGTCCTTTCTTAGTTTAACACCACAGGGAAGGTAGTTCTCAGGGAAGGCGGGTGTAAATGGACTACCAGGGCTACGCTCCTACACTCTGCACCATGTTTACCCACACCACTATTCTTATTATTAATATCAATGAAACCTTGTGATGTGATGCACTAGATTTATTATTGAGCTATTGATATATATTAGAGTTTGCACCACCCAAGCACCCACCCCTACCCCCCCTCGACTATCATCACCACTTATCACTGCTAGTTCTGTCTTTACAGATAAACAGGTTTCTCCGTCACATAGTTGTCTGTCAAGCTCCGTCTGAAGTGCTTTAGTTAATCCGGGACGGTTACTAAAGGGAAACCTCGTCCGGTGTATCGCTCGCAAAAGGCTTTTTCAAATGAACCGTGACACCTGATGGAGTATTTGTGATTAAGGAGCACAGATAACAGTCTACATTTCTTCATTTCTTTAAGTTGAATTTCAAAGTGTAATGAAGAGCTAGAAGTAGAAGGGAAGCTCGTTTCTGTTCACAGCAGATGCTTAAATTCTCTGTGGCAAGCTTGTATTCTTAAAGTGCTCTGTTTTATTCGCGTTTTATTTTATTTGCGTGCACTGCTTTTATTCGGAAAGCGTTTGGTTGAGTCACCGAATAAGAAAAGACAGTAATACCTTAAAAAGCTCTTCAGTGGTGATTAATATTTCTCATTCACAAATGTTCAGGCATGAGGTGATTCACGGATACAGTGTAAGAGTGCAGGAGAAGGAGATGCTTAACACTCCAGGGAGATTGTAAGGAAGGATAAGCTTCCTTTCTTTACCAGATACTTTTTTTTTCTCTCACTGGAATGTTGGCTTGTGGTTATTTGTTGAATTACAGTGTTGATATGTTCAGTGGTAGTATTAGTGCAGAGAGGTGACTGATAGTGGTTTGCTCTTCACCTCATATACAGACAGCTGCTTTACAATTTAGTTGATTACATTTAGTTAATTACACTTTATTGGAGAGGAAAATGTGATTTATGCATTAATCATGTACAGAAACTGTTTTAAAAGTGTGTAGTTAGTGGATGGTATGAGTACGACTGGGAGCTGAGGGACTCGAGCTTTAGTGATGGACTCTTGTCTTCTATGGCTGTATAACAACATCCAGGTAGATCATGGCAACAACTTTTCACTGGATCTGCTAATCTTTTTATATATGGTCTGTCAGGAAAGTAATGAGAATGAAATGCCCATGTGTCATAGGGTTTACAGTTCAAGGCAAGTTAGAGTGAGATATCAGATAAACAATAGCTATCACTGCCCCTGCATCCTAGCCTCCGCAGTGCCCAGATGTTTATTTTTGTGAAACCCTGCTGAAGTGTCTGTGGGAATGTTTGCCCATTCATCCAATAAAGCATCTTTGAGGTCAGACAAGAGGGCCTGGCTCGCAATCTTTCAATCCCAAAGGTGTCTGATAGAGTTGAGATCAAAACTCTTTGCAGGCCGGTCAAGTTCTTCCACACCAACCTCTCCCAGTGCCTTTAATGAACCTTGATCGGAAAAGAGCTTCTCCAAACTGTTCTCACAAAGTTGGAGGCATACAATTGCCCAAAATGTCTTGGTATGCTGAAGCATTAAGTTTTCCTGACACTGAAACTAAGTGGCCTTGGCCAACCCCTGAAAAACAACCCCATATCATTATCCCTCCTCCACCAAACTTTACAGTTGGCACAGTGCAGTCAGGCAGGTAACATTCTCTTGGCATTTGCCAAACCCAGACTCTTCTACCAGACTGCCAGGTAGAGAAGTGTGATTCATCATTACACAGAACACGTTTCCACTGTTCTAGAGTCCAGTGGCGGTGTTCTTTACACCACTCCATCCAACGCTTGGCATTGTGCTTGATGATTTTAGTGCCAGGGGGGATTTGGAACGCTGCAGTAATTGAGACAGCAGAGTGTTCGTGACTCTTATGCACTATGAGCTTCAGCACTCGGCGACCCTGCTGTGTAACTTTACGAGTTGCTGTGGTTTCTAAACACGTCCACGTTTCAATAATAACACTCACCTTTGATTGTGGAATATCCAGGGGGGAAGAAATTGACTTGGGACTTCTAGGAGGTCATGAACTGACTTGTTGCAATGCAGGTATCCTATTACAGTACCACACTCGAATTCACTGAGCTCTTTAGAATGACCCATTCTTTCACAAATGTTTGTAAAGGCAGACTGCATGGTTATGTGACACCTGAATTCAGGGAGTAAGAAGTGTCCAAATACTTTTGTCCATATAGTGCATCTATTTATCCATCTACCCATCCATCCATCCATCCATCCAAGCATCCAAGCCCACAGTTGCATTTCTGAAAAGGTAACTTCCTTTTTATCTTCCATAAGACAAGGCTCCAGGTGTATAAAAAAAAAACACTTGTCCTAAGCCACACTGTTTTTTCTGAACCAGTCCACCACATACTAGCATATTGGCTCGGGAAAAGCACCACTGGCTACAGTTAGCAGCAAGCAGGAGCTGGAAGATTCATTCCTCTAGATCTTTAAGTGTATGGGAGCACTTAGGCTTCCCAACACATGCTGACACACAGGAAACTGTGCTGCATTCAGGCATCCTTTGCTCTCTGAAGTCTCAGTCTGGACTGGAGAAATTACTGCTGTGACTGGGAAGTTCATATTCACTGAGAGCTATAAAAGACTTGACAATCGTAAGGTTCAAACAACAGAATAAGAAAAGCCCTGTGCCTCAGTCACAATGGCTGCTTAACAATTCATTTCATTTTGTTTCTTTCTGATGCACCACTTTTGTTTTGTTAAATGCTGCTAAGAGCTCATGGAAAAACTGTTTTGTTGTCAGTTAAAAATGAAGCACACAGTCAGGCCATGCTTATTTGTTCTATATTGTATAGTGACACCACTCCGTCTTATAGAATTTGGGCTGTGTGTTTCGTAACAGCCGTTATTATGGAAATATTGTGGGATCAACTGAGTCGTTCACTCCAAATGATTCCAAATGAAATAATTGCACTTAGCTGATGATTTAATAATTGTGTATCCTAAAGCTTGATAAACATTGCACAAAAAGTACGGAAATCTGTGTTTGGTAGATTATTTCTTTGTTGTAACGATGCTTCTTGGCAATAAGTCTTATACTGTTGGAAAGCCTGTAATCTCTTTTTTAAATGGTGCCACATTTGTAAGGAACATGCTTTTGTGGGATGAGCAGTAGAGCTGAGAATGTGGGTCACACCCATGAAAAATTTGCAAAATCCTCCCTGCCTTTGCCAAACAGCTTATTCTGCCATTGACTCTTTTGGTGTTTGGTGGACTGGATGATTGAATTTTGAAGAAAAAAGACATATTGGCAATGGAACAGTTTATTCATTTAACAAACAGGAGCCTCGGTAGTGTGTGGAAGAACCATACACAGCCACAACAGCCTGGCACCTCCTCCTCATGCTGGTCACCAGCCTGGTCACACAATGCTGTGCGATGGCATCCCATTCTTCAATCAGCATTTGTCACCAGTTGTGTTGTGTTGTGTTGGTCACTCTGGCATGAACTGACTAACTAACTAACTAACTAACTAACTAACTAACTAACTTACTGCCATTGCTCAGGACAGGTACAAGGCAACAAAATGCATTTAGCATCTACCAGAATAGTATTGACTAGCATTCAGTTCTACATTTTGCCAGTCCACAGGTTGAAAGCATGATGTACGTGCACCCTGTGTTTGTATCCTCAGCATCAGCCCTATACAATTCTCTCCCATGCATCAGTGACGTAATTTTTTGCTAATATCTTTAATGGGTTTAGGACCGCAGGGATAAGCTGTTTAGTGTTTTGCTACTTTTGTTTGTAAAAATGTATCGTAAGATGCTATTTATAAATATTACAGTACACTGTATAATAATAACTGTACTGTTATACTTTTAAATGAGCGAGTAGAAGGTTGAAGTGTACGGCCTTCTTAAGTATTCAGAGAAAGCGGCTCCTGGCCATCTCTCCAGTCAATTACAAATCTTTAAATACAGTTCAGTCATCACTGTTGTGATGCATGCCGTAGTGTGTTCATAAAGTCTTTATATGTACATGGCGATGCTAATGAAAGATATGAATGTGTAAAAAATAAATAAATAAATAAAATAGAATAGCGCATTCATTATTTTTAAAATCTGTGAATATGCAAAGCATTTCAGTAAAATAATCATGTGATGATGGCGTTGTCAATTGGTGCTGAGCTTGTGTTTATTCTTTTAAAAAGAATAAAAGAAAATAAAGAAAACTTTGCATGCATCCTTTCTTGAAAGGAAAATATTTAAACAAATATTAAAAGCAATTATAATACAATAGCAGTGTACGTAGAAAGGCCTTTCCGGTATGTTGACCTTCATTTGATTGAAATGAAACTGAACTTTGCTGAGATTCAGTTCAGGGAAAACAGTGATGAGGCATCAGGGCTTAGCTTTGGTTAGGTGTCACTATAAGACTAATTGTGATCATTTACATAACTGCCTGGCTGCGGTTTACACAGTCACTAATAGGGCAGGGTAATATCTTCAAAATCGTCCGTCATGACATGCATAACTTCATGTGAAAAAATGATGTATGCAAAACAACTGCATGCTTTCATGCCTGGTCTGCAAATGACTGTTTTCTGGTCAGTGTCTGGTTAGCTATTCTCAAACCACATCCAAATGAGAGAAGTACCTCCCTTCTTTTAGATACAAGTTCCTCATCTTTTATTTGGGCTGATACCTGTTGTGTGTCAGAGCCTTGCTGGGAGTTTTGCTCTGTATGGCATTTGCGCTGATATTGATGATGGAGGTAAAAATCTATCGGGAGCCCTTTTCTGTTATCCGACAACCTGTATGTCTACACCGCATACAGCTCTGTCGCTAGACATTTCATGTTTATATCACAACAACAAAATGACTTGGTTGAGTTGTTTACTGGGTGCTGATACACCCTGGGCAAACAGATGTTCTTCCATAGAGTATTTGCTCCATTTATTTACCAGACATATGTGTGTCTTACATGTATCTGATTCCCACAATTGTATTGTATACATCATGTCTTTCCTAGTTACACCGGATGAAAAAATGACTTTTCTGTGTCACGTCATTAATTTACACTGCATATTCAAGGAACAGCTGTGGGTTTAAGCCACAAACCCAAACTCTAGTCCCTTCTTAATGAAAATGAAAAAAAGAGAGTGCAGTAAGTCATTTTTGCAATAAAAAGCTGATAAGCATGAGTACTATTTCGAAAGCTTTCTGGCAAAATATGTGCGTGGTTGTACCAGACGCCTTACAGACATTGCAGTTTATAGCCAAAAGACTTCTGCTGTTCAGTGATCAGGATCACACTAAAGAGCAAACAAATCCGTTATTTTATAGATCTTACAACAAAATCCCACAAGAGTCGAAAGCTCCTGTGGGAGAGTTTTATCCACTTGTACGTTAGCTAGCTATTAACTTTTAAAAGTGAATATGACTTTGTTACGTTGAATGAGCAACCTATAGCATGTCTTGGTTGTATATAAGGATAAAGTTAAAAGAGCATTGTTTTGTTAGCTGAGCGCACTGTAGGTTGCCTGAATTTACAACGTTTTGTAGAAATCAGGTTTCCATCACACCACTGAGCAGAAGTCGGATTTCCATTTTTGAAGAACTAGCCCATGGCACCTTTACCGAACTTCACCGAGTTTTTCTTTCGTTTGTTTAAAATATCTGTACTGCTGTGGTGTAAAAGTTATAAAATGTAATTAAAAGACTTGAGCAAAAGGGAAAATTTTTTTTTTTTTATTTAAGGTAAAGTTGCTTCTGGACAATTCAGTATTTTCTTTTGAGACAGTTATTAGAAACCAGAGTCATTTTCATCTCTGCATGAAGATTGTCCAGGAGCAAAGATGAAACGACTCCGGCTGTCTCCGCTTTGCCCACGGCGTTCGCTTCGGGTGTCCAGTGCCGTAGACGAGTGCATTGCACTTGTGCAGTAACCCACTCTGCTCACAAAACAGAGATTCAAATGTTGTCATTTGGTTAGTGCAGGGAATGAGCTAATGCCATTTTGTTTATTCCTGATCAGAATTACTGAACTAAATGTACTTTTGTTCTCTTCCAGACACTCGTATTGCATAATTTGTTGCAAATTTGAACTGCATTACCCATTTCTAAGAAGTCCTAATCTCCGTGTTTATTCTTAAACTTTAAGTTATTATGCAATTGTCATTTTCATTTTGCAAATTCGTATCTCATGTCAGCAACTGTAAAGCCAGTGATGGTTTTACTTTTGTTTTTTGCAGGTGCAGTTTCAGAAACTCCAGCAGCTCCGTTTGTCTCAGAACCGCGCCCAGTACTATGGTGGTTCCCTGCCTAACGTCAACCAGATCGGCAATGCCAGCACTGATTTCCAGGTAAATGGCCTGTACTGCTCTACTTATCCAAGTCAAAGGAGTCAAGCAAGGTGTCTTTATTAAGGAGCAGATAAACTTCAATAGTATCCCTACTCACTGTATTAACATATTCATTGTCCAGAGAGATGGTAATTGCAAACCCTGGTCATGTAAAGAAACAAAGAAAGTTTTTTTTTTTCCCCCTTCCACTCGGATCACAGTTGCTCTTCTCGAGCAGTAGCTGGCCAATCTGGGTTATAAACCTGATATGGCAACATGCTCCAAGGGCTGAACAACTGTATCTGTTTAGGCTCCCTTAGGAGAATAAGTGCTCCTGCTGCACTGAATAAAGCTTCTTTTGAGCAATCGGATACTGATCCCTAGTTTTTTTGTCTGTCATCAGAAACTGAATCCAGTGAGGTAAATCCATGCTTTGCAAACTCACTTGGGTAGAGAATTGAGAATAAATGGTTGCACATCTCCCTTTTGCATGCTTTGTTTTTTTATCAGTAATTAAAGAAAGCACAGATATGGTTGGAAGAAATTTTCAGATCATTGCTTGCTCTTCATTGCTTCACCTTTCCATGTCTCTGTACCATCTCAGCCCTCCACCCCCGATACAGTCCACAATTCCTTGTGAGTTTCCTTGCTTCACACCTTTTTCCTCCTCCACTGCCATTCACACGTGTATGTCTAATGATGTTGTGCTTGTCTAAACACATTGGTGGCAGGGACTTGAGGGAGGTGTTTTCTTTGGGTTTTTTTTTTTATAGTCTAGATAAATCTGCTCACTTTGGTCTGAATCTAGTAAATAGTAGTGTTGTACCAGCAAAATATCACACTCCAAAGCCCCTGACATCAACTCAAACAGCTTACCTTAATTAAATCATTAATCAAAGGTCTGAGAAGATGTACACTCAGAATAAGTAGTTAAAAGGGATCTAAAAAGCAATCGGATGTATGTATTTATTTATTGTAATTTCCTATACTGAACAAATTTTAAACTGGTAGTGATGCAGGCTGGTTCTGGTGATCTAGGGCGCTTGGGTAGATTCCTGATCTAGCACTGGTACCACCTTGATGGAAAGAGATGAGAGGTACAGGTGAAATGAAAGCTGAACTTTTAGAGTTCAGACTGTAGGCTTAAAGTTGTAGGCTTTTGTTAAAACCTGAGTGGAGCTGTTTAGAGGATGAGTTTGAGTCTGGAAAAGGGTGAAAGTGTATGGAAAACATTGTATCTGGATCTGGGCCCTAAGAAAGGACAACCAGATGGCTTGAATGATTAACAATCCATGGTGCTAAATCGCATATGATGAAAAAACTTTTGTATTGTTATCTACTTTTACTTGGACAAAACCAAATAATGTTGTGTGAGAACAACAAACATCAGCGAGCATCAGCGTGAGGACTGTGCAACGTTCCCTCCAAGATCACGTGGGGGACCTAAAAAGTATGGCAAGCACAGCAGTCTTATAGTTTTTTATAAGGTTTGCACACACTTCAGGAGTAATTTTGGCCAACTCCTCTCTGCAAATCATCTCCAAATCCTTAAGGTTTTTAGGCATGCATTTGGAAA
>JAOVYV010000035.1:10054410-10064898 GCA_025674545.1 Hassar affinis | reverse complement strand
CACCATACTAATAAATTATTGTGGTCTAAAATGACAGGTGTTTCAGTTTCATTGTCTAACCCCTGTATATGTATATGTATATTTTTATTACCTACATTGTTGTTAACAGCTTGTGCGATTATAGATCTCTCGTCTTAAAAAGAGAAGGAGAATTTTCATCATTTGGGAGTTAAGGAGAGTCCAGGAGGGTGTGATATTAACAGCAGTGCAGTCAGGAACCTCTTACTGATGGCAGTAATTGCAAAAACTTGGTTGTCTAATGTCCACATGGTCAGTATTTTCTCTGTTAATCTTCTCCTGTTCAGTCAGTTGAAATGTGTTTATATGCTGACCGGTGCAGGAGGAAAATAAAACAACATTTCTTAAATTATTTTCTAATTATCATCACCATTAACATTAATTGTAAGTGTTAGATTTAACACGTTGTCAGAAATCGCCCTTTTTGTCTGCCATATGATATATAATTGATGTTGAATAAAATCTTATCTAATGTGCGATAAGTCAAAGATACATAGATGGATTTTATTTTACATTTATATCCTCAAAAGACTCTGTTTGCCTTGAGAGGGTGCAATATCTGCGCATGAGTCTAGACAAAATCATGGAGTTGGTAGGAAGGGAGCGGGGCTTCCAGGTGGTGTCGGGTCATATCAGCGTGCTTGTGCAAATCGTTCCATGGTGATTCTCCAACTGGGTCATCTCCTGGTATATTGGAGACAATACCCCACTTTTAGTGTATTTTCTTGAGTGGTTACTCACAGCAGTGCAGAGCACCAAAGCAAAACGTGTCAATGGTGTCAGGCTTGGTAATACAAGAGAACACCACTAGTTATTGTGGCTGTGTAAGATTGTATAGGGGCAATTAAATCATTATTAAATCCTTCATGTCCAGTGCAAAACTACTCGATAAATTGAAATAGAAGCAGTGTATTCTTTCTGATTATTATATGTTAAAAGCATGCTTGCTGCACTTTGTCTGTATGTATACCACTCAAAATCCCAACTGAGCTTCAGTTGTAAATTGAATGTTTATGCTTTGAAGCTGTGGTATTTGCTTTTACAAAAGCAGCTGTAGGTTGGCCTGAGACACGTATTTGGGCACAGCTTTTCATTCATATGCATTCAAAAGTGTAATTCGTTTATTTTTTTTGTGCTCGCCTTTCCAACACAAACGCACTTGTCCACCCAAAAGTGGCTAGAGATAAATAGTAGGGATGTGCGTTTCAGGAAAAATGACTGCTTGGTTTGTTTTTATATACAAATGTGATTTTTTTTTAAACAGGACAAACAAGAGAAAGAGGGTGTAGGGTCACATAAGGTTTTCAGATATCTCTGAATCAAAGTGATCTCATCCTATGAGCAGCTGTAGACTTCATTCTTTGAGGAGTGTGAGGCTTTTTTTTAGTAATGCATCATTATAAGAATTGCAAGACCTGTTTTTTTAATGTATGAAGGTATTATATCCTCAGTTATCTAGCTGATCTGCAGTGAAGGCTGATTTTCACTTGCTTTATTTGCTGCTAAGTTCTCTAGATTTGTCTCCATTTCCGTTGCTCATAATAATTATTCTGTTTTTAGGTGTTATGTTTGTTATTTTAGTTTTAGTGTTATTTTAAGTCTCACTGTTTCAGTGTTTTGTTCATATCCAGAGGCCTGTCAAGCATTTGTGAAGAATTACAAAATGAATGCATAATGTGAGCAAATTACAATAATTAGTGCTGTTTAATGGAGGGCTACACCTCAAATCTTTCAGGATAAATGACTTAATGCTGCTTTTCCGCTAGCATGTTAATTTGGTTAGAGGGGAGAGGCTTTGGTTCTACAGAGTAAATGTACCAGATGCCTTCTGCAGTGTTTGCTCACTTTTCCTAGAAATTCGTTTCAACTCTATCTGCCAAGTTTAAGCAATGCGTATTAGGCTCCTCCAACCCATCATAATGAGTGCTAGCCAGACTGGATCGGGAGCCATGTGTGTCCTGGAAATGGTGCTGCGTGTTGTTTTAGATGAACCAGAATGACTCGAGTGTTCTGGTTTATTTTCAAAGACGGGGGAAATTTTAGTGGGCAGGTTTTTGTTTGCTGGTGGTCACTCATGTGGTGTCGTGCTCCAGGTCAGGAGCTGACTACGTTAACACTGTGGTAGTCGTACTGCAGCACAGACTGTAGGCTTCTCAGAGCAGAAATGATGACTCGGCTCTTCGGGCTTCAGCAGATGTTAAACAGAACGCGCCAGGCTCGCTCCTGCTCTGTTTCTCCTTTCCGCCTCCGTCTGACAGGAGATTTTGCGCAAACAGTCATGACGAGTCCGTATTGTTAACACCGCTCTAAGCGTCCGCTGAAGAAACCCTGTTTACTTCAGATGTTCTTCATAATCTTTCTAGGCTTACTTCACTCCTTCATTTGTCATCTTTTTTTTTTTGTTTGTTTGAAAATTAATCCTTAAAACTATAACCACATCTGTAAGTCATTTTCATCACACGATTGTATTTGGGCTGTTTTAATACTTATCTGCAGACTAACATGGAAGGTCTAACGTAGCTGCGTGTAGTTTGTGTGTCAGGACTGACAGTGCCACATTTCCTTGACTAAAGCACGCAGAGAGTTCTCCTTACGGAGCTGTGTACCTGTCGCCTCCCCCAGACAACAGCTGGAGAAGGTGAGTCGTATGTGTCCTACCTTTTTCGAAGCTACACACACAAACAAACGACCCAAAAGCCGTCATAGGTTGAGGTGTGGTTTAGAATGTCATGCAGCCAAGTGGAATGTAAGTGCGTTTTGCTTGCTCTGTCCTATCTAATAGCTCGTATACAATAGCTTATAAGGTTTTCGTTTCATTTCACCTGAATGAAAACCTGCCCCACGGTTGACGGTTTCTATTTTGGTAACAGGACAAATGAAACAGTGGAACACTTTGCTCTAAGTTATGCCCGCATCTGTGACGTGAACGCACACCTCATAATACGAGATGCATAGCGCTAGCTGGGCTTCCTCCATCAAGATTAAGATCTCAAAAAATAATCGCTAACATGTCTGCCTTGCACATGTCTTCTGAAAGCACCCCTCCTAATATTCACTAAACGGTAATCAGCGGAGGGTTTATTCCTCTTGTGTTTGTTAGTGAGTGTACTGCAGTGTTAGAAAAGCAGCTCCTGCTCTCTGTACAGTCATGATTTGCATGTTGGTCTGGCCTCCTGCCAGGATGGCTTCTTCCCAATATAGCAGTTCCACCGTGACCTGCCTGACACACTGTACTCGGAGAGTAAAACTGAATGAGTCCACACCCTCCGTCACTGTTTGCACCTGAAAACAGGTTGGCCAGAGCAGTTTTAGCCTGCGCTGTTCCACGAATGCTGTGACAGCCATATGCTACACTACACGTACGTGCTTACATAAGAACCTGCAGATCCAGACACTATCTGGAACAGCTTGTTTTCTTTTTGTTTAGCTTGATATTATAGCAGTAATTAGTTACCACACTTATTTAGTCAGTTTAGAAAGTTTTAATTGTCTTCAGAATTTCAAACAATTAAAATAAAACTGTGCGTGAATCTTAACTAATAAAAAAATACCATAGTATAAATAGATACAATAAATATAAGTATGTAATATATGTTATGCTCGTGGGATATATTCCTAGGAAAATAATCAGCAATGTTTGTTTCTCTTACACTGCAATTCTTTTCATTTTTGACAGCATATATTTACATTCTATTGTAGATTGTCAGCAAAACATTACCTCCTGTTAGCACTTAGATTGTAACCATTACTATACCCTAAGCAAAGCTCAGGGTTCTGATTCTTGTGAGCGTTACAAAAGGCTGACACTGGAGACTCCTTCCAAAATGATACCTAAACATTTCCATACAGAAACTTCACCCTGTGAAGTGTTAAAGACTTTCCTGCTTATATAAATTACAAACAAAGCTTTGTTATTTTACTTTCATTATTTGAAGCATCCAATAGTGGAGTGGTATAAACTGCATTAACAGAAGAAGCCATAAATATATCAAAATAGAAGTTTGGGAGAGTGGAACCTGGATCTCGGGTCATCTCGGACTATGAGATAGCAGAAAGAGGGGGTTTCTGAGCTTATCTGATATTTTCTTTCATGCAGGAATCAACTGAATATGTAATCATTGGCCAACTCCGAGCCTGTGATTACACATGCAGTGAGCACGTTATTCCATGTGGACCTGCATCAAAGGATGCATGCATCAATTTATGATAAATAAAACACACAATTTAGTCAGAATTTGATTTTATATATAAGACAAATATATATACATATATATATATTCTATATATATTCATTAAAGTTCAGTGTGATAATTCTGTCTAGTTAATATTTTCAGCTGTATGTTTTATTTTGTAAGAAACTGTATTTCATGAGCTCCTGGGGAAGTTCCAGCACTAACTAAGCCTTGCTCTCTGATCTAACCATGCCTTTCTTCTTCAAGGATCAGTGTGTAGCTATTCCTCCAGTGTGTATGTGTGTGTGTGTGTGTGTGTGTGTGTGTGTGTGTGTGTGTGCTCCCCCAGAGCGAACAGCACTAACTAAATCTGCCAGATCTGCACTCCGCCAAGCTTTTGCCGTCTGCTGCCTCCCATAACAGATTGTGCTCTCGCTGTGTTAGAAGTTCACTTCCTTTCTGCCCAGGACCTTCATGATTGGAGCAGAGCTAGCATGGCCTGCGAGCTTGATAAAAAAGCTTGGCTTACTGTATGAACAATAGCAAAAACTGTGAGATTGTGGCGCGTTTCCTTGCTTTCTCCTGTTGATGTTTGTAATTGAATGGTGGGTGTTGTCTTTGGCAGTGTGAAGTCTGAAGTCACCTCTGTGAGGCCAGGGAAGATATTTTCTCTGTCTGCGTAGACATCAGAGGTTGACAAATGTCAGATGACTCCGAGGGTGATTTCATTTTCGCATCCTTTTAACGTTTGTGTCATAATGGCCGCCTTGTTTACAAGGTTTGCTATCTAGGTTGTAAAAGCCCGTCTTGTCTCTTACAGGATGACTCTATTTCTTGGTCCTTAGTTTTTGCGGTAGATGGAAGGCTTTTTTGCTAGGAATGTTTATGAAGACATGGCTGTTAAAGCTATGAAACTGTTCCCTTGAGGTAGGGGTTACAGGCTTGTGTTTCAGTGTGAGCTATGATTCAAACATTTTTTTGCCAGTGTTTGCCAGACTATTTTGCACAAGGTTATAGAAAGAGTAGAAAGGAACAAAATAAGTTACGTTTTGTTCTGAAGTAGACTTCATGGATTGGAGCTTGCTTCAACTAACCAAGATTTAATGAGCTGTGGTTAGCTTCTTGGATAACAGAAGACTGCAGTGTTTCTCTTTTGGCTGTTTGATGCTTGATTAGCAGAAGCTGAGACTGCAGATTTTTTCACCTTTATTCAGAGTTAGGAGAGGATATCTCAGTGGGCAGGAGAAAAAGTTATGATAGGTAGGTGCATCCTGGAAAGCTTTTAATGATTTCTGTTTGCGCATCAGATCCACTAGCTAAGACCAGCTTTTGTCCATCAAGGATGGAGCGTCCTGTCCAGTTGGGAAGCAGATGCTAATGCGCAACCTCTTGGGAAAAGAAGCGCAAGACATGTTTACAGCTATTTCCACATCTGTGATACATTACTTCTGGATATGTTGGAAGCAAAATACACTCCTTTAACCCCCACTGTCCCGATCAGGGTTGACAATTCTGTATACGGACCACGATCAAGCTGTTCCCATCATCCCTATGAGTGTGTGTGTGGCTCTTTTGTTGTATTGTTGTATGTTTGTTCGCGGTTAATGTAGAGGGCTCTTCATTTCTCTCTGAGATCAAAGTGTGTTTTGCTGTGGCTTTTCAGTTGTTCAGCATCAAACAGCAAGTAGGTCAGCTGTATGAAACTCTCAGACAGCACAGAGCACAGACCAGTGATTTCATGGTCCATTTTTCATGAACATATTTCAGATGTTGATTTTTTTTTTTTTTCCCCCAGAAACCTTTCTCAAGTCTTGATAAATGGTTCCAAGTCTGGTTTGATAAGAATATTTATGTAGTGAAAAATTGGAAGCCTTTCAGTGCAACAGAAATGCCCATTTCAGTCAACTGCTTCTTCTGTGATACTCCTTTTTCATTTGTAGAAGAGGACTGAGGTCTCTTGAGGGAACTGCAGTCCCTCTGAAGTGTGGTTCGAATGATTTTGGCCTGGTTCTGAGGATTGGGCAGGGTCTATATGGTGTCCCAGTGGAACCCAGCTGGACTGGGTCAAATCCCAAGGTCAGGCTGCTCTCCAGGTCCCACGCTCCCTCCATCCTTCCACTGTTTTGTCAGTCTGGCGTCTCATGGGAGAGCACCCTCAAAACAGCAACCTATCTCGGTGACATGCAGTTGAAGTGTGGTCCAACAGCAATACGCACTCGTTCAACAATCTGTCTAGTGCCTTGGTACCTCGAATGTTTTCATTCTAGCTAACAAGGATCTGCTTTTAATGTTGTATTAAATGACACTAAAAACACAAGCGGATCATGGCGTGTATAAATTGCTCTCTAGTGAGTCAGTCTTTTAAACTAGTCAGTCGTTTTCTTCCAAGGATTTGTATTTGTCTGGTTATCCATTTGTTCTGCATGCTTAATTTCTGCCTGTATTTTGAGTGTGCCATCTTTAATGTGGAAGATGGATGAGGAGGTCTCAGCACTCCATATGGCCCCCCCGCTAAGTCCTAATGCAGTAAGGAGGGTGGTGGTAAAAAGGCTTTACATGGAAATGTCAAGCAATGCTGGTGTCCAGTATATGACGCAGTAGGTAGACAGCCTTTGCTGATCTTTTTTTGTGCGCGTTATGTATAATATGTATAGCTGTTTTCTGAGTAGAGAGTAGAAATTTGAAGACTTTTTTAACCTTTTGATTTTTTTATTTTGCTGGAAAATATGCATAAACCTCCTTCTGCCATTTCCTTCAGGATCTCTAAAGTCTCATCTTAATCATGTTAGAAAGCAACATAGAGTAGAGCTCAAGGTGTTGGCGACGTACAAATCACGGTTGTTGCTTTGGCATCTGGCTTCATGGCGTACATCATCTGGTGTAGAAATTGTGCCTGCGTTGCAGGCTTGATTTGCTGTTAGGCATACTGATTTTGATTTGTAGTGGTCTGTTTTATATTGGGGCATTAGAGATATTCTTGTAGAGCAGTTGTGTTGGTTTGGTCTTCAAGAGCTCATGTTTGTTGCTTGTACGCTTTATTCATCCCATTAAATGCTGTGCAGATTGCAGCATTTTTGTTTGTTCTCTGATCTGTTCCCAGACGTGGCTGTCCCTGTAGTATAATTGAAGCGGTAAATCAGCAAAGTGTGCCTGGGATGAGTTAACACAGGGGACCGAGCTGCGATTTGTGCAGCTCTGTTTGTGTGTGCCTGCAGGCCCGCCGAGGCTCCTGTTAACTGCAGAGCGCCACATTAGGCTGCCACTCTTTCTTGTCCTCCACAGCTTCTCTCTCTCTGCCCTATTCTCCGTGCTGTTGCTTGTTTCCCTCTACTAACCCCCTGAGCCATGAGCTCCAGGCCCTGTGTGTGTGGTGGTCAGTAACGCATGATTGTTTCCATTTCCAAAGGGAACAGCAGCCATGGACCGAAGAGAAACGGCCTGGGTTTAGATTAATATCACAGCTCAACAGGTGACCTTTGACCTTCGAACTCCTATTTCACAGATCAGCTCCTCTGGATTTCTGTCTCCTATTTTCTGTTTCCCACTTTCTGTTCCTCACACACAATCTTCTTATTTGATTGTCTTTTAATGTACTTCATGATTACGTCTCCCCTCACGAGGTCAAGGTGATTGCAACCAAATTATGATGTGTTCTTTTCCGCTTCATTCATTTTTAGCTCTCTCGAGAATTACAAATGAATGTGGCAGACACTTCTATATTAAACTAACCCAAAATAATGGATTCTAAGTTTCCACTAATCTGTCATTTCTTTTAAATACACTGGACCTGAATCTTTTCACTGGAAATGAAAGCATGAAATTGGAAATGTATCTGATGAAGAATTTAGGCTCCTGGCTACTTTGTTTCTTTTCATTTGTAATAAAGCTTAATAATATAACACACTAAAAAATGTTGGCTTAATTAAAACATTTCTCGTTTATTTGGCATGTAAGATGAGAATTCTGCTTTTATTCACAGTAAAATCGGTGCAAAGCACTGGTAGAGCTGTACCACCTGTTAAACCTGTTGGCTCAGTTCAAAAGAAATAAGTCACAGTATTGTAAGATAATTAGCTAAATAGAGCCTTTTATTAATCAAGACTGTATAATATTGTGGTATTAGTAATGTTCAAGTATTAGTTCTAAATTAAGAAAATGAATTGGGATTTGAGTCTGGTCTTGGTGTGACATAATGAAGCAAACTTTTGTAGCCTGATGCCATGTGTTCTTTTCTGTCCCACAGTTTTTGTCTGCACAGACACTTAGTCCTCTTTCAGAGAAAAATGCTTTGTGTTCACCTTTTACATGTAATGATTAATGTTTGGGCTCTGCATTGAGTGTGTGCTTGGCAAAGAGAGCTAGAAAAGCACCGGAGCTTTCTGAAGAGCCCTTGAGTGAGATCTCATGTGTAACTGGTTAAAGAGGGTATAGTGAGGAGAAGGGAGGGGTAATCGTGTCCCTTGCTTGCATATGTAGGCTCTCAGGCCTGAGATTCACTTAAGCCTACTGCTTTATGTGCTTCTAGATCCAGCATGGCATTAACCAAGGCCCTTTTTCCCCATCTTTCCTGCACTCTGTTTCACCTCCTCCCCACAGAACCAACTCAGATTCAGCTCTGCACACGAGTGCAATGAACCCGAACCCACAGGATCCGTTCAGCGGGAACCAGCAGATGGGCAGAGGGCCACCCCAGCGCAATGGTGAGCACCTCTTGCTTTTCGTTTCACTGTGTAATTATAAGCCATTGTGTTTATATAGGGCTGTTCAGTAACTCAAAAGCACTTAAAATGAGCAAAAACACTGCACATAGCGCAGCACCCGTAAACATAAGCAGCGTTTGTGTGGGTGGCAGGCAGACAGGCTGGGGTGCTCTGTGTGTGGGCGATGACCATTAATAACCTTTCTGGATTATTAGAAACACATGTCCCAAGGAAAGAGGTGTTGCCATTTTTTTCTGGAAGATTCTAGACAGTCATTCATTACTGTACTGTAATTTGCTGTATACGTCTCTCTGCGCTAAGCTGATTCTGGTTATTTGGGTGTTTGTTGAATAAGCTTTGGTTTACTGATTAACAGAAAACACTGTTTGTAGCTCATGCACTGTAACACGGATATCCCCGATGTGTGCCATCCGTGCACACGTGGCCCTCTGGGAAGTGCTTTGTTCCTGTGTTTAGCGTGTTTATTTTGTTTCAAAACGACAGTACTCCTGGGGATCATATGCACTGCGCATTTTTTTGTTTTCTCTGCTCTTACACGCCGGATTCAGCTCGGCGTGTAATTATCAAGCCTTTTATGTGCTTTAATTAGATGTTGGAGCAAAAAAATACAAACAAAACAAAAACACGCAGTGCACAAGGTCCTCAGCACCAGGATTGGAAACAACTTTGTTACATTATTGTAGCGCTGCATAATAATGGTTAAAATAATATTGCATGTTATCATTTTCATTTAAATGAGGCTGATCCTTAATGATGTTAAGAGTTTTAAGTAAATATGTCTGCCACCACAGTCTGGCTTGTTAAGCATGTTAAGCTTGTGATTTTATTCACCAGAGTCGGTAAACATTTATATCCAATGTTATTTTTAGCCTCAGATTCAGCCTACAGAAGTGATTTTTATACAGAAAGTGATGTCTTTTGCACACTTTTCTAGCCACAGGTTTTAGAATCCTGAATGGTGCAATCTGATCGGCTTTCTGCACTTTCTACTTAAACACAACATAAGAGAAATATTTGCTTTTCAGAGCAATTAATTGTCTCTCGATTAAAAACAAGTTTGCAGAATTCAAGCTTTAAAAGTTAAGTCGTCTTTTTGACCCGCTAGTGTTGGATAATGGATGGTTGAGTCTGTTGTCTCATGGTACAGTGGCAAGGACCAACAGGCCGGTTTCTTCCAGAAGTAGTGGATTGTTTCTGTCTGTTGTTTCCCATCAGTTAACCTTAGGTGTGGGAAAAATGCTGTAAACTAAGAATGCTTTCAAAAATTGAAGAGTTAATAGTTTATTTTCATCAAGTAACAAAATGCAGTGAATGAATAGAAGAGAAATCTAAATCAAATCAGTATTTGGTGTGAGCACCCTTTGCCATCAAAACAGCATCAATTCTTCTAGGTACACTTGCACACAGTTTTTGAAGGAACTCGGCTGGTAGGTTGTTCCGAACATCTTGGAGAACTAACAACAGCTCTTCTGTGGATATAGGCTTCCTCAAATCCTGCTGCCTTTTCATGTAATCCCAGACAGACTGGATGATGTTGAGATCAGGGCTCTGTGGGGGCCATACCATCACTTCAAGGA
>JAOVYV010000035.1:10037185-10050777 GCA_025674545.1 Hassar affinis | reverse complement strand
AAACTTACACCCCCCCCCCCCCCCCCCCGCCCCCCTTCTTTTTGCAAGCAGCTCTTCTTATAATTGTCTTGAAGAGACACAGCAGTGTATCTTATTCTCCAAAATCCGGGCTGCAGCAGAAGGCCTCAGCTTGGGCCTGAACTCTGTAACGGGTGGAGCAAGTGTGCACTCTGAGTGACTCAGTTTGTACGAATCAAATATTTGCGCTTTGGGGAGTGAGGGCCATCCTAGTGGGATTAGCATCCAGCCATCTTTTACAGAAATGCAAATACACAATGCAGTACTAGTTGCCAGCATCACTGCTTTTCTCGAAGACGTTACTTTTGGCATGCAGTGAATGAAACGAAAAGTTTAACTGTGCTTCTCAATGGTTTATAAAGTTATTATTATATTATATTTTCTGTGCCTTTACATCGCCAGCTAGACAATTACAATATAAATCTTTAGTAGAATTAGTATTTGCTCATTTATAAAACGTGTAGAAAAGCCTTTTATTTGTGTAGTAATGTAGTATCAGTGTGTTGGTAAGTGCTGTCATTCATTCATTCATTGTTATCAGTGTTGTGTGCAGTGTCAGAAAGCTTTTAGCATTTGTAGCACTGCTAGATAAAGAAATTAAAATGTTGCTCGCATTGTAAAAGATCTCTCTTGTCTTCTCATCTTCGCTCTGTTGGTGTGGTGATGCAGCCAGCATGAATGAAGCGGAGGTGGATGGCACAGGAGATGGTAAGTGTGTGTGTGTGTGTGTGTGTGTGTGTGTGTGTGTGTGTGCAGTATAAGTGGGCAGAATGTGGACATGCAGGTGATGCTTCCTCAGGTTACTGACCCTGCTCGTGGCATTCTGCACAGTGCACAGCCTTCACTAAACCTCTCTTGAACCCAAACCACTGCTGTATAGGAATCATATTTTTTTTGCCTGCATTTTAAAATACCCAGTGGTTTAAACTATCTACAGAGCCATGGTTTTGTTGCTTCCAGGGCTGAGGCTTGTTCTATATTATTCTTGTGCAATGTTTGTTAGTGTCCCCTACTGGCAAGTGTGGTCAGGCACAGGGAGAACAACTTCTGGCTATTAATTTGTATCTTTTTATTTTCTTTAGCAAACAAAGAATTTAGTACATTTCTAAATGCAAATGAATTAAATACTAAATAAAAGATTTTTAGATTATGACTTGTTTTTTTGCTTGCTTCTTTATTTCTGTCAGAGTATTATTTTGTTGCCAAATGGATATGTCTTTTCTTTTTTTTTTTCCTGCAGTCTTTTCCTTCCCTGCTGTTCCAAATGAGGAGAGCCTTATTGGTGTGAGTAAGCCATTGCCCAGGCAGCTGTGGGAGGCCAAAAAGGTGAGTGAGTGACTGTATTCAAGCTGCACACTACTTCATATGTTATTAACACAAAGGTGGTCTGTGCAGCATGATGCTGCAAAATAAAATTATTTTATTTCCTTATTCATCATGGTATAGGTGCAACCAATTTCACGTACTGCTCGATGGTACTAGAGCATGCAGGTATACACTGATGAAAAAAGAACGTGTAGCAGTTTAAGCTGTCTCCTGTTTACTACAGTTTCTGGGCATCAAAACGGGAACTTGGCAGCATACCAGTGCTTTAATTTGCCTGGTGGGCGAGCTAATAGATTTATGGTTTGTCCCTCCTTGCCTTCAATAGTTGTAGTGCTGCAGCTGTTGGTTTTTATGTGCATTACACTCTGAAGTCTTCTGCCTTTTAAAGCGAGCTGGTTGAAACACAAATGTTCTGTCTTCATTGTGACAGGTGCAGTCCCTTTCATCACGGCCCAAATCTTGTGAAGTGCCTGGTATCAAGTATGTCGAAGAGCTTTTTCTATATTTGATGTTATAAACACATCTATTCTTTTTGCTTCAGCTGACATGCCCTATATAAAGCCAAGTCTTCAAACAAGTGTTGATTGGTTTACTAACCATGGATTCCATGCCTGTTTTGTTTTATCGCTTCTCTCGTATTTGCAGCATATTCCCATCTCCGGAGCCAAATGTTGGTCTCTCTCACTACCAGGGCACATTAAATACAGGTGGCTCTCTACCGGACCTCAGTAACCTGCACTTCCCCTCTCCTCTGCCGACCCCGCTTGATCCTGACGAGGGGAGCTACCCCAACCTGAGTGGAGGCAGCAGCACAGGAAACCTGCCTGCTGCCATGATGCATCTTGGAATCGGAAATTCTCAGGGTGAGGTCATTGTGTGTGTGTGTGTGCTAGTGATACAATGTGATTAGTGATTACATGGCAAAAACCTTAGCAAAGCTTCATATGAGATACATACTGACATACTGTCCTAAATCCTGAACTGTTTGTAGCTTTTTTTTCTGGAGAGTGCAGAATATCTGTGACTGATCCTTACACAAAATGTGCATTTCCTCAGCTGAACTTGGCAGAAGTCATGCTGCACAAGTGCCTTGGTGAACACTCCGCCCTTTGTTTCGGGGTCCTTTTAGACCTAGTGTGATGAATAAATGCGGCTTGTTCTCTGCACAGGCACATCTGTGCCTAAGAGCAGCCAGACTCTTGCTCTCCTGCCCCCCACACCAACCCCTGTCCCCCTCCTGCTTTCCACTATCTGATTGCTCTCATTCAGTTCAACTCTCTCTTGAGCTTTGGACCTTCCATTCAGACCCATGTCTGGGAACTGACTGTGCTGTCCCACTGCTCCTGCCAACATCCCCTGAATTGGATGCAGGTTGGCTGAACTCCAGAATCACAGTGCACTTTGACCCCTGAATTGGCTGCCTATCAACAGCTCTTTTCTCCCTGTCCTCAGCGGTCCAGCGGCTCACAAACAATCTCTCACTGTGTTAGTAAGAGAGGACAGATTGAGACTCCAAACATCCAACATGATCTTAATAAACTTGTTTGCTTTCAGCAAGTTTCCATCAAGGTTTCGGAGCCTTTTGAAGATTTAATGGCTTTTTGATCTGTCCTGAGCAAGAACTGCACAGCTCCTGGACTCGTAAAAAATCAAATGAAACAAACTGCCTAAAAAGTGTGCTGAAAAAGCACAGTAAAGGCTGTTTAATACTTCTGAATAGGCTTTACATCGAGCCTATGTTGTAGCCTACACAAGTGGCCTACACTGTTCTGAACTTTTAGACTTGTGCATCGGCGTGTCTCCATCGCTCTGCATTTACACAACTAAAACACTAGTTGGCGGTGGGGTTGCAGCGCCGCAGTGTTAAGCTATTTTATGCACTGTGGCAACCGAAACGGAGCAGATCATGTTGGGTTGGAACTCATAAAGGTTGAACAGCAGTTACTTTAACTGAAATTTATAGTATAAATTGGCCTTAATGGTTAATATGGGGTTGGATATTTAAACTGTGTAGTAGGTTTTTAAATCACTTAATGTTCCCATTAGCCCTATCTGAACAGGATTAAGTTTACATTTTTTGTTTATAGATCCTCTTCTGTGATTTATTTCTTTCTGGATTAGCCATCTTGATGGTTTTTCTCCCTCCTCCCCTGAAAAAAAACTCAGCACTCACTCGTCTGGCATTTTAGTCCTGTCCGGATACAAATCTCTGTGATTTTCCAGGCAGATGTCATCTCTCATTGGGTATTAGATGTATTTAGTAATCCTCCTGAAACACAAAACAAAAAAATGGATGTTTTGAAGAATCCTTCATCCTGTTTGGTCTGAATGGAAAATCTCCCACTCTAACAATATCTAGGAGAGCGTTATCACTCGAAGGAAAAAGAAATTGAAATCAATGAGAAAAGCAAGATCCCCCAGGCTTATTAAAGCAGCGATTATAATCTCAGTTATAGGTGAAGTTACAAGCCATTACTTACTAGTTTCATCATGTGTATCATCATGATCAGCACGTATAACCTGCTAGTAATTTGCACGTCCCATAGTCATTTTAATACTGTCCGGATGCATGAGCTTCATCACCGAGGAGACGTGTAAAATGTTTCATTACAAACAACCCCCTGATGAACTGAATCTAATTCGAATAGGGCTTTTGATTGAATCTGTTTAGAATGCTGGGGTTGTTGTTCACTCTCAAAGACTGCTAAGTACAGCATGCACCATCCTGGTAGTTCCTGGTCTATAGTATATAACATAATAATGCAAAGAGTAGTAGACTGTGGGTTGAGATCTTATTGGCGTTGGTTTCTCTACTGGAAATGCATCTAAAGTGTAATAATTTATGAGTTTCAGAAAATAGAAGAGAACTGTGCCTTCTCTGTCCCACAAAACAGTGGATTATAATTTTCTCTTTTAGTTTGATATTAATAGTTTTATCTGGTCTTTTTTTTCAGGCCTGTCATCCTCTCTGAGCAACCCCTCTATTCAGGCATCACTCAGCAACTCCCAGCTTCCCTCATCTCTGAGCAATCCCTCCATCCATTCTTCTTTGCGGCTTTCCTCGCTCTCCAGCCCTCCTGCAGGGGGCATGGCCACCTCACCCAGGAGACGACCAGCACCCATCAGCCCCCTGACCCTTTCTCCTGGCTCTGAGCAGCGCCGCAGCCTAGGGAAGCAGCTCTCACCCACAATGTCTCCCTCCCTCTCTCCAATCACACAGGTGTGGTACTTACATGGCAACTCATCAGTCTGAGCTAGATCTGTAATGACGGCTGTATTTTAGCATGAGGTGTAAAGAGGCAAGAAGACATTCAGACTCTGTTCCGAAACATCCTGTACACAGTTCTGTTTTTGCTCTTTCTAGGGGGTCCCCTTGGACACCAGCAACCTGCCAATGGAGCCGCCTCCTCCCTACCCTCTCTACCAGCAATCTCAGCAGACTTTGCAGCAGCAGTCAACCCAGTCCCATCCGGCCAACCTCCAACAGCGGCAACCTCAGGGAGGGCAGCAGCAGCCTGTTTCCCCTTTGCAGAACGTTCCCCTGGACTTCAACTCTAGTGTTGTGAGTTCCTCTTTTTTTCACCAGAGTGGGAGGAGATAAAATACCATTACATATGTCTTCTGGTTATTAGTGTTTGCTATTATTTTTCATGCAGATAAAAAAAAATCTATTTATAAGGAAATTCTAAATGCAAAATACCCTATTTATGAGTTTTATTACGGTTCTTAGGGACAGTAAGCACTGGTGGCGTTAGGGATGGCTGTGGTGACTGGAAGCAAATGCATGTCCATGGAAATCCATGGAACTGAAAGTCACTAAGCAATAACTTTTTACACCCATTGCACAATTTTTGTTAAGGCAGGATTCACATGTACGCGTTGGAAGCTTCAGTGGAAACACTTCTCACTCATGTGGCATGGGGTGACTTAATGCATTGGTGAACTGAATTGTGAGTCTTTTGCTTTACTTGGCACGTTAGCAAGCTAACTAACTACCCACAAAGTCGACAGCTTGCTCGATGCCCTCGAGTGTCAGGCACGCCCACCGTAAAGCGTCAACGCAACATGTATGTGTTAATCCGGCCTAACTACAAAAACCCGACTGAGCCATTGCATTACAGTAACTGTGTCTTTTTTTTTCTCCTAATTTTAGCTAGGCACTATAGCACTATGATGACATAAACATATTCTTATATTAATACAAATAAGCCATGGTCTAAGAATAACTTGCACTAAAACCCTGCAAGAAAGGAGTTATTGTGGGAGAACATAGAACAGCTATGAAAACAGATTACAGGGTCTTAGTTTGAAGACAGACCGTGACTCTGCTTTTCGGATGGCCAGGGTTCAAGTACAGAGAATTGCCTTCTAGTATCATGATGTGGCGTTTCAGTCAGTACTGTTAGCAAGATGTCTATACGCTGTAACTAACCCACTCGGTGTCCTTGTGTAATGTGAGTGACGCTTAAGTAACGTAGTTCAGTATTACAGTAGTGTTAATAGAATTTGCATGTGCTTTAAGAGTACATACAAAAATAACACGCACATTTTTTCCTTTGCAGTTCCTGCATGGCATATAGCTCATGTATGCAATTTGATTTATGAATCAACCTGTTCTCTTTGTCCTTGTTTAGCCAAACAGCATGGGTGTGTTCTTCAACGATCCCTTCATGGAGCCGCAGTTCTCTGGGCGCCAGTCTAAGTGTCCATCGTACCAGGTGCAAACTGACATTGTGTGTCACAGTCGGTATTTCACACGCACAATAAAAATCACATCAAAAAGTGCTTGGCCCTTCTGCAGTTCTGCAGTCTGAATGTGACTAATGCCAGTTCTGTTTATACTGAAGAAATATATTTTATTACATACAATTTACTCAAATCAGATTTATTTAGATGTTATTATTATGAGTATAATGCAAGAACATTTTTTCCTCAAGATAAGAATATCAGCTATTAGAAAACCCACATTGTCAAGGAAGATTTGCAGTGTGATCAGTTTTTCCTTACATTGACTATTAGAGTCTCAGTCACACACTTGTTCACATGTTCATTTACACAGCCACAGCCTCGAGGCTTGCTTCCTTAAACAGAACTAATTAGGATGGCTGATGCTGTTAAATTTAGCCCAGCCAGTGCAATAATTATGTTATGCAGCAGAAATGTGGGGCAAATTGGGTATATTTTACATTGCTGAATAAAATCTACTTTGTGTGTATCCTGTTTTCCATGCAGCAGGACCAGTATAATATGCTGGAGCATGCCATGAGCTCCATGGCTGGAGGATTTGACCCCTCCTCTAACCTTTACTGCTCCCAAGCTTCACTTATGGGCCTGAGCGGTAGCCATGGCAACCTGCAGGACCCCTTGCAAATGAAAGCTAACATGCTGTACTCTAACTGTGGAGGTGCAGTGCCCAACATCATACTCACAGGTAATGTCTGCTGCAGAAAATGCTTTATACAAAAAGCACCCTTACAGCTGTTAAAGGACAGTGCTAAAAGAATACTTCAGTGTTGTATGTACCTGTACCTGTAGTATGAGAGTGGCTAGTATGGAAGACAAAGGCAATTGCTGGGCCATTAATAAACATTTATTCAAAAGATACATGTCTAATGTATTTGTGAATGTAGCTCTAAAACTTTGTGATTTCAAAGATAAGATAAGAAGAAGAAGAATTTAACCAAAGTCAATATTTGCTGTGACAACCCTTTGCTTTTTAAACATGCACCAGTAGTGGTAGGTACATTTTGTGCAGTTTTATAAGGAAACTGGTTGGTAAGTTTTACTGGGCATTTCCTGTCACACTTGTTTTTGCAAGTAAAACCCAGCAGCCTTCATCGTGTTTTTATTTCCACTGAAAAGTGGTGTATTATGTAACAGATTGCTTTTTTTACTGACATGCAAATATTGTTCTGTAACATTAAATTGTGTTTGTTGGAAAAGTAATGTCTGGAAATCGAAAATGTTTTCGTCCTGACTCAATAATGCAGTAAGTCATAAAAATAAACATCTGTAACAAATTGTGTCTTTATAAAATTGCACAGTACTGTAGCTCAGTGTAGACATACAAGTGCCTTAGTTTTTGCCTGATTCCAAGTGAATACAAGAAGATCTTAGGATCTACATGTATACTGGACATGTATGCGAGAGACTAAAAATTATTTATTTAAGTGTTGGAGTTGGATAAAATGTTTTAATGTCTAGTTTCTGAGTCGTTTTATTGATTCAAGTATTGATACGTGATCCTAATCTAATATAAACCTAACCCTTCGAAACCTTGTATTAAATGTTGATATCATTGTCTCCCACTTTCAGATGAGTCAAGTCATAGCCTGTCTAAGGATATCAGCAGTGTGTTGTCAGCTGTGCCCGAGTGTTTCGATTCGGAAGGGGTCTTCCCCCTGGAGGACGAGCTTCGCATTGAACCTCTCAGCCTCGATGGACTGAGCATGCTCAGTGACCCCAACATGGTTTTGCCAGACCCCTCGGTAGAGGACAGCTTCCGCAGTGACAGACTCTGAGGAGCTTCATGTGTGCATACGTATTCTTTCTCTGTCTTTCTCTAACACGCAAACAAACTGCCTTGAGACAGAATGTCCAATGTGTAAAAAAAAAAAAAAAAAAAAAAAAAAAAACCTCCAGCAGCAGAACCCAATCCTGCTTCACACACACACACACACATGTACACACATATGTACACACATGTATGTATGTGTGTGTGTATGTATATGTATATATATATATATATATACATATACATATACACACACATGCACACAGACACACAAAGCAAAAGCATACGGCCCCTTTTGCCCTCGCACGCATACACTACAGCTTCATGTACAATTGACTGGTGAGATGTTCACACGTTACTGTGACTCACAGGAGCATCGTCTCTCAGGGGCCATTCTCACTCTGTGTTCTCCATCTGCCACTCGAGACAGTGATGACTGTGATATTCACAGTGAGCACACTCAGTGAATTCTGTCTGATTGCTTCATACATCCGTTTTACATACACATACACACACACACACATACACAGGAAGCCAGGTCCAGGAATGAAAACTATTATTAATGCTTTAATCTGTGGCCAGTCCAGCATCTGTTAACCCTCTAGCTGGGAATTGATGAATCCCTCCAGCATTCTGAATTTACAAATGAAAAACATGTCCATAATTATGTACATCCATGTGGATGTAGTATGGGTTTTTTTTTTTTGTAGCATAATTACTCTTCAGGACTGACACCAGCACCACTGTGGTTGTTGTCATTTCGATCTTCAGTCGTTTCTGGCTTATTAAAGCGAACCTGAATCAAAAGTGATTGTATTCACCTTGACAATCGTCGCTGTCGAATGGATGCAGCTTTATAACACGAGACTTGTCTGACCTGCTCCACCGCATTGCAGCTCTCCGATGGCTATAACCAAAAGAATGTGCTATTTTTACATTCAGAAAGCCATGTTCGCTTTCGGGCACGATTGTTAAAAATCAGAGACGTTTCTGATTTTATGCCAAATAGCAGCCAACCATGGGGCCTATCTAGCTTTGTCCTGTCTGTAGTGTGCCATATATATATATGTATGTATATGCATGTATGTATATATCACACACTACAGAGAGAGAGAGAGAGAATGCACAACAGCATGGTGCATGGTGGAACAGAAGGAGCCAGCAATCTGCCTGATCGCAGCTCATATTGATGCACCACATGCGCCGTGTCTGTGCACCAGCAGGATGGGTCAAGCTATTTCCCTCCCCTCCAGACTGCATAGCACAGGCTAAGGGTTTTCAGTGAACTCTGTCCCTCACAGATACATTTTAAGAATGGAGAAATGAGGGAACGAGGCTTTTCTGTACAGAGCATTAATTTTCAAATTTCTTCGCTTATATCGTTTTTTTTTTGTATTGGGGAAAAAATCCTAATGAAAGAAATGTCGATGACAAATACACATGCCTCACAATTTCAAAAAGGGAACTCTGTTTACAAAAAAATGTTTAAGAACTAAACCATATACGTAGGAGCTGAAATTTCTATGCTTTTGGTATCATTCTGGAAGAGTATATTTGTATCTTTTGTTGGTCCAGTCTGTGAACGGAAGCCCTCTTCATGCTTTTGGCTATGCAGAATTTAGTATCAGAGTAAACTCAAGGCTGGAACATCCCAGATCATGAGAAAGGAACTATTTTATCTGTATATTTAATACTATATACCAGTTCTATATATTCACTTTATACATTTTATACTGACTTGTATAATGTGTTGTAGGGTTTTTTTTCTGTCAAGCTCTGAATTTACTGTTTGTTTTTTTGTTTTTGTTTTGTTTTGGTGAATTTGAGGTGGTTTTCTGAACGCCTGGCCTGCATTCCTCTGCGGTCAGAATGTTTAATTGTGGACATGGTACACATTAAGCATTGCATTTTATTGCTGACTTCGAACATTTGCACTGATCATCAGAAAGAAGGAACCATTCGCAGTTATTTCTAAGGGACTGAATTTCTTTTGGCTATGAATGTCGCTGTGATTTTGCACATGATGTATGCAAAAAAAAAAAAAAAAATGAAATGTATGCACTAACTTTCTTTTGACTTGCCACACTAAAATGCCCTGCAGATTTTGAATGGAAATGTCACTGTGCAGTAATGTTGCTCAGGAATGCATGCTCTTCATTATGAATCACCAAATCACGTCATGTATTGGCTGTTTTCCGGACCGGCTGGGTAAAGCTTTGTTCTGAGATTTTTTTTTTGACGCAATGGCAATATACATGTGTACCATGTCCACCTTTATGTTAATCAGCGCTCTGTGGTCTGTGCACTTGAACGGATCGGGATAGGTTGAATACGCATGCGTATGCGTATACGTATAAAGCAGGCAAATAAGAGATTGTACCGACTCTGCAGTTGAAGAAGTGGGTTTGATTTTATTTTTCTTGTTTCATAGCATGATGCAGCTCAGAGGTCAGGGTTTCTGCTGTGTCCTGTTTTGCATAGCGTACTTCTCTTTGTATAGTTAATAACCCTTTCCTTTGCATTTGTAAAACTTTGTATGCAGATGTTTCTACACAGTTCAGATGACTGTGACTGAGCTGCAGCTCTAGAAGAGTGTATTTTTTCACAGAAGGCACTAGCAGCCTGTTCTTTCTGCCCCTCCGCTTTATAGAGGACGTCTCGTCTTCTCCTGCCTTACTGTCGCCGGGCTCTGACCTCGTGACCGTCCGTCTGATTGTACTGTGATGTTTCTCCCTATTCCAAGCCCTGTGCTAAAAATGTTCTTTAGTTTTTGTTTTTTTTAATATATATTATATACTTTTTGTTGTTGTTGTTATTCTGGTCTGTACTACAATTAACAGTGGTAGATCTGTATTGTTTATAGAGCAACATTGTTTTCTATTTGTAGGTTTTTTTGGTGGTGTTTTACTATTTTTCTTTTTTTTTATTTTTGTTTTTAGTCGCCTTTTAAAATGTACAGGTCTGTTATTTAAAAAATATTTCTTGTTCACTAGTGTTACTACATTTATTATAATTTTTTTTTTGTAATATGCCATTTTAAAACTTTCTTTTTTCAGATATTAAAATATTACTATACCATAATGCTTTTTGGTTTGTGACCTATAGTGCTTAACTTTGATTTAATATAAACAATAAAACTCTTTTGTCTCTGTTTATGAATTGTCAACCACCCTTTCTCTCACCAGTCACTTAATTCTTGGATTTATTTAGCATTCGTGAAAGAATCTCTTTTTTCTTGGCCTTTTTTTGCCAGTAGATGGAGGCAGCGAGATGTAGTTCAGCTGTTTGTATTCGGGAGAAAGAGGATGTAAGATTACAGGCTGAGGATTACACTGGTGAGAAAAGCACCCTTGTCCTTGTTTCATAATGAACAGCTTCTCGTGTGATGGTTTTAATAGAAAGATGCAGCAAAGATATTTGAATGTACAGAACCGTCACAGCACTTCATGTCTTTCAGGCTGTTCTTTATTATACCATATTAAATATTGCTGAGTGAGAAATGCCTTGCTTTCAATAATACGGATATTTATTCTTTCTTGTTTGCCAAATCCATGATGCTTTTATTACATTGTTTATGAACAGAAATATGCATAAGAATTCAATCAAACGAGGAGGGGGAAATGCTTTTATGGTTGAAAACAACTGGTTAAATAATTTCCCTCCTCTGCTTTGAAGTTCCAGCGGTCATGTGCTTGTCTAGCTTTGAGTACATGGTTTGTGTCTCGTCAGTGTCTCGTCCAGAGTGAAAAAATGCACGTCGGCTTCAGAGAGCGCATACTATCGTCTGAATGTGGAGAGAATGCCCGAGCAGGTCTATTATTGCTCCTGTGATACAGTCGCTCTGATAATGGATTATGAAACACCGGTAATAACATGGTACGCAGCCAGAGGATTGGCATGATAAGAGCACGCTATTTACACTCGCCGGCTCTGGTATTCACTTAAACTGTTAGGAGGCCATCCGCATGGCTAACCTTGTTTTCTCTTTTCATAAGATATAATATCCAGTTTCACTTAAATGCTCTGAACTCTATTACACCCCACCGTGTGTGCATTTATTAAAAGGAAAAGCCATAAGAGATCAGGACAAATGCTCAATCTGATGATGGCTCGACTGTAAGATGATGTGATGTAAATATGATTTAGCCACGTGTTTAATCTTTGAAATGGTAATGATATTACAACAGTGCTAGTAGTACAAAACAGTGTTTTTGTCCTTTGTTGTTTTTTTTTTGTTTTTTTCCAGGCCTCGGGTGTGTTTCAGATGACGGCCATTATCTTCTGTTGTGAGCCAGCAAGGGAATTTACTGCAGGATTTGTTTCACTTCACGTCTCCCCGCTGATGAAAGTAACCCTTCCCTTGAACTCTCCCAGGAACTCGGACTGGCGTGTTTCATCAAACAAGTCCTTCTTTGGCTTGGGAGGCTTAGTGACAGTTGTTAAAACTAGAGGAAGAAAGCTGTTTGACAGCTCAGAGCTTGAGTCAGGCTCAGGATTGTAAATCTCCAGACTTACAGTAATCCTCTGGTTTTTAGGAAACGGTACAAAAAAATGACTAATTACCACAATGGGCTTTCATTTAGAAATGCACTGAGGTGAATAAACCTGGTGAAAAATAAAGAAAAGAGAGGGAGATAAATATACACTTTGGAACCCGATCCAACATCTGGTGATGTACAGGAGGAGCTGTGCTTTGTGTATCTGTAGTGCAGTTTTATAGTATAATCTCTCTCTAATTATTGTGGAATTGCTGATTGTCATTCGTTGAAGAACTGTTGTGTCTTTTAAATGACACAGTTCAAGCAATTAATCAGTCCAATGAAGTCATTTTAAGCAAAAGGCTGCACAGGAAGATAGGTTAATTGTCCATTATGAAAGAATTGTGCTTTAAAAAAAATACATCAATGCAGCATAGGAAAGCTATGAAGTCAAATCTAGCGTGCTGTGTATTGCTCTTCTTTCAGCAAATCTTCTCGTTAAATCACTTCAGACCTCTGGCTCGTGCGCTGCAGGGGTCTAGCTCTGAGCTAATGACTTTAGACTCTAATTAGACTTTCTTGTGCACTTCTCATGCCCTATTAACATTGTAGTACATTACAACATTGATCCCAGACCTCTTATTTTCACTTTTATGTCCTCTTAACTCTCATTCATATTGGTTTATAGCCATTTAGGCTTGGATTTGTAACACTTTTTATTTTTTAAGTGCAACCTCTGTGCCATCTTAACATGCAGAATCCGCATTTATTGAGTATTATCTTACTCTGAGCGTACTTAACACCACAAATGTGTTTTCTCCTCATCTAACCTTGTGTGTAGTAGGCTACTGGTCTTTTTCAGGCTTTATATTATATTCACATCCAGATGCTGAAGTAACAGTGATATAAATACTTATAAATACATAACTTTAAAGCCCTGATGTCTAACGGTGGAGTGTATAAGTGCCAGGTATAGTCTGTAATTAAATATGACCAATTTGAAAGATCCTAGATATTACATGGTTGCTTGAAGGTGAATCTATAAACTTTCTGCAGAAGGAATGGCGATATGGAGACGTGTGGGGGTTAAAGCTAATTCCACTATTAAGGAGAGAGGATACGGAAGCCAAATGTGAAATCAGTAGCTCAGGCACCAAGTACTAACAGTCCTGCTTTTAGTCAGTCAGTCAGTCATTATCTGTACCGCTTATTCCCAGTTACGGGGTCACGGGTGAGCCGGTGCCCAGCCGGCAACT
>JAOVYV010000035.1:10007250-10022362 GCA_025674545.1 Hassar affinis | reverse complement strand
TAGAATATAAAACATGTTTTCAGTTATTTCACCTTTTTTTGTTAAGTACATAACTCCACGTGTTCATTCATAGTTTTCATGCCTTCAGTGAGAATCTACAAAATGTAAATAGTCATGAAAATAAAGAAAATGCATTGAATGAGAAGGTGTGTCCAATCTTTTGGCCTGTACTGTATACATATACATATACAACCAATTTGCAAAGATTCTAGCCATAAAACCGCACTGACTGGACTATATGGGTGCTGTGTAATGTATACTGTGATGGTTCTAGTGGAAGGACACTGTCCAGATGCTCTGAGAATCAGCTTTAACGATCTTTTAGTGTATACTTGGGAATTCCTGGCCTTGGCTTTTTCACTCATGGGACTTCATTGTCATGGCAGGTCAGACAGAATTATTTACTGTTATTAATGACGTGTCTGTGACTCGGGGTCAAAGGGCCTTTGTTAGTGAGCCTGAAGAGTCTCATCTCTGTCAAATTGTTTTGCGCCTTCTAGCAGTTGCAATGTCGAATACCACAAAACGAGAGGACGCAAATACACAAATGTGGCCATACTGTTACACTACTAACCATATTTTCACTATACAATGTGTGTGTTTTATGCTCCCTAGCAGATGCTGTGACATGTTTGGTGAATTTTTATATTAGTCACATTGTTGTTGTTGTATGAAGTTATAGGATTGTTATAGGAAAGGTGTAACAACTGGACAATTTGGATCAATGCATTTACTTTAAAAGACAACAATTGAGATGAATTGAAGCCCCAATCATCAATCAAATATCATTGGTTATTATTGAGAAAGGTAAGAAAGCTGTAAAAAAAAAAGTCATGTTTAAAAATTGCTGTGTAAATAGGCTAATCATTTTGTTTAAACTAGTCTTTCTGTACATCATCATTATTTAGGAATTAAGTATAGGTCTTCCCGGATGCTGAGCAGAGCTGGCGGGAACTACAGAATCATATCATCTTGTGTATTATGTGGAAGTCTTGAGCAAAACAATATGTGTTTTACATGCCAGGGAATATATGAGAGACGTATTACACCACAACATTGCTTAGAGTTATATTTTAATGATGTAACAACAAGCTTAGGTCTTAAAAATCTCAAAACCTATTAAAGTTTATTAAAGCTCGTTATCATCATAGAGTTACATCTTCGGCATATAGCACACACCCTTATCCAAAGTGTCCAGAACACATGGTAACACATGGTAGTTGGTTATCATTAAGCTAAGATCATCGTATTAAAGACTCAATATAACAAGAAGTAAAAACGGCAACAAACACTGTTCTGCTTTTTTCTTTCTCTCTATCTTATATGTGTAGTCCCGATATCCTGTGTCTATTCCTCCATTTCTTATAAACACTGTGAAGGCTGGAGAATTAAAACAAGGTGGAAAAAATCTAACAAAAGACATATTTGAAAGGTCTGGTATAACAATAACATGGTATTCAGTTTCTCTGAAGATATTCCAGGTATTTTTAGGCACCAGCCAATATATAGCTGATAAATGGAAACAATTTACATTTTGAATAAACATAGTAAAGGTGGCCTCTTCAATCGCTCTGAGATCATCCCTTGTTCTATATAAAGCACAATAGTGTCATTATGATTATGATCGTTATGGTATTAAGAGCTTTCAGGCCAGCATGCCTGATTATTAATTCTCCATAATCAGGGCAGTGATTGGTTATAATAGGCTTACACTGTTTGTTTGGTCTGTCTCTAGGAAACTTTCTCTGTTCCAGGCGCTCACCCTTGTTACGCTGCTGACGTCCCCGGATTGCCTGTCATCCCAGCAAGTAAGACAACACCGGTTCCTCTTTTCCATCATACTCTTCCTTTGTTAGGAACGCCAGTCATGTCATAGGGCAGCGTGATACTGAAGAACAGCTCAGCACCATGCCGGGACAGTTTATCCCCAAACTGCACAGTTATTCTAAAGTACATTTCAGGCTTGATATTGTCACGTTTACAATAATTGCGTTTAAGGATGAAAATCTGGTCCTATCAGTGAACGTTTAAAAGTTAAGAAGTCAACAGGATTGTGAGTGCAGTGCTAAGCGGGGTAATAGTATATTCTGACTGGCAGGTTCCTGTGTCACAACTGTAATGCAATACTTCATCAATGTATCACTGCTGTCTTTCATCACTGATTGTAGGGCTGTCAGGGACAAGGTTCTGTTGTGGAAAGAAAATTCTGCTTTCTTTTGCTTGATTGTCAGCAAGAACTTGCAGGAGGAGTTGAAATGACTCAACTCTTCCTTACATTCACTTTTCTTGTGGTTTAAGTGGCAGGTGTGTCTGTAGAGGCTTGAATTTATTGCCCTCTCCTTGCTGTGCTCTGACCCCCACACACATCCCACCTTATTGACATGTTAGGGTTTTACTGTATAATGAATGTACAGACGCAACGTATTTTGCCTAAGCCTTATAAAACTATTATAGAGCTGGATAGAATCAAATTTCTTGAATAAACCAGAGCATACCAGCTCTAAAGTGAGTCGGTGTGCTTCTTAACAAGATTCGGTCATGTTCAAATTCCATCCTGGCACATCCAGTCCAAAATCAGGATGTCTCCGGCTACATTGTCCCACGGGGAAAACTCCCATTCAGAAGGTTAAAGGTCGATTTCATTAATCCAGCTTGCCCATGGCCCCATGGCGCTTTGTTATCAACACTAATTTGAGTTTTTGGCACTTTAATGAGGCCATTCTCAGGTCACTCTACAATAGGTAGTCATTGACTACAGTTATAATTCTTTGTGCTGACCTTTTTAGTGCAGTTTTGTGTCATTTCTCGCTTTTCCAGAGAAGGCTATGTGCCATTAATGACTGGTTAACATCTAGTTGAGATAAGAGATGTTATCCTTTATAGTTTTTTTTTTTTGTTTGAGGTTGGACTCCAGCCAGCACTGGCATGTCATTTAGTAGTTCTATAAGGTTAATGACGGATTTTATGGACGTGCATGTGAAGTGTTAATAGAGAACGGAGGAGCGTGTGTGAACATCTTCATGAAAGACAGTGCCAGTGAAACACACCTTTTCTTGGAGGTGCACAAGTTTTAGATCCTTTGTTAGTGCTGCTTTTTTGTCTTACATTCCACCTAGTGCTTAACATTCTTCATATTAGATATATGTAGCAAGCTGTTGTATGTTTAACTGATGTGTGTGTGAGGTGGTTTAAATTGACAGACAGAGCAGGGTGTGCACTCCTGACTTCCACGCTCTCCTCACCTTAACACACACGCACAAATATGTGCATATGATGGAATCAGGGTGGCCCCCGGGACCTGATGAAAGCTGCTGTCTCTTCTCACTCCCTTGCTGCCTGTTTGTCTCGGCTCAAAGCCAGAGACGGATCTGAGAACGGCGCTGTAATGTTATCCAACAGGACAATTAATTCACCTCTCCTGAGAAATGCTATAGCAATACCACAGTACGTAACCAATAATAAAGGATGACACAATAGCTAGCTGATATTGTGGCTTGCTCTGTCTCGTGCTAAGGAAATATATAAAGGTCAAAGTCACGCAAGCCATGCCAATGAATAGGAAATGATTAATTCTGCCTGATATCAGATATCCTGGGTGATAATGTGCCATACATTTGCTGTTTTGTACAGCTCCTCTGTAGTTTAACTGGAATATGAGCCTATATTTCGATTTGTTTTGTACACTAAAAAGAAATGGATACCAATTTAAAACACCACTCTTTTGAAAGGAAACATTTGTGCTTAGTCTGAATTGTTACTTGGAAGAGTTTTACCAGTTTGTTAAGGTTAATTGAGAGTCATCAGATCCTAAAGCAGTATGGTGTCCCACAAGGTTCTGTTTTAGGCTGCATATTGTTCTCTTTTTATATTCAGCCCCTTGGACATCAGCAGTGGTGTTTGTCTATTGGGGCCCTAGACAAAAATTCACAGCCATTTTTTTTTTAGCTAGCTAAGGCGGAGATATTTTTGCTAAGGCTAGCTATCTTCACTGGGCTCCACATAAAACAGCTAACATCTGGAACATGAAAATATGTGTCTGTTAGAGCCCAGTGACACCAAACTTTGTTTTTCTTCATTGGTTTAAGAATTGCAGTCAACTGCAGTCATTTCCTCTTCTCTTTCTCATCACAAGGAAAGCACTAGAATGATAACCGAGTAGATTTTGGTCTCGGGTCAATTCGAACAATGAGGAACGTGCTGAAAAGACAGAGACTCTGCGTCTTAGTAGAAGCTCAGACCCAGACGTGTTAACGACTGCATGAACACTTTGTAGCCTACAATGGTGCATGAATAAAGAAGGAAGCGACTGTGGTTTACAACAAAAGGTTTACAAGTTCTGTGATTGTCAATTCATTCGGGGGTCTGGGGGCGTGCAAACGTTGCACATTGCCGCTGCTGTAGTATAAATTTGTCGGTCCTCATGGGTCCCTTCCTGGCCTGGGGCCTCAAGCAGTTCCCTGTCTTGTCTGGTGGAAAGCGGCACCTCTGGACAGCAGAAATGTCACTGAATTGTGTTGCTAGGTTGTAGAGTAGGTATGTTAGTGTTAGTTTGTTAGTGTGTATGTATTTGGTAGGCTCTTTTAATGTGTACCAAGCTGAGGATTGCCATGAACGCCCCTTAGATTTGTAACACTTTACAGTTCACAGAATTTAACTCTAACATCTTCAGTATTACCCTGGTTTACCCAGAGCCGTGTAATTGTGAAATTTGGTGGAAGGGCGAGGCATGGCCTAAAGAAGAACCTATAAAACTTTGGAGAGGATTAGAGTTGTGGCATGGATGCACATGTTATTTTTATGAGAGTGACCAAAAATAAACTGGGTTTGTTGTGCATGCATGATTCCGTTGTAAACCGAGTTTGTCACGTATGCACAATCATAAAAAAGACTATCAGCCTTGGATGGTGTTTTATCTTTTAAAATGGTGTTCTTATCACTTGATACCATATAGCCCATCTCAAGCACCTTGCTCAGATGAATCTATAGTTAATCCCGATGATCACTTGCAAAAATGACCCATAAACTGTGGAATAATGTTCTGGACACAACTCGGTGTCTTTAAATACAGACTATTTTTGACAATTGAATATTTTATCTTGGTAATTATAGTTTTCATAATTTGTATTCATTATTTGTAGATATAGTTTCTATAGATTTTATATGTATGCAGATTGTGCACCGCAATTTCAGGTCTTTCCTGATTCATCCGTCTCTTACACCCAGCACTGGTGTTTCTGTTTGACAGACTCAGGGCAGACGGGTCGGTCATTCATCTCGAGTGCCACGGCAGCTGATATATAAGAACGAATGGGCTTCGTGGGGACTTTGGTCTGAGTGCTCTCGCTCCTGCGGAGGAGGAGCGTCCATCCGCAGACGGACCTGCATCTACAGGTACAGCGCTGGTGTCACTAGGTTTAGTCTAAAAAAGATTAAAGAATCAGTGACATGTCTGAATAGCAGTGTTTTAATTTAATTACAAATATAAAGAAGCAATGGTAGTCTATGTTGCATTGAGAGTAAACTAGAATTTTATGGTGTTTTTTTTCAGGAATCCAGTTGGAGGACCGTGTTTGGGAGATCCCAGGCAGTATAAGATCTGCGAGACTAAGGTGCAGAAAGTGTTCCGCTAACAAAACTCGGAGAAAGTGGTGCATTACCTCATTGTGGAATGGCTATTACCTCTTAATCAGCAAAGCACATGTGTGGTGGCCTGGAAAATCTTTTCATATGTGGACATTTTCTCCTATGGGGTCCTCAGTAGGCTTCCTCCGGTCCAGCTCTGGACCTAAATGAATTGTATTGTGGCTCGAGTGCAAAATTCTTTTCTCAATCCCTCTAAATGGTATGCCATCCTCTTCAGTTTCCTGCGGTCCAATCATAGAGATGGAAAGAATTTCTATGACACCGGTGACATCACTGAGGCTCGCAGTAGGCTAACATTCAGAAAGTAAATAGGCGTGTTCAAAACCCACTCATTTAAAGAGGAGTGGACTGAAACGTGTGTTCATTCTCCCTGAGAGAAACACAAAGCCAGTGTGTTTAAGTTTTAATGAAACCATGGCCATTCGTCCTTCATGGACCTTCAGCCCAGTAATAATTTGGTAAGTGGAAATGGAACGATCTGCATTTGAGTACCGCTGTACTACTGTATAGTGACAAATGAGAAAACTCCCTTGATATATTCCACTCCTGTTCCACTGAAAGACAGCAATGCACTGATTGTCAAAAGGCAGCTGGTATTTATTGATTTAAATGCTGCAGTTAATTGATAAAATATGACATTTAACCTTGAAAATTCTGTCTTTTATGCTCAGCTTAATTGATAGCCTGCAGCCAGTTTTGCTGTGCAGCTGTGTCTGTTAAACTAGCTTCTTATCTGCCTGAGGTAATCTCCTAATTACATTTGGAAAGTTAATAAAAAAATATTTCTACATCGTTTTGGGAAAATATATTTACACTTTAACATAGAGAATCCAATCTTCTTCATCATTTTTGGCCGTTTGCCAGAATTCAGCCATGGCGACATGTGATGGGTTTTCCCCGAACACCACACAAATAGGCAAAACCTTGTAAATAGACCATAGATTTCATTTTAAAAGTGCATTTGAAAGCAGCAGTTTAACACACCTGCTGACTTTACTGAATTAAAATAATTCATCTGCAACCATTCCTATCCAAACATCTTGCGCTGAGTGGACCGCTGCATTATGCTGCGCATCTGTTATGGATGATTGAGCTGAGTGTAGAAGGAACAGTTACGCACAGGAGCTATGCTGTATATAACTTTATATAATATTGTATATTTTGGATAGATTGTGGTATCACCCAGAATTGCAATTGTATATAGAAATAGGCTTGTAGATTGTGAACTCTTAAAGTTAATCTTTACGTTCTCATAGTCCAGAAGACTGTGTGTGTCTTTATTAAGAAGTCTATGTGCAGGGTGGCTCGGGATGAAGGATGTAGAGACTGTCGGAAAAAAAAGCAGGGCTTAGGTAGTTTCTGAGCAAGTACAGACAAGCAGGCTATGTGTGTGTGTGTGTGTGTGTGTTTGGTGTTGCCCCTAGCTTTCATACACCTCTGGTTCTTTTCAATCAGGGATGTCCCCCTGGATCTCTGAACTTCAGAGAACTGCAATGCAAAGCATTTGATGACAAGCCCCTGGTCGCTGGGAGCAGTTACCACTGGACCACTTTTCATGGAGGTTAGAGCGGAATGCGTGGAAAAGTGCGTGATGTAAATTTTCCCCTCCAGCTGGACTTAAGATGACCTCATTGATGTACTTGTGTGCATGTTGCAGGCTCTGACCCCTGTGAGCTCAGCTGTTTGGCCCTGGGTCACAATTTCTACTACAACTTTGGCCGAGTCCTGGATGGCACACCCTGTCCCACCGAGCCTGGGGCCGTATGCGTGAATGGGAAATGTCTGGTGAGGGACAACCTGCATCTTAATACATCTTTTTTGTTTCCCTCTTCTCTTTTTTAATGCTTCATCATCCTGTACTCTTCAAAACTGCAGAATCATTTGTTTAGTGACACTCAGTCCAGAGACCAGCTAGAGGTTTAGAAGCTGTGCCATGTGGAAAGTCTTGGCTCTTCATTTTCCCCCACTTAATCTCTGTAGCAACATTTTCATGCTCATTAGATCAATTGAGCGGAACACATTAAGGAGTATTAATTCAGTTTTAGTTGTGTTACACCCATTTAAGTGGTTCAGTTTTCCTGCACTAAACTCCACCCCCCACCCCTGACCTGGCCCATATGGAGAACCGTTTCTCTCTGTCTCTCTTCCACAGCTTCTCATTTAAAGCATGCTTCAGGTGTTCAAAATTTGTGTGAATGAGACCAAGCTGTCATAGTATAGCTCCTCAAGCAGACACCAAAATTACTTTTTGATTATAAAGAAGTGGAATAAAGATGATCTAAATTGCAGTAGTTCAGTATGATACTCATATTACCATTCTGCAATCATTAAATAAATTGAGCTCAGCAGATGAATGCAAAAAATGTAGAATTTCACTTTTAGGCAACATTTTTGTGTCATTTATACTTTCCCCAGCCTCTAAATGATTGGAGACGTGGGTCATTCTTAATCTTTTTATCCTTATCCGAAAAGGAACTGAGCATAATATCATTTTTTAATGAAATTTTAATACAAATTAGGAAAGATGAGCAGAAGAAATCACATGAAGAAAAAAATGATAGGCTTCCAATGTAATCTTTTTTTTATTTATACTTCACCTCTATTATTAAAGTGTCCCATGTGGAGAATGTTTCTTCTCACCAGAAGCCCATCACCCTGTCTCTTATATATTTCCTCACTTAGACCACAATTCAAGTGTTTAAAGTTTCACATTCCTTTTGTGCGAATGAAGCCAAAGCTTTAAGTCTCAACGTGGCTTCTCTAGCAGACCTTAAATTCAGTTTCTGATTTTTTGGGGTTTTTTTTTGTAAATACACTTGTTCTAAAGAGTCCTTGAAATGCCATATTTGACATACATGTGAAGGTGAATTTATGGGCTGTGAGCTGAGAAGTGTATGAGTGTTTTGAGGATCGCTTGCACTTGGAGCACTGACTAAAGGAGAAGCAGGTGGTCTAATGGTGCAGGATTGATCGAGTCCAGATTAGAGTGTGAAAAAAGCTGAATGCACCTTGAAATACGCTTATGATACACACAGTATGTTTCTACTCACTGGCTCCAGATGACAGTGTGAAGGGTTATTTAACTTCACTGATTGATGTCGTGGTGGTTGGAACGTGTATGTGGTGCAAGAACGAGCTGAGAAGAAAAGGAACGAAAGAGCAGCTTTCTGACTATGCCGTTGTCTCTTACTTTATACACAAGTGCGTGACAAGGTTAGTGTGAAAGAGAAAGCGAGGTTTAATTATAGGCCACTGGAGTTGCTAGGGAGAGACTGTTGTGAATACCTCCCTATGGATTTGATAATCCCCCTCTTCTAATTTTCCTGAGCCCCCCTCCCTCCTCCTGACTCGCCCTCGCTGATCCTGTGCTCCTGTGTGAACCTTTCTGATGGTGTTTTTCTCAGCCTCCTTTGATTCAGATAGGGACCGAGGTCACGCTTCAGGCCATCTGTTATGGCATGACCATGAAAAAACCTGCAGGCTTGGACTTTAAACGCTTAAGGTACTCAAGGTTTGCTGCAGCAGACTTGATCATGTCCATATTCGTCCTGTTGGTTTTGTTCACTTCTTACCAGTGGATGTTAGAGTTTTAGTCTTTTCTGCATCTTAACATTCTGTAAAAATGACATTTATGGAGACTACTTGCTATGCTGGACATTTTGTTTAGTATTTTTAATTCTTCTCGCATTGCTTTGTGGCTTCTCTGGATTCTCAATGATTCTCTCTAAATTTCGATGCTTACTTTAAAAAAGCTTACTTGTATTCCTAAACCGTTTGCTTTACTTCCATGTGATGAGCTTTGAGGTTAGATGTGTTAAAACATGCTGACACTCAGTTTGAACATATCTGTCTCACTTTATTCTAACAAAATCATTCTGAATATAATTTGAAACATAAATGCACAAATATGTTTGTAAAAAAAATTTCATAGACATCTGAGAAACTGAGGCATGCACATGCAAGAAAATCATTTTTATCATTGATCAAATTTTTAGTGCAAAAAAATTGGACAGGAACATATTTTCTGCATGTGAGTGTGTGTGTGTGCCCTACGGTGGATTGGCGCCCTGTCTAGGGTTGTTCCTGCCTTGCACCTTATGCTGCCGGCTAGGCACCGGCTCTCCCGTGACCCTGAAAAGGAATAAGCGGTTAAGAGAATGAATGAATGAATGAATATTTTCTGCATTGAGGACAAATGTACACCAGAAAAACTGTATTTTTGCCTATGAAAAATCCATAGCAATGCCACCTATACACATAACTGCTTGCATCTTACAGTGTGTATATAAAGCGATAGACATCTATGGAAGCTTCTAGAGCTGTTTCCACCATGAGAATGGCAAGTTATCTTGATTTAGCGATTTTCAGCACGGTTTAATAGTTGTCGCAACATTTCAGAGATAGAAGCAAAGTGTGGCCATAAAAAGACTCTGGGTGAACGTGACCAGTGTCGGCTGACAAGAATTGTTCCATGCAATAGGTGTGCAACACTGCCTGGGTAACATCAGAATTCAGTAGTGGGGCCTCAACAAACATCAGCATGAGGACGGTGCAACTTTCTCTCCAAGATCCTATTTTTATACATTTTTATACATTTTATACAAGTATGCACACACTGGTGGCATAGAAAATGCTCTACTAGTAAAGTCCTATGAGGATTTTGGATGGGTATTCTGTGTGTGTGTGCTGCATCTAAAATGGTGTGTCCTCATAAGTGGGGATAGGCAGCTGTTGGGTTTCTAATCGTGTTTTGTTTGCATGTGTGTGTAGAAACCAGGCTGTGATCTGATCTTTGGCTCCCAGCAGCAGGACGATGTCTGTATGGTGTGTGGAGGCCAGAACACCACCTGCCTTCATCATCGCAGTGTGTACCAGAGTAATGGCCAGGAGAACGGTCAGTACAGACTCGAATGTAAACCTTCAGTTCAGTGTGTGGATATGGTACTAGGTAAATATCTGGTGGTAGATAAACTATATTTATTGCTTTATGGCAGCCGTTTTTCAAACCCCCCCCAAATGCTGAAACCAGCCGTTTCCCCCCCCAGTCTGTCTTTAGAGACAGCATGATAGAGACCACTTTAAATGTTCAAAGTTTGGGCAGTTTTCCAGGGAATGCTTACCCTAAGTGCTTCCTGTAGGACAGTGACTGAGTGTTTATGGGACACACAGATACACACTGGCTGATCACACACAAACCGCCACACCGGGCACTGACACTTTTGACTTTGAGTGAAAAGGAGGATTGCAGCACTTAGAGAAGGGAAACCATGTGGATAATGCCAGCTTTGTCCTGGACATCCCTTTTACTGCATCTGGATTTCTGAGAGTAGAGTAACAGTGCACTGTGGTGCTTTTAATGGTGAGGTCAAAAGACAGTGGAGAGGAGAGAGTCGTTATTCTGGTTCCATTCCACATGCAAAGTGTACATCCCTGCTACAGGAAATCAGGGTCCTAAAAAAACGCACACAGATACTGTATATTGAGCGTGTGTTTTAATGATAAATATGGTCTCAGAATAGTGCACATATTCCAGTAGCGTTATAAATTTTTCCCCCTCTTATCTCTGAACAGGGCCGTTTGGATACAATGAGGTCACCATGATCCCAGCCGGAGCCACCCACATCAGAGTGACTGATAACAGCAAAAACTATTTAGGTTTGAGCAAGGCCGTTTTCCCTGTCAGCTTTGAGATAAATTTGTTTTTCACTGAAATGTGCCTTACAAAATTACACTCCTTTATACTGTTACTGAATCATTTAAACTGAGCAGATAAGGCTTACCTTTTAATGTTTGAATATTTAAAGTATGACATTTTCACCTAACTAGTTTGCTTTCAAACTAGCTAAATAGTTTACCCCCAAAGGTTTGTTTTGCTCACTAGGTTTCCTTTTATGCATGATGTTTGCTTTTCGCTCCTTAGTTTGCTTTCACTTAGTTTGTTCTTGTTCGCTTTTTTGTTCGGTTTTCAGTTTGCTTTTGCCCAATACTGTAGCTTTCTCTTATAAGTTCAACTTTATCTCATTTGTCTATTTCACTGACTATTTTGCTTTTGCTTACTATGATGCCTTTTGCCTTTACTTCAACTTGTGCTTCCAATTTTAGCCTTTGCTCATTAGTTTACTTAGACTTGTGCCTGTTTAATGCACCTGGTTTAGATTTTGTTTTTATTTATTTGTGGTTTAAATTGTTGGTTTGATCATAATTGGGGACTTAGAGAGCAGTTTAATTCCTTGCAAAATGTTGCATGTAGATACAAAAAAATGATAGTGGTTAGGAATGGTTTAACCTTCTGCAGGATTGGGTAGGACTGGGATTTAAAAAATAGTCCCATGCACATGTCTACCTACAGCACCAACAGTAACTGGGCCACAGACAACACATTGGTTGTCCATATTAGAATATTCAGTCCAGATATCATTAATAAAACTGCACTGTTTTTGGAGAAAGAAAGAAGTGAAAATGTAAGAAAATGTATATCTATCTTGAATGAACCAGCCCTTCAGAATGGACGTTCGCAGTTTGTGATTAATGGGAACTGGAAGATCAGTGTTCCAGGGGAGTATAATGTGGCTGGGACCAAACTGCTGTACCGTCGCTCTGCTGATACATGGGAAAGCATTGAGGTGCCCGGGCCAACACAGGAGGACTTGCACATTATGGTGAGTGATTCCAGTGGTCATATTTAGTGGACTGGTGACATAGACAGTGAAATTCTGTCACAGTGTTATCCCCTGAATGATTTCTGTTTTGTGCTTGCAGGTTCTGTCCACTGATAAGAATTCTGGGATAGAGTATGAGTACTGGCTGCCCGCTGAGCTTTACACCCTGCATCATGGAAGGCAGAGTCCATACCAGCATCACCACACATCAAACTTCCTGCCCTGGGAACTGCCAACTACCACCACCACCACCACCACCACCACTACCACAGCGAGACCTCCTGCCACCACATGGCCATCCTGGGGTGAAAACCAGTTATTATTTTTAACCAGCTGAATATGTATCATTTATAAAGCCCATACTCTTCCCAAAGATAGTCCTAAAAATCAAGTCAAGATCAATGGCAGACAGGTTTTGCAGCTGGTGACATTCAGAAGATGAATTTTAGCACCTGAATCTTTAGTGTGCTATAGTTGATTTGCTTAAGTGCAGGGGTATGGCCACATTGGAGGGGAACACGGTGGTAATTCCCGCACTGAATGAAGGCTAGCCACCCCAATCCGACCTCAGATCTCATCCCTGATCGTGTGCCTACTGTAGCCTCAGATTAATATTTTTGGCTGATTGGAGTGGAACCTTGTTGATTGTTTGCTATTGAAGCCTGTCTGCCTCAACGGTCGGCATGTTGCTTTTCTGCTCACCACAGTTGTAAAGAGTGTTTATTCAAGTTACAGTAGCCTTCCTGTCAACTTGAAGCAATCTGGCCATACTTCTCTGACCTCTCTCATCAGCAAGACATTTCCACCTGCAGATCTGACAACTAACAGTTTTGTTTTGTCTAAGCTCTAGTTTCTAAAATCCTCAGACTAGCCTATCTGGCACAGTCAACCAGGTCATTGAGATCACTGAGTCACTGAGATGTATTGTTGCTGCTGCCACATGATTGGTTCCTTGGATAATTGCATGAATGAGCAGTAGATGTAGGTGTGTCCTATACAATATTTGGTGGTTAAACTCATTAAGGTACTTTGTCACGCCATGCCTTGATTCCCTGACACACCCCTAGTTGTTTATTTCTGTAGATCCAATATTGGCCTTCCATAAGCTATACCATACTATTGTGATGATTGACTAGTGTGGCAGGTGACTAGATGCTGTTACATGCAGTTTTTTTTGCACTTACTCTATGTTTACATGTGCATTAAATTAACATGAGACCAACCTCTACATTTTCTCTAATGTTCGATGATTGATGAACTGTGTACAGAATGATCTTAATACATAAAAGGTACATTCCTTTCTAAAGGGGCATGGAAATGGTTTCCAGTGTCTTGCTGACGCATATATCTGTACATACACGCCTGATGGCACAGTGGAATGCGCGCAAGCCGCTCCCTTTTCCCCGAGCATCAAATGCATTATGCGATGTAATTTGAAGCTGAGGTTGTCTGGTGTTTGTGTCTCAGGAAGATTTCCGGAGGAATTTATTAATCTCATTTGCATTAGACAATGCTGGAGAGGAAATCTGAATGCATGTGGGGTATGCCTGTACATGCACAGTTTTGGAAAAAGAAGTAGAGTGTTTTGTCATCCTGGTTATCTTGATTGATGGAAAATGTTTGCAGATTTATGACGTAAAGCAACTGGTCTATGTCAGGTCCTCTAGGTGGACGAAGACCTCCCATGAGACCTCCTTTCCAGCAACAGCCACTGCCTCGTCTGGAGCGAGATGAGAAGAGTAACTACCTGCCCCGGACGCACAACACAGGTCAGCACATGTTAATCATCTCTGCTGAACACAGTGTCTCTTTTAGTTCATTCTGACTCATCTGATTGTCACAGATTCAGTTTGAATTCAAAACACAGCTCTGATTTTATTGCAGGTTTCTGCGGGAAATGCAGGAGGGTGAAGGGGCGTGGCGAACGGCAGAGGCAGTACTGCCAGAAGGATTATGGTAATCTAAAGACATTATCAGAAGCTCACAGAAAAAGCAAAGCATTACGTTTTTAAATTGCAAGACATGACATTAGATCATTTTTTATATTATTATTTATCATTATATAATTAGAATTATAACATTATACTTGAAAACATTTCTAATTGCTGTAATTTTACATAAATAATATAAATAATATAAATAATAACTTTCTGTGAAATGAACAGCCATTGGACAGCCTATGTTTTGTCGTTTACCTTTAATAAAAATCTTTTTTTGCTTCTTAAGTCTTCAGAGCCAGGATCTTGGGGAAGGTCTATGTTGGTGAGGAGACTCGGTATGATGTGCAAATTATCCACACGTATCGCAACCGTTTCCGTCTGGAACGCCGGGAATACCTATGGGCCCCCAACAGGTGTGATTGCCCCGAACTGGAGGAGGGTTATCAGTACGTGCTAATGGTCAGGCGTCACGTCAACCATGAAAAGACACTCGATCGCATTCTTCTGGAGGAGGACAGCTACGCTCAGCCTTACCGACCACGCGAGGACAGCCTACTGCGGCCCCTGGAGGATCTTTGCAGTAACAGGGGCCCAAGAACTCACCAGAGAGGGTAGAGGATATGGGCTTTCACCTTGTTTGGCTGAGTTCATTGTGCACTTGTTATATTCAGGAAAAAAAACAACCTGAAAAGAAAAACTACCTGTTGCTGGCTTTAAAAGGTATTTGTGGAGATTACAGGAACCCTTGGAGAGAAAAGGAACTGAAGCTTACCAGAGTTCCAGAGTTATACCAAAGCTACTCACTACATGAAGCACTTTAGGTGGATGATATAACCTACCTTTAAAAATGCATATACCAAAGAAGAACAT
>JAOVYV010000035.1:9886010-9896514 GCA_025674545.1 Hassar affinis | reverse complement strand
ACAGAAATTTCCCAGGTCGCCCCACCCGGGGATCGAACCCGGGTCCTTCTTGCTGTGAGGCGACAGCGCTATCCACCGTGCCGCCCCCCAATAACATATATGAACACAAATGATATAATAACATTAGCATTATAAATAATATAAGACTTCTTAAAGAAATATCTAATTATTTTTCTTAATAATATCATTAAAATCATAAAATTCATAATAAAATAAAATTCAAAGTTAATTAAGGTTTTAGGGGATGAATACAGATATAGTAAATATCTATTTAGTAAATATACAGCAAATACCAATTAAGAGATGGAAGTGTGTATGTACAGATGAGTGCACTATATGAGATATATCAAGATGCACATATACAAACATAATTTAATAAAAATAAAAAATAAAGAGTGAAAGTAAAAGTAAAAGTATGTATGAATGTAAAAGTACTATTTAAAAGTTTTAAAGAATGTAAAAGTAAGGAAGGAAAAAAATAATATCAAATCAGAACATTTGGGAGACTTTGGCAGAGACACTGGGAGAGTCTGGTGTCTTTGAAACTGCTTCACTCCTGTGATTAACTGTTTTATTACTAATAAAATGAATTTACTCAGTGGCTGAGGAGACATTTTTGAACATATAAAGTGCATATACTATACCTAAAATAATGTCTTATGTTTTTACAAATGACAACGATTATATAAATATATAATGTACATTTAAATCTCAGTCATTTGTACAGTAAATAAAAGGCCATGTTTTACCTCACATATCAGCTTTTTATTTTATTATAATTTTATTTTTAATTTATTTATGTATCCGATAATAATATATATTTAATGAAGCATAAAACAAGAAATAAATTGTACTAGATTATGGGCAGTTGAGGTAACACACTGTAAAAATGTTCTAATTAAAAATGCTTGAATGTGAAATAAATAAGAAATCTGCATGTACACCCAGTATAATTTTCTACACATATCTCAGTGTGTATGTACTGTATGTGTTTTGTTGTATTGTATTTATTATGCCTGATTTAAATAATCCCTGCCAATAATGCACGTTGAGGAAGCTTTTGATAGGTCTAGTAGGTCTTGCATAATATAAGCATGTCTGACACGTGTGGGAACCAGGAACTACGAACCAGGAATGTATAAATTGGACCACACTGAGTTTGCTTTACTCTTTTACAGTATGTTTAGAGGTGCGAGGTGTGTGAGTGAGCCTGATAATCGAATTAAAGGAAAATTATTCGGGGTGTATGGTGTGACTTTCACATTATGGACACTGGCATTTAGTTAATTAAAAAACAGTTCAACAGGATGTGAGGAGTTTAAGCCCGAAATATGGACTTTACTTAAAAAAAAAAAAACACTTTCAGTGAAATATTTTTCAACAGTCTTTATTAAAGCATTTTGACTAAACAAGAGGAAATGGGTTAAAAAAAGAAGCAAATCTAGAAACTATGTAAAAAAAATAAGCATTAGTGCAGTGAGAACTTTTTTTGAGCTTTTATATGGGATAACAAAGTAAAATAAAGGAATCTAGATCTCTTTGGCTTTATTTTTAATATGGATATAAAAGGATATAAAAGCTCATAGGTTAAAAAGTCCTTCATGACAAATATTTAGATCTGTGGACATTTGTTGAATTTTGTTCTCCACTTTTTAATTATTCTATGGCACTAACAGTGATTAAAATGACCCAAATGAGGAATTTTTACTCTCTTATATAACTTTTTCAAAGACTTTTTACTCTTATATGACATGCATGCAAGAAAATGTAAGAAGTTACATGTTAGATGTTAAAGTGTTATATGTCTTATAACTATGCTTTTGTTGGGGGAGGTTGGGGAAGCCTACTACTTTCAGGTGCCAACTATATTAATAATTTGTATTATGGAGCTCTCATATTGTGGAAATGTGGTTAAAACAAATTTTCCCCTTAATTTATCATAATTTATAATTTATTTTCCCCCTTTTAATGTATCACCTGACCTTCATTGTCACCGTTATGTCATGCTATGATTTACTTTTCCATCACATTATAGTCCATATATCACCTCTGCATATTGTACACATAGACCCAAGGCATGCGATCTGATCCCTTCACCTTCTTCTTCCCTCATTCCTTTTAATCTCCTGGTCTTTTACTGGTACTGTCAATAAAGTACAGTATCAACTGTACCTTGGCTATACTATGATTTGTTTTTAGTGGCTCACAAATGTGCGTTAAATTTTATTTATGAAAAGGTGCATTAGGTTGGATTAGTATTTTTTATTATCAAGTTTAGCTATCTAAAAGTTGTAGGTGGGTTTGATGTTTGAATTATTCTTATTATTAATAATAATAATAATACAACAATAATAATTATTATCATCATCATCATTATTATTATTATTATTATTATTATTATTATTAATAATAATAATAATAAATGTTTTTATTATTATTAGTAGTAGTAGTATTGTTATTATTATTATTGTTATTTTTATTATAACTCTTTAAACAAACCCCCTATTCCCAACCATCTTCAGAAATCTCTTTCCAGGATCTACACTGGCCCATAGTGTCTATAAAATGATTGACAGGAGGCCCAGCCAAACAAAAATAAGCATTCCAGACTAGAAGTCAGTTTTCTAAATGGATATTCTCAGACAATTAGTGCACTTGTGCTCAGGTTTATTGGTTAATATTGGTTTGAACCAATATTTTTTATTATGTGCGAAATAACTTATCTTCCAGGTTCTCTGTATATGTAATATATAATTAAGATGTAGACATTTTGACTATTGTACCTTTAAGTCAATAATCATATTTTCAGTTGATAGATAGTTACAGTTAATCCTTTACACATGGTGACATACTGCTTTGAATGGCAAATGACACCACATGATGCTTTCCTGGCAAATGACACCACATTTCTGTCATGTGAAAAACGCCCTGAGCTTCTAAGCACTGAGAAAGCTGACATTTTTCTTAGTATGTTGAGCAAGATGTATACTGTATATGGCTACATCCTGTTTCTATACCTGTGAGGACAAATATAGGTTAAAACCTAATGGTAAGGTCCACATTGCTGGTCCTTCTGCATTCTACAGGGTTTACATGCTGCAGACATTACATATTTCCTCAAGTGGGTAGCTTTAGTTTAAGGGTATTTTTAGAGCAACAGAGAATTATTTATATATTTATATATGTAAGCATGCACATGTGTGTGTATGTGTGTGTTCTTGATGTGAATTGTATAATTTATACATGCAGTTTTGGGCAGGTTCTATTTAAAAAAAAAACAGAACCCCAACAGTGATTATCATATATGATGTGTGCTCACAGTACCTTCAAAATAAATGACAAGCTGTCTAGTAAAAATACCAAATATATTCACGATATTGAACTTTATACTGAACTAATTACTTACTGTAGATTAGTCACTGTTTCCATGCCACAGGCCATCATGTTGCATAGATCTGTCTAGTCACTGATTTAATGCTTCTGAATACATGGCTCCAATAGAAAGCTGTTCGCCAAACGATTCTAAACAAAATGTCACTTTTAAACACTAACCTTTTTTTTATTTTACATTCATTGATTTGTTACTTGACCTGAAAGCGAGTCTGTCCATTTAATTGCCAAGGCACAGCTTTGCAGGACGATCCCGCCTCTGAAACTCAAGTTTTATTGACATTTCCAGGAGCCAATCAGAGGTCGAGATCAGCACCACGCCACATACGAAACGGCGATACATGCGGAAGTCAGCAGTGTCAGTCTTTTGGCTGAATCCCCAACAAATTCCAGTTAGATATATAGTGCACTACGAAGGGAACAAAAGAAATCACTTTGACAGAAAATATAGTTTACATATATAGGGAGTAGAGAGGGATTTGGGATTTAGCCTCACAGTTAAACCGAAGGATTGCTACATCCATTGCGCGGTGAAGGGAGATTAGCTAAAACCTGGAGTTTATTAGGAGACACAGACGTGCGAGCTGTAATAATGGAGGCTGCAGATATTTTGAAGCAGATTAAAGCGCCCTTGTTTTGGGTAGGCGTTGTGACCGTGGCCTGGGTATCTGTGTGCACTCTGTACCGACTCCTTAACGGCCTCCGGGTGTGGGTCCTGGGCAACGGGGACCTAATAAAAGCCTCCAAACTCGGGAAATGGGCAGGTGAGTAAGCAGAGGTACTGAACCCTCACACACTGCACACATACTGTAGTTTAGTCATTACTTTGCTGTCATGTTGTGCTGGCCATGAGTCTGCATCAATGAGTCCAGTTTACCTGCTTCTGCTTTTCTGTCTTATCCTTAAAACAATCAAACAGACTGAAACATTTCTTCCTTCTTTTAATTTATCCTGAATGTCTTCAGCATTGAGAATGGTATAATCTGAAAAACTGTCCAAGATGAGACCTTGATCTGGATCTAATCTGAATCTTTATTAAGCAAATGCTGGGAATCATAAAAGTATATTGCATATAGATGAAATCTGAATTATTGTTCTAATTGCATGAGACAGGCTTTCAGCAAGATCACCTCATGGTCTCCTCAGCATGGGTCTAGTTGGTAGAAGTTCAAAAGTCCGCTTCCTGGTGTGAGCAACAGTTGTGCTGTAATGATCACTAAAGTTTGCACAAGCATTCTTCATTGTATGCTCTCATGTCATAACTTCATAACACCTCAAAGCATGCATTCAAACTGACATCCTTCTATATAGAATATATATAGATGCTGGTTTAGGTACTCAAACTAAAATGTGTCAGATTCTTAATGTCACCGGTGACTAATATAGTGAGACGTGTCCTCTTATCTTATATATTTAAAGACGACTTACTTCATCAGCGTTTGCATTTGATTGCCTACAAGTCATTTGTGGGTTGATCGTTGATGGTTCCTGAGATTTTAAAGGGGAAAAAAAATCCCAAGGGATTTTATTAGAAAGTTAAAAATGTGGATCCTGATCAGGAAAGCAAATTATTTCTCATCCTTTCCCGTTTTTAACATCTCTTGTATTGGGCAAATTTGATTAGGCATTACATATGAGTTCTTTTTGGAGAAGGCAGTATGATTCTGTTCAGGCATGAGAGTTCAATTCAATTCAACTTTATTTCTAAAGCGCTTTTAACAATGGACATTGTCTCAAAGCAGCTTTACAAAGACTTGAAATCAGGACATGGCTTATAGGTTTTGTCCCTAACTGTTATCCCTAATGAGCAAGCCGGTGGCGACGGTGGCAACTCCCTCAGATGATAAGAGGAAGAAACCTTGAGACGCTGAAAAGGGAACCCATCCTCATATGGGTAACACTGGATTGTGCAATAATAAATATTCCCTTCTATAACTAAGTGCTATATAGTAAGAAAACTGCAATTTTAACCAGTAAACTAATAAAACATTTCACATAAAGTCCACAGAAGAAATAAACTGCTCGCTGATGGAGATTTGACTATATGCAAAACTGTTCCTGGCAGTTAGTCCTAGCTGTCGTCATAGGAAGGCTGCTAATATCTACTGCGAAGCAAAATGTATGGTTTCTAAGAGTCTTTAAACTGTTCCACATGGTGATCATGTGGGGCCATCCTCAGCAGGAGTGTCTTGTATTGTGTATCTGGTGTCTTGAGCATTGCATCTGAAGCTCAGCTGTAATAGGGGTGGGGTGGGGTCAGGGAAGTGGTAGTTTGGGGAAGGGAGTGAAATGGAGAGGTGGGGGAGAAAAGAAATGCACTTCTACCAATCTTTAGAAAAAAAATTACATTTTGTGCAGAGTGCAAGCAGGGACTCCGGCAAGGCTAGCTAAGACAGCTTAACTCAACGGGAGAGCCAGAAGGTAACGCAGACATGAGGGAGCCCTGGGACATAAAGCGCCAGCCACTCCACCGTCCACAAACCTGAGTGATCCTGTCAGAGTGAGGGGCGACAGCATCCAAACACCCCAGTTTACCAGACCACTCTATGCCTACGATCCCTCCAGATTTGCGCCTTTACCTATGAGAAGAGATAATGACAAAAGGCTTGACTAAACAAATAAGTTTTCAGCCTAGAAAACTTATTGAGACAACACTGAGACTGTGTCTGCATCTCGAACGCTAATCGGAAGGCTGTTCTATAACTGTGGGGCTTTGTAAGAGAAAGCTCTGCCCCCTGCTGTAGACTTCAATATTCGAGGTACCAATAAAGAGCCTGCACCTTCTGATCGAAGTAGGCACAGAGGATCATAATAGACTAAAAGTTCACTCGGGTACTGCGGTGCGAGACCATTTAGTGCCTTATAGGATAATAGTAGTATTTTATAATCAATGCGAAGAGGTTCAATTGTTTCTGGTGCTATCTGTTTGAAGAAACTTGTAGGTAAAGGATCTAGTATAGTATAATAGGTTGACGATTTTAAAGAGGATTTTGGTGAAGTTAGTTCAGTCTCTGAAAGGGGAACAAAACTTTCAAATCACTGATCTAATATGATTATACTGTCTTTATCAGTTGAATTTTCTGTCTAATATTTTCAATTTTGTCATTGAAGAAATTCATGAAGTTCTACGACTGAGAAAAAATGGCAGCCATCAATGCTGACTAAGGAAGAATTTATCAGTAATGAATGTAAAAAAATTATATTGTGATCTCTGTGTGGAGTGATAATAGGGTTGGGTGATATGATTTTTTTTTTAGAATAATTAAAATGTCTCTACAATCAGTCAATAATAACCATCTTCCATAGCATTCTCCTAGTTTCTTTCTTGATTTGTTGGGCAATATGGCTGAAGACACAGAGGAGCTGGTGCCTGGGAAAATTCAACATCCGTTATATGGAACTGCTAGATTTTACACAATGGACACAGCACCAAAGGTTGTTTGCAATATGTGCAAAAGCAACACTGCACTGTTACTGAAACTTTCATACACAATCTGAAGTACCATTAAAATATTACAAACCTCATTTCCAGAAAAGTTGGGACACTTTCTTAAAAGGCAATGAAAACTGAAATCTGTAATTTGTTAGTTCACTTGAAGTTTTATTTAACAGACAAAAGTGTTTTCAATGGTGAAAGTATAGTAACGTGTTAAGTATAAACAAATTTAGAAACTGATGCCTGCAAAAAAAAGACAGAGGCATGTTTAACACTGGGTTACATCACATTTTTTTAATTATATTTTTTTAATTGTTTGAGAATTGAAGATACTCATGCTTGCAGTTTTGCAAGTGGATTTTTTGCCCATTCTTGCTGTGTACAAGACTTAAGTTGCTCAACAGTCCGTGGGCACTGTTGTCTGATTCTCCTCTTCATGATTCTCCATACATTTTCAATCAGAAACGGATCTGGACTGCAGGCAGGCCTGTCAAGCCACACTGATTGTAACCCATGCAGAATGAGGCCTGGCATTGTCCTGCTGAACTAGACATAGAGTTCCTGGGAAAAGGTGTTGTCTTGGTGCCAGCTTATGTCTCTCCAAAATACCAGTATAAGCTTCAGTGAAATACCAGTGAGGCAACAGTGGTAACTTCACATATATATGCAGATCACCAATACCGTGGGCACTGATGCAGCCCCATGCCATTTTTGGACATGGACAGTGGACATTTTTTGCCCGTTTTCCAACAGTCTGGATGGTCTTTTTCATCTTTGGCACAAACATTTCTGAATTTTCAGAACTGACTGACAATTCTCTCACAAGTTTGGTACAAGTTTGGTGAAGCATGACCCATCCTTGCTTGCAAAGACTAAGCCTTTGCTGGATGCTCCTTTCATATTCAGTGTTGATGACCTCACCTGGTACCAGTTAAACCACTAATTGTGAAACCTTTCAGTGTAACTTGCCTAAACTTTTCAGTCTTACTTTTCCTCTGTCCCAGTTTTCCCATGTGTTGCTGGCATCAATTTCTAAATTTGTTTATATTAGAATTTGTTTTGTTACTGAAAACCTTTTCTTTGTTTGTCTGGAAATAAAGGCACAACTGAATTAGGAAATTACAGATTTCAGTTTTTATTGCATTTTTAGAAATGGAATTTGTATATGACGATATATTTTAGCTGTGCTTTAGTGCCGATTATACTGGTCCTTTAAAGACAAGATCCTGTAGAAAATATGAAATTTGTTCAGAAATAACAGGCTTGTTCAGAAATAGCAGGCTGTGTGTCTTGCTGACCTGTGCGTGCATTACGGTCTTGCTTTATTAAAACGTGGCCTGTACATAGAGACCTCTGCCTGTCGGTTTGAGTAGCACATATGAAAGTCAGTAAATGAGCAAAGGGTTCACACATTTAGTAAAAACAAACAAAACTGAGCTATTCTTAGCACTTTTTTTAACAGTTTTGAAGTGTGAATTCCCTTTTCTGTTCATGTTTCCACTTTTGTGAATGGAGGTGTCTGAAATTGCAGGCTATAATTGGTTGGTTGAAGGCAGTGATGTGATTGGCCATGTGGGTCTTTGTGTGTTTATATCTCTGGTGATGTGCACCCTCGTTGCCACGTGCCCCAGCTCCCTGTTCTTGCATATAGTCCCATTCAGCTGAGCTGCTCTTTTCTCCATCTGTCCTCCCAGTCATAAAACAATGTGTGCTTCTCCCCCGCTGTCCCTGCATGAATACACACAGTCACTCCCTGCTCTCTGTCTTTTGCTCTCCTCCTTGCTCTCTGTATTGCCATTAGAAGCCTTAATTATTAGGCGCAAACTGCACAAACTTAACACTAGGCCTCATAGGCCTCAACTGTCAGAGTAAAAGATTGAAGGGAAGTAGACATTTTATTTATTGTTGTTCTGCTTTCTGACTTATTAAGGTGTCCCAAGACCATTCTATTGCAAACTGAAGCGACTCTGGTATGAATAGAGCAGAGACGGCACCGTTATCTCTTTTGTTCATTCATTTGTTTTTAGTAATCACTTTGGTTAGATTGCCAGTGGATCTGGAGTCTGTCCTGAGAACACTGGGAGGGAATTCACCTGGGAAGGCATGCCCCACAGTGCCCCATGCACACACAATCTTTGGTAGTCTTAGGTACCAGGGTTTGGGAGTACATCTGAGAACCTGGAGGAATCTGACACAGAACCAGGAAGAATGCTGCATATTACCAAACATCAGTATGCTCTTGGTCCAGCTCTTTATTTCCACTGCTCTTCCTACAGGACGTCACCATCATCACCTTGCTTAAACACAGTTCTTGTAAGCCACGCATGTGTGGGTATCCTGAAAATCGGTGGAAGAGCTATTTTAAAGTTTAAAAGCCATGTGGTCTACTGTTTACTGTGATAAGAAACCACACACCTGCCTTTAGGGACCATAGAGAGCAGTATGGATTATATAAGATGCTAAACCATGTTGAACTCTATCAAAAGTAAACATTGTAGCCTGTACTGCAGGTAAGCAATATAAACAGGATAGTACAGGATGGGACTAATATGTTTTTCTTTTAAGATTCTGTAGTAATTTGGACTAATTGGCACATGACCATGTTGATGGTTGACAGTTGATGGTAATGGTGGGGCAGGAATGGTATTACAGCAAGCTACTCTAGGTTATGAATGCATGCATTATCTTGCTGTGGCTTATTGAATCTTGGTTATTTCTTGGAGCAGAACAGTGTATATCTATTGATCTATTGGTATAGATATAGATAATAACCCCTGTTCAAATTCTAGGGTTTTGTAATGTAAAAAAAACAAGACCAAGATAAATCATTTCAGATTTTTTCCACCTTTAATTTGACCTATAATCTGCACAATTCCATTTATGTAACCACATTATTTTAAGGTTTTTATTTTTATTCCGCCCTCTAAAGAATTTCAGTTTGTTTTCAGTTGAATTGTACAGAATATACTGTAGGTCATGTGATTTTTACATCACAGAAACTTTCCCTTTTAACAGGGGTGTGTAGACTTTTTATTTCCAGTGTGCATATACACCAATCAGCCATAACACCTGCCTAACATTGTGTAGGTCCCCTTAGGCCACCAGAGGCTGTGACCCATCAGGGCATGGACTCCACAAGACCTCTGGAGGTGTTCTGGAGACAGTGGTAGCTCAGTGATTAAGACGTTGGACTACTGATCGGAAGGTCATGAGTTCGAAACCTGGCACCGCCATGCTGTCACTGCTGGGCCCCTGAGCAAGGCCCTTAACCCTCAACTGCTCAGCTGTATAAGTGAGATAAATATAAGTCACTCTGGATAAGAGTGTCTGCCAAATGCCATAAATGTAAATGTATCTGGCACCAAGTCATTAGCAGCAGATCCTTTATGGCCTGTAAGATGTGAGGTGGGGATCTCCGTGGGCATCTTCTGGCTTGTTTGTCCAGCACGTCCCACAGATGCTTGACCGGAGTGTGATCTGGGGAATTCGGAAGCCAAGTCAACACCTTGAACCCTTTCTCAAACTACTCCTGAACAATTTTTGCAGTGCAGCATCATCCTGCTGAAAGAGGCCACTGTCGTTAGGGAATACTGTTCCCATTACAAAGTGACAAAGTGAGACATATTTGTCACTTGTGCTTGCACACAGTGAAATGCAACCTCCGCATTTAACCCATCC